>CM072798.1:0-49514 GCA_036983795.1 Megachile lagopoda | reverse complement strand
GTCTAAAGTAACTAAATATGTACTTTACGTATCAGTGGACGTGTACGAATTAAATGAAGACTTATAATTAATGTTATTGTAATGTGAACTGGTATGTTGTCACAGAAATATAACGTCAATAAAATATATTTTTTTCTCTTAGATTAAGAAATTACTTTCGAGTTTAGTGGGAGTTTGTTGTATCTTGTCTTCACAATCGTTAATAACTGTTATGGATTGAACATTTTTTTCAATGAAAGTTTGTGTGGTTAGTAAACATCATTATCGTTAAGCATATACCGATGGTGTAATTTCTTTCATTTACTTGAAGTCGAATGCATTATCCTTGTATTTCTATATTGGAGAACGCAATTCGATTAGATTTAACTTTGCGTCTATATGCGTGAGTAATAAAATCGTTTGAAAAAATATATTTGTTTGATCTGTTATGAAAATATTTGTGCAAGCGAAGGGTAAGAATTTAACATTGATACGGTGGTTTAAAATTGTCATTTTAATTCTTGCATTTCTTTTTTATTCGTCCATGAAGACTGAAAGTGCATTGTTGTTCGTCATGTCTGACAAAGAAGAGAGTGAATGTGTTGCTGCCAACGAGATTGTTATTAAATCTGAGGAAACAGGGGAAAACTTAACCAATGAGGAAGCACCTACTAGTTTAGAGGCTATTTCTTCGGAAACTGCTTTGGTTCGTAATGGAGTTCAAAGTACTTCGAAAGACAAGTCAAAAAGTAAAAAAAATATTATTGTGTAACAAAATATAAATATGGAACTGGTTTATTAATATTTCATTAATTTTTCAGTTGATATTTTATTAAAAGCAACTGGCAATGCACCGATAATGAAACAAAAAAAATGGACTGTTAGTCAAGATTATTGTATTGGTCGAATTTCTGATTTTATTAGGAGATATTTGAAGTTAGATTCCAATGAGAAGCTGGTAAGTGAAAGAACGAATGAATAATGATCATATCTATTTCATACTGTCTGATATATAAAAATATTATTCCTCTTTCTTTTTTTTTTTTTTTTACTAGTTCCTTTATGTTAACCAAACATTTGCACCTGCACCGGATCAAATAGTGAAAAATTTGTACGACTGTTATGGAGCGGATGGTAAACTGATACTTCACTATTGTAAAAGTCAAGCTTGGGGCTGAAAATTGAAAAATGATATGTTACCTGAATATTTTATATTTCAATTAGTATCGTTGATGTTTAATGTGTATGTATAAATCTTACACGTTTTATTCAATTTTGTAAAAAAAGAAATATTAAATGTTTTATACAGCTATGCTGTACAAGTAATTGCAAGGATATAAATCAGAGTAAATAATAAATACGTACGTATAATCATACAATCGTCGCTAGTACTGTAAACGTCTATAATTAACATGAAAATGAAGAATATAAGAAGCAATGTAACTCCTATTTATTTGTGTAAAACGCCTTTTTTTTTATGCTGTTAATGGTTTAAGAATACAACTGAAAAGAAAAAACTTCGATTGAAATTATTAGCATCTAAAATGCACGAGTCAAAATATATATCTGAGATAATTTTTTTTTTTTATTTCAAATTTCATTATTTCTGTTTCTTCAATAATGCAATTAAATGAAACTTCGTACGCATGTAAGTTGTTCAAATTTTCTGTGCATCTGGACGAGTAAAGCGATTTAGCACTATACGATAATCAGTTTATCTCAACATTATCCTATCTCGAAAATTTATAGTGATTTGTACAGCGATATATTTATCTTTTGTCCAACTGTATTATAACATCGGTGACATATAGCGAACGATGATGATAGTATATGCACTGTACATCTAAAATATGTATATATATATATATATATATACGTATAAAAGTACAAATAGTGCTTCATAAACAAAACATGAAATCAAATCTAAAAGAGAGAAATGTGTGAGTAGAAGAACTTTCTCTCTCTCTCTCTTTCTACGTTGCATATTGGAAACCGGAAAGATAAATGGAAGTCGAAAAACATAAAGGTTATACACCAATTAATAGCATGTATTGCTATCAATAATGATTTTAGTATAATAATTCATCTCAGAGTTTTCTTCTTTCTTTTATTGTACGTTTGTCAAGTATCATATGAGAAAATGATATTACGCCATTGTAACCGATCTTTTTTTCACGATGCACGCAGTTTATCTTTGAATGCCTATGGGATGCATGCATGCGTTAAATCACAAGCAGTAGCTTCTGCTGTCATCGGATGAGAAAGAGGTTAACTTTGACTTTAAACATTCGGAGAAAGAATTTATGACTTTCTATTAATATATTTTGTGTCGTTAAAAAATAATATAATAATTTAATCGCAAGAAAGTTTATTGTTTTTGAGTAAGATAATTTGGAATAGAATATGGCGTCTGGTAAAAGTACAAGAGAAATTTTATTGTCACTTGTTGACGATATTGAATTAATAGCAAAGTTAGTAGTTGTTAAACATGCAATAAAGGTACTACGTATTTGTTATTTTCGTAAGAAAAAGAAAATTAATCGTATTTAATCTTTTTAGAGAAATGATTGAGAATACGATAGCTCAAAAACCTATGAAATTATCGAGCGAGGAGCACGCTCAACTAACTGAATTATTAATTGCTAAAGACAATGAACTTAAAGCGACTTTAAAACGTGCAGCTGAACAGGCAAAAATTAATTTAAAAATGGAAGCTTTAAGAGCCGAAGTTGAAAGACAAGATCAGGACATCCAACAGTTGCAACGACAATTGAAGGAGGCTGAACAAATTCTAGCTACTGCCATTTACCAAGCGAAACAAAAGTTGCAATCCATTGCTCGTGCTAATAAGAAACCAGTTCCATCGGAAGAATTAATTAAATATGCGCATAGGATCAGTGCATCGAATGCTATTTGTGCTCCGCTTACATGGCAGCAAGGAGATCCTCGAAGGCCGTATCCTACAGGTACGTTGTTAATTCTTGTTTCCTTGACTTTGATAATTGCATAACCATTAGGTAAGCCTGTGGACACATTTGTTGTACAGATATCGAAATGAGACTAGGATACCTTGGAAGACTAAGTGATCTTCCTCTGAATGGGCAAATGTTGGGTACCCATCCTGGCATATCGTCCGATTTACATAGAGCTGGACATCCTGTGGGCGGTATGCTTAAAAAAAAAAAAACTATGTATTTGCATTGTCGTTAGTGTCGTAGCTTTTATTACATCGTTTTGTAGAACCACCGGTGTCACAAGCCAATCAGTTTGCATGGCACCCGTCTGGAGAAATTCATATGTCGGTGAGTGGGCAAGGAAGTGTTGCAATGAATACGCATAAACAAGAAACAGAAGACGTTGAAGTTATGTCGACAGATTCATCGAGTAGCTCATCTAGCGATTCGCAGTGAGCATTATGTATTTGTTAACGTTGGAGGAAATTTCAAAATACGGTAGGTGAAAGAAATTTTCTTTTTAACATGTAACACAAAGCGTGCAAACATAACTTTATTACATCGATTAAACGTTTTTCTTTTCTCCCTTTTTTTTTACGCTGATGTCACAAAATAAAGAAATTGGAGAAAATGTGACAATACAATTAATCCTATAATATATTATACTCTCTTCTTGTGTATCATTATGTGTTTCTGATGACACTAAACAGGTCCAAGTAAAATATGCGGTAGAAAATGATGTAGAGTCTGCGGCGTATAATATGCTTCAAAATTGGCCTAAAATAATTGTTTATTATATTTATGAAATAATTCATTGAGAAGAAAATATTTTTTCTTATTGCACGATAATCATTACCAGTTGAACGTCATGTTTGAAATTCGTTTTCTGAAATAAAATGTTTTCATCGATACAAACGAGACCGAACAGTTTGCAATCTTCTTGAACCTTACTTATACTTTTGTACAATAAGAGTTCTTGCAATTTAAATGCTGGGAATGTGGACAATTTACAACTGTATCCCGAGCTCATGATTTCGATTGCTTTTCTGAAATATATATATACATGTATAATTATAATCACATAATGATTACTTCCAGCAGGAAAAATCGTCGTACGACGCTTACGACGTCGAGTAGAAGCGATGTAAAGAGATGGTTCGCGTACCTTCTTAATTTTGGTGCATTTGTCATGGCTGCACAAACGAGTATCGGATCTCGAAGTCGTTCAATCAAAGTGAAGACGCGTACGTAATTATTCAAGTAACAGGCTAATGATATTTTCATTGATAGTTGTACATCTGAAGATTTTCTACAATAAGGATGATACATATATTTGTAATATATATCGCGAACGACTTTGAGTATCATACGTGTCTTCTGTTTACGAGTCAAACACGCATCGTCGATCTATACCTCAAGTAAAGTGGAAGATTCAATGCTCTTTTTAACGATTCGCTATTACCCATATTTAAAAGAATGTACAACGCTTCCATTCGTTGACGATCGTTATTTAATGTTAAATTTTTCAGGTATTTGTCGATCGACAGAGAATCCTTATTGATTGGAGTATCGTACAGCATAAGCAAGTGTGTAATGCATTCGGCGAGATATAATTCGTTCATATGCCTATCGTATTTGCACGAGTTCTGTTCGCATAGTCTATAATCGTTTTTTCGCGTTAATTTTATCATATTGAGCATCTATTATCTTTGAAGAATTTTAATCGTACCTCTGTGTGGCGTAAACTAAAAATCGAACCATCAACTCGTATAGTTTGATGCCAGTATAAGATTCGTTGATTCTTTGTATCGTAACGTCTTGTCTAATACTCCGCAAGCGATCGAAGATAAAATCGTAAACCACGACCCAATCAACATCTGTCCTCGTAGCTATCCTAAAATACGTATGTAACTGGTTATTACAATGAGTAAATTTGTAAATCAATATTCGAAAAAATAATTATTTTTGTGTGAGGTATACTTGGTAAACAAATATTTGACCGTCGATAGTAATACCGATGCGGGCCGCAGTTGATTCGGATCGGTCATAATTAATCCTGCTGCTGAGCGACTATAGCATTTGATAGTTTTTTTTGGATCCGCTTTTGGTTTTGTTCCTTTTGCATTTTCATCGATCTCGAATTTATGCAGTAAACCTTTTTCTTCTCTACTATAAACGTTATGTTGTTACAGTTGCTTTTGAAACTGTTACTATTGCAACAGATTGTTTTAAGTTTCTTTTATGCGAGCATGTACATATAATAAAATATAAGGAAGATTGGATAAAAATGATTGAATTTCATTGACTATTCGTCTAGTAAAATTTAAGTAGATTATTGTCTTACAAATTAATCCAAGTTTCATGAGATTTTAATTCTTTAATTATACCATTTTTGTCGAGATATCTCTTTCGTACTGAGAAAAAACATGAGAGAATAATAAAGTCAGTTTAACAGTTTTTTTTATATTATTTACAAGTAGCTGAACAGATTTACTTCGTTAAATGTTGTACTATTTGACCGTCAGAAGATGAATTCTGGCAGAATAGTCGAAGAAGCGTGGTTGTAACTGATTGAAACGAAAATTTCTGTTTCTCCTTGTTTTATCATCGGAGGAAGATCTTGCTAACAATGAAACCATAAAGCTAGGATTAAGATGTTTTGTATCTGTATTCTTTTCATTGATACTAGTACGTGATGTATATGAACATTGTGACCGGTACGAAAATTGATGTAAAGCGAGGTCTTGTTAATTTTCTGTTAATTTTTAGGCCCGAATGAAACTGTTACATTTTGTAAAGTGCCAAGGACAATAAAATACTTCAATTTTGTGGTTCCGATAATGGGTACAAATCCACAATGACAAAGACAATGTCATCAAATAATGACAAAGTCGAAAAGCTATTGGAAAATCTTGGATGAAAATATATATCGTCGATATTTCAGAATCTCTGACGTTTTAATATCGATAATATTATAGCAACTATTGTATTACAATATTGTCGGTTAATATACAGAATTCTATAATATGTCTGTAGAAATGTACAATATAGCTACAGATCTTTAGTTTAATTGAAATATGTTACACTGCACAATATTAGACAGAAAGAATGAAAAGAGTATTTGCGAGAATTTGTTTCCTTCAATACTATTTGAAAGTTAGTCATATTCGCGACATCATGAAGGATATTTATGCGATTTTATGAAAAGATTTAATAAAAAGATTAGAGAAACATTTCGAACGTTTGAAAAAAAGAAGAAAAATAACAGTATAATGGACATGTCAAAAAAATTTGTTGCAATATCAATCAATTGAACCGCGATCGATACTTGTTTAATACGAATTCGTAAGTTTCGCTGTACGTTCAACTTACATTCGTCGTTCCTTTCCTGGACACATTAATAAACATGTTCCTTGTATAAATTCAGCCATTATACAGAATTTATGAGATACGTAATAACTGTGGCACAATAGTTATTTCTTATTTCTATTTATCCGTAAAAACGTAAATACAACGCTACAATTGTTCCGCGTCGATAAGGTTATAAAATTGATCATTTCTCAACCGATTCAACACCTACATAATATTGTAGGTGTTGCGTTAACGCACATGCGTGTCATACGATAGATTCGCACGTGGTCGGCTGGTAAAACTATGTTTTTCGTATCGACAGTTTAAAAGTTGAAGCTGCATGAAATATTCTGAATACTCGAACAATTTATGTATGCGCATATGTGTCATGAATAATATATACATTTGATACGTTTACTTCTTCGTATAGATTTATTGTATTGATAGAGCGCAGAATTTGTATACACGTTCGTAAGTGGATATTATATGTAGGACATTAACAAAAAAAATAGACATACTTCTAAGAAAACATGAGGCAGGTTTTTTGAACGATACACGTGTTATTAAAGGATAACCGTTGAAAAAATTGCATCGTATAGTTCACATGTACAAGTATGCGACATAGGAGTAAACACATATAAGGGAGGCAAAAGCAAATTGATGTTTTTTCAATGGAGGCGATACGAAAGAAGAGGCGCGCATTTTAATTCGCGTTACGAAAGAGAAAATCGGCGTTGACATTGCCTCGTTCTCGTTGATCGTTCATGACTTACGCGATATCTGCCGCGTAGTTATCTCCACCGTCGTCACCGTTATTACACGAAGGTTATTGCTCTTGCGTAAATTCTCTCGCTTCTTTCGCTTAATTTTGATGCATTCCTTTCATTTCGAAGGAGTAGTAATCTGTTCTTTTCGTTATTTTGTTGCTCGATCGAACCGAGGAATGCCGATGATCGTTGATACTCGCGTTAAGATACGTGCGCACGAGATTTTCACTGGAAAAAGTAAATCTTTTATTTCAAGTAAAACTAAAGTTTTTAAGTAAAACATTTTCGCGAAGTTGCTTACTTCGATACGTAGTCGTATCTCGCGGTTTTGTTTCGGAAGAAAAAACGAATTTTATGTAAAAATTGGAAAGAAAAAGCCATGATTTTTCTATTTATTTTCTCGTTGTTTGAAAAACTGAACACGACGAAAGGAACGCGTCTGTCCTTGTATGTTTTTAAAGCTGCAATTTGAAAACAAATAGAATATGGCGTAGAGAAATTTAGAAGTAAAGTCATTTCGTGCGTTCGCGCGCGTTACTTTTGTCGCAGTGTTACCGATTACGGTAAATAGCTGTTTCGATCGGTCGTGATTTACGAAAGATTCACGACCAAATAGTCATGATTCTTTCCACGTTCGCGTTACGTGGCCTTCTTTCCTGACTATTCCAAGTAACGAATAATTGCGTAAGGCCAAGGCATACGATAATACGTTTTACATTGCGGTTACGGTTGTTGAATGTCGTGTACCGTAATTTAAGTTTCTATTCATAATCGAATCCCGAAGCAGTTCTGTTCGTTTCGATGAAACAGCAAGTATGCGCGTTATTCTCGTACTGCGTGCACGTGTTAGAGATATTAGTTCACGCCGAAGAACTATTTCCATGACGAATTGTAAAAATTTACTCGTGACAATTAATTATGTATCGTGCATTATGGGGATTAGAGACGGAAATAATGATCGTACCAAGCCGTGGATTTACTGCGAAAACCCGTGACGCGTATACGATTCTACGAAAACGCTACCGTAAATTTCCGTTTCTTCTCTTTTTCTTCTTTATCGTCCTTTGCTTACCTTCCGAACGAACGATAATTCGACAAAGGTTCGATGATCAATGTTTCGTCACGTTCTACGGACATGTTGTAAAAAGTAAAAAGATGTTTTTCTCGTTTGATTTTCGAAGGTATCACGCGATGAGTCGCTTTAGTATGATTTACGAGGTTCCAAAACAACCAGCGAACTATAACATATACATACGTATTATATATATACATATATAATATTTGAACGTACACATGTTACGAGTTCCGACTGTAAAACGAAATCTGATGTATCGCGTTTTATTAGAGTATTAAGCGTAATTGTAGGAGAGATTAAACAAAGCGCGCTCAATTTTTTGCGTGATTCGACAAAATTTGTTTTTACGGTGTACACATCGTATGGATCGGTCGCGTTCGTCGATGTTGGAACGTCGCTCGAAAACCTGTTTCGCGGCGTGCATTCTTGTTGATCCATCGAAACCTACTGTATACCGGTACTCCGTATTGGTAACCATTGAACTTTCGTTTTGCTCCTCGAACGATCGTGCGATCTTGAACGGTCCTGTTTCCGCTCACGATCGCATCGCGAACATATGTACTTATCCTTCGAGAAAGAAGATTACGCGGTGGCGAACGCGACAAGGTACGCGGCACGCGCAAGCCTTATCTTCTGCCGAAAGTTTTCGGCACGTTCGCGTTCGTCCGAACGAAAGTACCGAAAAAATTCCTTCCTTCGAATATCGAGGAAAACGCGTTCGTTATCGCTTGATTAATATAAAAGCAGACATTCGCGTTCGGATATTTAATTGCACCGTATAATAACGGGTGATCACCGTTGGTCCATTATTCGCGCAATAAGGGAAAAATCACGTCCGCGCCGGTTCGCTGGAAATTCCCGTGACACTTTTATAGGGGAAGAACGAACGATCGTGGAAAAGAAAATACGTAATACGGAACCAATGACGTCGCTGTTTGTTTGTATCCTATACTCACGTTGGATACATAAGAAATAAAAAGTAAAAGGACCGCTGGCGATTCGTGGGGTATGGATGACCTCCACGGAATTCCTGTATAGAGAAGCGAACGGAGCTGCATTGGTCCAGTATTTCCCGAAGCGTTGCCGATTTTGCACGGTAGTAACGCGTTAAACGCGTTGGCCCGTGAGAACGTGAAATCGCGAGAACGGGAAATCGGGAGAACGAAAGAAAGAAAATACGACGAAACGGCTGCAACGGGTATCGTAGTGATATCATACGTGTTCATCGTTGCAACGCGAAGGATCTACATTTTTCGGCGCTGATCGTTTTGTGATCGAAAGTAACGGCGAACGTTCGATCACGACTGATTGACTCGGATAAAGTCGTGGAAACTGCATAGAATTCGATACGACGGACAAGTGGGGTGCGATTTTTCATAACTATTTTGTCTAAATTAAGAAATTGAGATCGCATAAGCGATCGTTCGTTTCTTGAATCGAAAAGGATTCCCGATTATCATTGTCCTGGTGATATTTCGTTTTAATTTATCGTTCTTCGTGATTTCGGCACTTGTCGCACGCTTGTCGCGTACGTATTCTAATCTATTCTATTCTGATCTATTGAAATTCTTCATGTCCGCTAGTATACTTTCTTTTAATGCTTAGATTAGATAACGCGAAACGTCGTATCCTTGTAGTTCGCTTTGTTTGTCACTTTTACTGCTCGATGCGTTTCACCTACGCGATGTTTCTACGATTGTCTTTCTGTTCAGCCCAGTGAAAAATCTTCGGTGTACGGTGTAAAAACATATTAATCGAGTCAACGGCGAATCAACATAACTTCCTTGTTGTATGTACGCCCGCGGCGATCGCGTTAAATACGTATGCAAATGTGTATATATATATATATATATATATATACACATATATATGTGTATGTGTGTATTTTAACATGAAACATTTTTATAGACGAAAAATGGGGCACTGGAAGAATACGTTATTGGTTCTGATTAAAGTTCCTCTGTTGCTTCGTGGTTGTCTGTCGGGTGAGTATCGGGGAAAAAATTAAAATTGGGATGCCTATGATCGCGAAAATTGCGGAGAAAGAAATTCGAGTTGTTAATGTCGGGCAACGGTAAACGGATTTTTATCGTTTAATATGATTCTCGGTCGATTTTAGAAACGATCGTAACGGCATACGATGATTTCGACGTCGAGCGAATCGATCCGGATATAGCCGACGAATTAACTTGGACGGATCATCCATGTCGACGAGCTTGTACAGACGAAGCACCTCCGATGGAATGTCGATACACTTTCAAATTAGAGTCTTATCGTACAATGAGCAAAGCATGCTACGACTGTCCGTTCAATTTTACGGATTGTTTTCGGAAACATTGCATACCAGCCGATGGCGTCGGAAGATCGATTTTAGTGGTTAATCGACAAATGCCTGGACCACCTATCGAGGTACATACTCGAATGCGAACATATGTATACATGCACTTTTTTACTTGTAGATGCAACGGAGCAATAAATTAACGAGACATTGGTCGAAAACGAAAATTTCGATAAATACGAAAACTTCGTTTCGTCATCATTCGTTGTATTCGTGAAAATTCTGTCTCCATAAACACTTGATGGTATCAGAGTATCGACGTATTTTTATCGAATCTTCAAACCGACGTATACGTTTCGCCGTAATATATATGTATATGCATAATAATCATAATTATGATAGTAATAGAGGCAGTAGTAGTAGTAGTAGTAGTAGTAGCAGTAATAATAGTAGTAGTAGAAATAACGGCTCGGCATGCGTAATAATGTTTCGCATTTCCATAGGTGTGCCAAGGTGATAGAGTAATCGTTGACGTGATAAATTCGTTGCATTCGGAAAGTACCACGATGCATTGGCATGGCCAACATCATGTTAAAACGCCGTATATGGATGGTGTTCCTTATGTGTCTCAGTGTCCAATTCCGCCAGGTTCCAGTTTTCGATACGATTATATCGCGACGCAGGCTGGTACACATTTCTGGCATTCGCATTTAGGTGAGATTTCAAACGATCTTTTTTTGATCGATGATTTTTCATCCGCATCGCGGACAAACGATTCTTTCACAGTTATTCGGAATCAAATCTTATGACGATCGTTTCAAGGTTTTCAACGAGGGGATGGAGTGTTTGGCGCGTTGATCGTACGCGTACCTCCCAAAATCAATTGGCACTATGATTTATACGATATCGACCAACATACCATGATTCTGTCGGATTGGACCCACGAATTGGGAATCGATAAATTCTTGAATCATCACCACGCGACCGGCGACAACAAGCCACCCAATCTACTGATCAACGGTTTCGGTCGTTTCGCGCCGCTTCGAAATGGAAACGGCAAAGCTTCTGCATCGATGCCAGTCGCGACATTTACCGTTAAGCGGGTAACGTTAAAGTAAAATCTGAATCTATCGAAACAAGATTTACCGTCATAAATAATTATTTAACGCGACATCGCATTCTTTCTTTTTTCTCGCAGAATACCAGATACAGGTTTAGACTGATTAACGCTGAATTTCTTAATTGTCCGATCGAACTGTCGATCGATAATCATACTATGCGCGTGCTTAGTTCGGATGGACGCGACGTTCAACCCATCCAAGGTACGTCCAACAGAATGGGTATATGTATATGTATATATTATACACACACTCACACACGCTATTACTTTATATTACTCTAATTCTTCTACTTCCAATTCTTTGTTTCTTAGCGGAATCTCTCGTTAGTTACTCTGGCGAAAGGTTCGATTTTGTCCTTGAAGCGAACCAACACGTAGACAATTACTGGATCAGATTTCGAGGACTAATGGACTGCGATGAAAGATTTACCAAGGCATACCAGGTTGCCATATTGCGGTACGAAGGTGCTGACGAACAAGATCCAACAGGTGTAGTCGCATATGAATACAGTACCAACAATTCTTCGGGTCTGCCGGTGCGTTCGTCGATTCTTTGCGCTTTACGTTTCAGCTATACACGCGACAACGTATTCTACGCAAGTCATCTTGTTTAGGTCTAAGTATACATAACGTATGAAAGAATCGTGTCATAATATCGAAACTATTGTCACGGCTCAAGAGCTTGCGGACGACAATCGCGTGTATAGCCCACGTCTTGTTATTTGTTTTTTTATTCCTTTACGCGCAACCATGCGACGATTAACTTAGACGCGATGTCGTGATCCCGATTGTGTACTTTTTAGCGAGTAAACGCTTTGAACGAAGGAACCGAAAAGAACGAAAGCCTGAGCATACCTCTGTTGAAAGCCATGGACGAAAATGACCAGTCTAATGTTCGACCACCGGACTATCAATTTTACGTTTCTTACGATTTTTACAAGAAAAATAATCCACATTTTCATCGTGAAAAATTGTACGGATTCAATCAAGGTATTAAAAGAGATTCTTTCGCCTTGTGTAACGCTTTCTATTTCGTGCTAGTCCTACCAATAATCTATGTTTCGTTTATTTTCAGCGAAATCTAACGCACGAGTACTCACCCCTCAACTGAATCATATCTCGATGAAGCTACCATCCGTACCGCTCTTGCCTCAGCGAGACTCCCTTGATCAGAACCAATTTTGTAACGCAAGCACTGTCCACGATTGCGAACGAAATTATTGCGCTTGCACTCACGTGCTCCGCGTCAAACTTGACAGCGTGGTGGAACTGATTTTAGTTGACGAAGGTTTAGCAATTTTTCAAATTATTATTCCTCTTACTATTGTTATTACGCTTCTTGTATCTACATATGATTGTCGATTTGACCATTACGTACGTTTTTTCGTCTAGGTTTTGCTTACGATGCCAATCATCCGTTTCATCTTCATGGATATCAGTTTCGCGTAATTGCTATGGAAAGAGTAGGAAAAAGCGTCACCGTTGAAGAAGTACGAGCATTAGATAGAAGAGGAGCGATACGCAGAAACCTTGACCACGCTCCTCTAAAAGATACCGTAACGGTGCCGGATGGAGGTTACACCGTTTTACGATTTCATGCGAATAATCCAGGTGTGAACATTTTTTTCTAATAACTTTCTTCTCTTGATTGTTGTTTATTCTCTTCTTTTTTTTACGCAAATCTTCCTTATGTTAGTTTATTATTTTTCTGTATCAACCTTTTAGGCTATTGGTTGTTTCACTGTCACATTGAATTTCATGCGGAAGTTGGAATGTCGTTGATCTTCAAAGTTGGCGAACACGAAGATATGCTACCGGTTCCGCTCAATTTTCCGATCTGTGGTAACTGGCAACCCGACAACGAGCAAACTATTGCCACCGTCTTACCCGATATTACCAAATATTCGACAAATAACACATCGAATATATCAATGGAAGAAACCGTTGAAAACGACGTGCGACAGTTTCTGAAATTATTACCACAGGTTTTACAGTCGCTACGAATCTCAGCTTCGCCTCCGGTGTCGATCATTTCGTATTTTTTAATTTATTTTTCCACTTTACTTGTAATCGTTACCTTCTAATCCTTACCCGTTGGACTTTTTATCAAAATCAAATCAAACATATTTACAAATACGCTTTATAAGTCTACACTTTTACGTTTTTAAACGTACACTGTTCATAATGCGCCCTAGTTTACCGTTACTAGGCCGAAATCGATGCATTTTTCTTTGTATTATAACCGACAGACTATTTTCTATTATTTTACTTTTCTACGACAGTTCTTACCTCTTCGACAGTTCTTTAACTGTTGATTTAGATAATATATTTTATCGTTAGTGTTAAATAGATAGGCTAGATTAAGATAGAATAAAGTAGAATAGAACGTGTACGTGTTATCGATTTCGAATATTGTCAAATATCGGATGACAAATTTGAACGTATCACCAGACGAACTTTCGTTCGTTTTCATGGACTAAACGAAACGGAACAGAGCGAAACGTGCGCGATACAAATGTAGCTTATTTGTAAATGATTACTATGCTGTGATATAATTATCGTAACTCTATGCGTTAAGATTCTAATGCTATTTAATACAACGACAAACGATACTTTTTTGTATGAGTATTATGACAATTTCACTGGGAATCGCACGAACCAATTGTATCATATATATTATTGAGATCCAAATGAGAAACGTAAGGACCGATTTATATGATCACAAATATATTTTGAACGTTTCGAATATACAACTTCGGATATTATTAACAATACGGAAACGCACAATAATCGACAGACTGTCAATGCAAGAGGTTCGAACAGAAAAAAATCTGCTGTTCTGATGACTCTAGTCCTTGTATATTAGACGTGTTAGGTGAGAATGTGAATGTCTGTGATCCTTGGTTCTCAATGACTAATTGCTCCTAGATGAGATGTTCTACGGTTTTGGACTTAGATAGGAAAAGCGAAAAAAAGGCTAACTAACTTGTTTTGGACCCGTTGCTTCTGAGTTATCATTTCGGATATCCAACGATATTACCATTTTATTACTTATTTCCACATATAAATGTAAAATCAGTTTTGTATCAGGTTTTCCATAAGTTCTTATACAATAGATTAATGTATCTACATTATTTACCAATTAAGTTTTCCTGTAACTCTCTTGCAATTATCATGAAATTGCATAGCATAGACTTCGCAACCATTTTTTTTACCAAGAATGGTATAATTATGTATTGTTACATTTATATTAAATCTTGTAGTACGGTTTAAAGAATATTAGTCATTAAACATTGATGTACGTTTCTTGAGAAACAGAAAATGGATAAATCGCGTAACAAACATCCTTTTGTAGCGGCCTCTGGAGGGGATGCGCCAACAACTTTGCCATATTATCGTGCAATTTTGCTGCATTTCTTCCTACTTCTAATACATAAGAAACATTTTTTGTATCCAATCTTGCTATTTCGCTATAAATTTCTTCGCATAAATTTTTGGAACATGGTGGTTCATGTACATACAGTACATCAACAAAAAAATATGGATTCTTTGTAAGGTTATCTAAGGAAACTTTGCTGCTATCAAATTTTGGAATACTGGTAGAACGCGAATATAATAAAATTACTCTAGTTACATACTTTGGGATAATTGTATCGCCCTTTCGTGCAGATAGAAGTAATTTTTGTTCGATTTTATCGAATAATTGTCCAAGATCATAAGATTTTTCATCTTCTTCTTCTTCCTCTTCTTTTTTTTCTTTTTCTTCTTTTTCACCTCTCCCTCTTTTACCTCTTCTATTTCTTGTCTCATCTGCTTTGACTGTTTCTTCATCTTTTCGTTGTTGTTGTTCTTCTTCTTTTTCTTCTTCTTCTTCTTCTTCTTCATCTTCTTCCTCTTCTTCTTCTTCTTCTTCGTCATCTTCTGCTGTTTCTACTTCCGCTTCTATGATCTCTTCGTTGATAACATCCAAACTATCGATAATACTGTTAATGTTATCGGTAAAATCACAAATCCATTCAGCACTTTGTGAATTTAAAATCATGAGTGCATATTCATGATTACGTTGAATAGTAGACTTAATACAAATAAAATGTTCTACGACCCGTTTCATCATAAACAGAGGCATACAGTTTGTTCCTTTGGTAAATTTAAATGGTGTACAGTCTCTCTCTCTTACAGTGTCTATTACAAGTAAAATTTTTTCAGGCAAATTTATTCCTGGTAGATTACGAATCAGTGTCTTATCCTCTTCGGACTGTGATGTTATGCACTCCGAAAGGAAACGCGGTGTACTATTATCCACAATACTACTCATTTTGTATGTTTTTATTTATGTTGCTTTAGTAAACTTATACACGATGAAACGTTAATATCGGTATCGATTTAACTTTCTTCCGGAATATTTGCGGCTTAATGAAAAATTATGTGCATCGTTACTAATTACAAATACTTTTTGTTCGTACTGATTAATATAGATATAATATATAAGTTATATGCAGATAAATACGTTACATCTTCATACTGCACAGTGCGGCGTTGCTAAATTTTTCTTTAACAACGAACAACGCAATAGAGGAACATCATTTTTATATTCGAATCATTCAAATGTCTGGTAGGAGGCGTTGACGTTACATTTAAAAATTATGCTTTTTATTCTTCGTTGTACGACGAATTTTGCATTTGTTATGTGTAATTGGTTCAAACACATTTGTAACGATGTTCATCACACTTAGCATATATACCCAGTGATATTTTGTACACTTTTTATATCATCAGTTCTTTACTTTATTTACATATTCTTTTTCACGAGGTGTACGATTAACGGATTGAAAACACATTATAGAGAGATAACTCTAAGTGGGAGCGAGACTACTAAAGGTAGCCAAGTTGAATGAAAGTGATATGATCTCTCGTTGAACGAAGAATGTGTATTATATAGATACGTGATAGCGAATAACGAATAATTACTTCCGATATGGACTGATCTTTATTGAAACAAAATATGATTTAAAAATTTATCACGATAATGTAGAATAATAGTTGACTGATTGCGTTCAGACAGTAAGTATGAACAAAGCGATAGCAGCGCTGTATACTCAGTGGGAGATTTTATAATTCGTAGTCGCGGTAGTTTCCAGACCTGTATACTGAATACAATATACAACTGTGGTAATATACAACATTTTGAAATGAATTTACATTGTCAATAGTTATATTTAAGTATCTGGTCGATAAAATATGCTTGCTTTAAGAGATTACGGTAGCAGCGATGATAACAGCGAGCCAGAAAATGACAATGAAAATACAATGAATCAGGTTAACCACGATATCGTTGCAAGTAATACTTCTGTTGTTGAATCTTCTCTTTCTGTAGAAAAATTGAATGCGTCTATAAATGTACAAATTTGTTCAGCTCCGGAAGTAATACCAACGGTGAATATATTAACTAATATGTCTTTTAACCCTTAAGATAAAAACTCGCATAACTACTATATTATGTTTATAGCCACTGTAATGTTTACTGTGCGATTACATAAATACCACTATGAAATAATAATTAATTGCATTTTCTCTTTTTTTTCCAAAATTAACGCTACATCTTGAGACACTCGAAAGTGATACTTTCTAAAAGTCTAAAATAGTCTTACAAACTGTCTGTAATAGTTAAATGTTAAATAACTGTTTTTGATTAAAAGCTTTAGCCATATTGATTTGACCACTGTGCTCCAGGGATCTGAATTATGTGTGAGACATGTAGATTCAACTTTACAAGAAGTTACGCACAATCCCAAATATGAGGAACTGTTTGCTCCGGATATTGGCCCTGAGAATCCTTTTAAAACGCAGCAACAACGTGCTGTAAAAAATATGCTTTCTGGATATGTAGAGAAAGCTCATATAAGCGAATTTCAATTCGAAAATCAGAGAAGAACTTTTGCGAGTTATGGTATATTTTGTACAATGTATTGTATGTGCCTAATAAAATTTGTCGGTATTGCAATAACTGTATGTTTGTTATAGGATATGCTTTGGATCCAACCGTAGATGGTAGCGCAGAGGAAGGTAGAACAATAATTGGAGCGAAAGATGTGGCGGAAGAATCTGGTGGCAAAACCGTATTTGAAAATACAACATTACGGCCCTCTGATAAAAGAAAAAGGCATAGAAATGATGATCCTGCAGATATAGAAGGATTTTTAGGGCCATGGGGTGGATATGTAGACGAAAAGCGAGTTATCAAACCTACAGAAGAAGAAGCTGCTGAATTAGAAGAAATATTAGCCAAGAGAAACAGAAGAGGAAAACCGACGGAGGAAAAACCTCTCGAAGAAAAGACAGTGTTACATAGTACGGTTACGATATTTGAATTAATGATGTTTAAGCTTTCAAGCCTAACAGAATTTATTTTACGAGAATATTTATGTTTTAGTCAAAGACAGTGTGGACTACCAGGGCAGGTCGTTTTTGCATGCACCCCAAGATGTTGGAGTTAATTTGAGATCAGAATCGCCGCCCGATAGATGCTTCTTACCAAAGGCACAAATACATACGTGGGAAGGTCATACAAAAGGTATTTCGCAGATCAGATGGTTCCCGCGTACAGCCCATTTATTGCTTTCTTGTAGTATGGATTGCAGAGTAAAGGTGCGTAGTATTTGCAAATGTTAAAAAAATAAATATTACGAGAAGAAAGATACGTTGTAATTTAATGTTGATTACTATTTCAAGTATAGTTATGGGAAGTGTATAAGGACAGGAGATGCATCAGAACTTATTATGGTCATCGTCAAGCTGTAAGGGATATAAGCTTTGATAACGATGGCCAAAGATTCTTGTCGGCCGGATATGATCGTTACGTAAAGCTGTGGGATACAGAGACTGGTGCTTGTATTAGTCGATTTACGAGTAGAAAGATTCCATACTGCGTCAAATTTAATCCTGATTTAGATAAGCAACATCTGTTTGTAGCCGGAACTAGTGACAAGAAAATTATTTGCGTGAGTTGCTGCACGATTCATTCGGTACTCGTTGAATTTTATGAATTTCCGGTTTCGTTGACTACGACACTCTTTTTTACAGTGGGACGTTCGTTCTGGCGAAATAACTCAAGAATATGATAGGCATTTAGGAGCTGTTAATACGATAACGTTCGTAGATGAAAATCGAAGATTCGTAACAACTTCGGACGACAAAAGTTTGCGAGTTTGGGAGTGGTATGAATTTCTTTGATCGTCATGGAAAGCATTTAAACCAGAGGAAAATCTTTCAGTAGCGATGGTAGACATGGAGAAATAAGCTGGAGTTGACGATTATCTTGTCTAACGAAATTCCTTCGCTTTCATTCATTATTCTCTTAATGCTTTGTTATATTTAAATTAGCGACGCTGATAGTTGAAGTATCTTGTACTATCATGAGAGATAAAATCGTTGCTAAAATGGTTGGCTCTGGTTTGAGCGTTCAACGTAACATATATTTCAATTCGGATAGAAATTAACTTTCTTTTCTTTTTCCTGTTACGCGTAGGGATATACCGGTAGATATGAAATATATTGCGGATCCTTCTATGCATTCTATGCCCGCAGTTACTCCTTCTCCGAATCAAAAATGGCTTGCGTGTCAAAGTATGGACAATAAGATTGTTATATTCTCAGCATTGAATAGATTTAAAATGAATCGCAAAAAAACATTTACGGGTCACATGGTTGCTGGTTATGCTTGCGGCTTGGACTTCTCTCCTGATATGAGGTAAAAAATTGCATTTACTTTGAAACTGCAAACGTATAGACATTTTACATTTATCATATTGTCCTTTCTTTTCCTTTATCAATAGTTACCTCGTATCAGGTGACGCGGATGGAAAGTGTTATATTTGGGATTGGAAAACAACCAAATTGTATAAAAAATGGAAAGCTCATGACGGTGTATGTATCGATGTATTATGGCATCCACACGAACCTTCGAGGCTAGCTACAGCTGGTTGGGATGGAAAAATAAAATATTGGGACTAAGTGTCAATTATATTTTTACAAAAAAGAAAAAAAGAAAGAAAAATAATATTTATATTTTATATGATGTGTACAGAAAGATTTATTTCGCGCAAAACTTTTCGATGACGATATTAGATGTACTTACAATTAGATGGACGGATGTAAGATAGTAAAATTATTGAAAAATGTTTCAATCGCGTCAATGATTTATAATTATCATTCGCGATCTTAACAGTATTGTGTTTAGAGAACAAATTGAACGTTATCGTTTTGCATTTTTGATCGTTGTACTTTTTTTCGGTAACAATTGAAAACTATTGTTTTTACATTTAAATAATGATAACGAATGAAGTTCTTTTTTTCTCATCGAGCAAGTATAAATTGAGCGAAAAATAAATCAGATTGCTTTGTTACGTAGAGAAAAAGAATGTTAACAACCGTTCTACATATTACTTTGTTCATACTAGAATCACAAGTTACTAAC
Organism: Megachile lagopoda; assembly: GCA_036983795.1. NCBI lineage: Eukaryota > Metazoa > Arthropoda > Insecta > Hymenoptera > Megachilidae > Megachile > Megachile lagopoda. Next base: position 29,517 of record CM072798.1, on the reverse strand, counting down.
TCTAGTTTCACGTGGCGGTGGCAAAAATCAATAACAGTACGCGTCATGATGTCTACCGCTTTCGTTTCGTGCGTCGTTGCAGATTTAATGTTTTCCGTGGTCATTGGTGTTTTTTCGTCGAATATCTTGAATTTGATCGTTCAATCGATACATGCTTAACAATATATTTATTTTTTAAGTTGTTTTAATTTACTATGAAAATCTAATTAATGCAAATGCCTTGAAACTGTGCGAAGATTCATTGAGAGTTAGTGATAGATGGGAAGGTAAGAATATTTTATCTTCTGTACGTAAATGTGTACATATGTATATTTTTCGAGGTTTTATAGTTTACAGTTGTATAAATGACTTGATGCCAAAAATTATTCTGATATAAATGTACACTTAATGTTTACGATAAGCACGTGGTTCGAGTACGTTGTACATCGAATAATGATTGTTTCAATTTAGTCCGAGAAAAAGAAAATGTAAAGACATTTTATGTACATGTATATTTTCTTTTTATATTGTTGAATTTAGCATAACCATGGTTTTATCATAAAAAATGACAAAAGGATTGTGTATGAATTGTTTTATGTGTTTATCATAGGAGCATAAACTGTTTCTCTGTCCTTATTCTTAATAAAATAATGAGAAAGGTAACTTACGTCGATCCATAATGTAACAGATTCAACGTAAAAATGGATGGTCCTGGATTAGGATATTCGTATCATCTTCCTTCTGCAGGGTGGAATCTTAGAGTAAGAAATGTTTTATCCCAGTTTAGCGATCTCTTCAGTGAATTTAACAAATACATTGCACCTGCTTATCACCACGATCGATGCGAAAGGTATTCAACGTGTCTCGTGCACGTGTAATTGGCATATGTAACAACGATATGTATAATAATTTATATATTAATAACGAAAGTATTACTTTGTTTTTGCAGATCAGTGCAGATGCGATTATATTCTATGCATAAGAGAGAATTCGTTATGGTGTTTGTTGCTTTTTTTGCATGTTTTGGATTAGCGGTATTCATTGGACTCGCGGGTAAGCTTTGCACTCGAATATACTAGTTTCATTTTATTAATGAATACTTGAACGATTAATGGTTGGTTTCTTTTCTTTCGATACAGGTCCCCCTATCACATTGACCATTGACCAAGAAGCTCACGTAAATGGCAGTGAGATCGCTACTGGTCCTTTTATTATGAAAACGCCTTTGTTATCCACGTACAGTCAACAATTATGGGTTATCGCAAAATTACTCACCTCTAATAACGACGGTATCGCAAACATAAAGAGTGGAAAGAATTTTGCAGTCCATTCATAGAATAGAAACTATAATTATTGTGTATTGGTTATTTACAGATGAAAGATACGACAAAAGTTTTCAAATAAGTATCTCTATAGATGGTATTACTACCGATCATAAACTTGTACCTATTTTGTCATCCGAAACTGGGCACAATAGGTACGAGGTTGAACATTGCATATTTTGTATAACATTTATCTCGTTTATTTTTTATTTCTGTTCGATTCTAATTCAACACGTCAAATTATTATTAGTATGCGTATGTATGTACATGTACGTGTATTTTTTCATTGTAGAACTAGACATTTAAGGTGCGAAAGACAAACTTGCGAAGAACTCGTAGTTGCTCATCTCGGATATCTCGATTACAGTTATTATATTATTACTGTTCGTTTTCACGGACTCGAAAGCTTCCATCAACGCTACGTCATACACAAACTCACATTCTACGTCAGTAAGCACTACCTGAAATAAAATGCAACGTTAAATAATTCAGCAGAATCAAAACAATCGTACTTGGTAATATTTTTACTAATTCACAGTACAGAAATTACAACCCGGCATTCACGGAATTTGAAATTTGGTTTCGATTTATCTTCTTATTGACTGCATTCGGAGTTATGGTAAGGTTCAACTGTATTTTCTCGTATTAGTTGAAACAAAACGTTGTACCATATGAATTGTGTTAACTTTTTAGTGCTGGTTTGGACATTCTCTTCGAAAATATCCGTTGCACGACTGGTCGATAGAACAGAAATGGATCTCAATACTTCTTCCATTATTAATTCTATACAATAGTAAGATTTTATAGTTTGTTAAAGATCTAATTTTTTTACTTTTTTCATCAAATGTTAATTTGTTTCTCTGTTTCTCTCTCTCTCTCTCTCTCTCTCTCTCTCTCTCTCTCTCTCTCTCTCTCTCTCTCTCTCTCTTTATCTCTCTCTTGCTCCCTTTATTTCACGCTCTTTCTCTGTTTCTCTCTCTCTCTATTCTTTTAGATCCATTGTTCCCAATGACATTTTTGGTCAACTCTTGGGTGCCTGGTATGGTAGATGCAATTTTACAAACAACGTTCCTTTGTGCAGTTCTCATGTTTTGGTTATGCGTTTACCATGGTCTAAGACAAGTATGATTTTCTGTTAATTTAAATGTGATTTAACGACAACACAATCATGTTCCACTGCTTGTAAAATTGATGTGCCGTATACTCCAACAGAATGAAAGACGACTGATAACGTTTTATCTACCGAAAGTTTTGGTAGTAGGATTGCTATGGTGTTCAGCGCTTATTTTGGCGACTTGGCTTCGCTGCACAGAATTAGAAGATCCTACTTATAATTACGTTCTTGATACATCGAATTATTTCGTAAGTAACAGCAAACAATAAAACGATCAATTACATTTGATATGCAAGATATTCAATTAAAGACAAAAACTTTGACGATTACAGGGTTTCAAAGCATTTTTCTTCACGGTAGGAGGATTTTATATCGCATATTTGCTTCTTTTGATATTAAGAGCATACAGTGAATTGAGATCTATGCCGTATTTTGGTATGATAAACAAACTTGTTTACTGATGTTTCCGATGTATATTATTTTTTTTTCAACCTTTTAAAGTACATCATTTTTTATAGATCTTCGTTTGCGTTTCTTAACGTTATTGGCTAGTGTTGTTTCCTTGGTTTGTGGCTGTGTGACTGCTCGACAATTCGGAGCTGGTATTTTCGAGGATAGCTTTGCTTCTCGTCTAAGTACTTATTACCATTCATCTGCTCAATTTATGACCTTGTATGGTCTTCTGAATTTTTATTTGTATACTATGGCTTACGTGTATGCACCTGCACATCAACAAGTCTATGGTCAACGTAAGTACTTTATATGATTTAGAGAAAGAAATGCATACGATGTTTACGTATTTCATGAACAACGAATCTTTTCACGATCGACACTAGATTCCTCCATAACAAAAGACAACCCTGCATTTTCTATGATCAACGATTCCGATGAGGACGTTATATATGGATCGGACGAAGAAGTGGTTTACGGATCGGACGAAGATAGCAGACGGCCTTTAACCCGCGCGTCTCGAACTACGAGTGATAGTAATTAGTTAAACTAACTATTGTTAATAAGAACAGAAAAATCATTTGCAAAACGAATAATATGATAATTATGATAATAATAATAATAATAATAATAATAATAATAATAATAATAATAATAATTGTGTAAAATAAGAGAATTGCAAGTAATGATATATTGTAAAATAAAAGATGCCAAGGTGATCAAGTGATTGTAAGCGAAACTGAAGAAAATTTAATTGCTCATTTATATTTACTAGCGGCAAACAGTAAGGATCTGATGTTTAGGAGCAATATGTAAATTGAACATCTTTTGATCGTTACTTCGCGCACTCTGGCGCTTTTACCTTTTTCAAATTATTTGATTTTTTTATATCGTTATTCGTTGAAAATTTCACGTTAAGAAAGAATTTCGCTAATAACTCAAAGAACGAAGTGTTGTCCAATAGTTTCGCGAATCCCTTTCCGGTTTTTACGCTAATTCTGGGACAACGTGTACATATACACAGTGACGCGCGCTCTAAAATAGTCTGACAGGAAAATCAAAGGATTATTCGATGTTTGAGACAACTTGAACTCGAATATCGAAGCTCGAAACTCGAAACTCAAAAGTTCGATAGCTCGAAGGTCAGTACGTATGAACGTGTGTTGATGCGCGTGCAGCACAGTATAAGTATAGAAGAGGAACAATCGTTCTACGTTATTTTCGAGGTAGATTTAAGGTATTAGCAAAGAATAGTTTGTTACCATACGACACAATGTCGTGTACATTTTTGGTTTAACAACGTATAATATTGTTAGAAAATACAGCATCATTCGTTTAAAGTTTAAAGCATTGTGTCGATTTTAAATTGTGATCGTTGAAGGGTTAGAACGAATGTTTAGAAATATTGTTAATTTTCATAATTATCGAACGTTCATATTGCTTGATAGATACTGTTACATTTAAATACAAATAGTTCTTTTCAGGCGAGCAGATTTGCAAAAAAAATGCCAAAATCGAAAGAGTACGTGTTGTCTTCTGATGACGATAGCAGCGAAAACGAGGTATCTGATTTTTCGTAGAACATATCGTAGCGTATATGATGCAAAGTACAGTCTAAGAATTGACGAGGGTGCAGATGTATCGATACGAACGTGTAACGGACACGTTATTTTGTTTTACAAGGAAGTGAAATCGAAGAGGAAGCAAAAGAGGGAAATCGACGACACTGGCGAGAAGACATCGAAAAAGTCAAAACGAGAATCGAGCGAAAACCAGGAATATACTTGGGATTTAGGAAATAATCGCCAAGTCACTGTGAGAGACTTTAAAGGAAAAATATACGTTGACATTAGAGAAATGTATTTCGATAAAGATGGAAACTTAAAACCAGGAAAGAAAGGTATTAATGCTCTTTTTTTTTTTTTTTCGAAGAATGAAAGATGGTTAAATAAGAAGTAAGTGAAAAAAATCTGTTTACTACACAGGTATTTGCTTGAGCGTGGCGCAATGGCGGAAATTGTCGGCCGTTATGGAAGACGTGGACAAAGCGGTACATTCGAAATCTTAAATCACTCGCTTATTACTTGAAAATACTTATTTTCTAATGTATGTTTTCTTTTGTATCGTTTCTAAATACGCTAACGCTCCGTTTATCCGAACCGATCGAGGGGGTAGGGAGAAAAGGCGGTTTAAATACAATAAAGATACTATATAAGCGAATCTCTCGGGTCTGAACTTTTGCTTATATCGTATAGGTCTAATTTTCGCTTATATCGAATTTGTACTGTAATTGAATAATTCGGTATATAGGTATATACTAACTCTTTTTTAAATTATAAAATGTAGAGACTCAATTTCAGAGACTGATTGATTGGACAAGCCGACTACGAAGCCCGTAAACAGATATATCAACATTAGACAAATGCAGGTGATAAGTAACGTAACAGTGAGAAAGACAGTCTGTAAGGCCCTGACAAATTGTCTAGCCTACTGTGAACGCACCTTGTACTAAGGCTTCCTTGTTAATTGTCCAAACAACCAGCCCAAACATGGCCTAACGAGACAGAAGTTCGAAAGCATTCGTTGTAAAAATACGTATTCATACAGTCGATTCAACTCTCGACTACAGGCGTAAAAATTCGAATATTCGCATTTCGTTTAAAGAGCTTTACTCTCGACCGTAGTTCGGATAACGGCAGTTCGATATACGTATATAAGTTTCATCTGTAAAACGTTACGTGTCAATTCGTTTTACCCGTATTGCGAGGTATTTATAATAAAATTACTTTCCACCCAAACAAGCGTGTTTACGTGCTTATGTTATAAGGGAAAAGAAAAACAGGCTGGAAGATACAAAGACAATAAAAAAATATTCAAGTATCGAGCTCAATGGAGCATGATATAATACATTTGAAAATATTTGAAACGATGAACGTAATAACAGTCTTGTATGCTTATTTCTAAACAAGTACGATAAGTATATGAGAACATCCGCGTGAATCATTATACGCGCGTAAATAAGGTCAATTAATTAGAATGACGTTTAGGCTGGTCCATGAACAGACGTTAAGAACTTATCTAAATCCAAGTTGTTCAATAATGTCTGAGGATCGGTTAGATGTTGTCGTTTCTCAATCTAAAAGAAACCATACAGACACGTTGTATTTTCGTTCAATGCCCGTTAAAAAATAATCGAACAAATCTAATCGGTTACCAACCTGCTTACTTTCTTTAGAATCCGTAAATATAGGCTTCTGATGGTTTGCAATCGGGACATCTGAAATCGTAATGCACAGTATTAAAATGTATAAAGAACATATCGATGGATAGCGGTTTCGGTAACAAATATGTACATCGTATTTCTTGTAAATATGTAATTACCTTTGATAATTTCTGGAGTTTTTTCTATTTTCGAACGCTTGTCGCTCTCGCGTTGTATAATCTTGTCTCTTTCGTTGATCGTACAGGTTCGAGCAGTAATATCGGTATCGGTGATGATGGTGGTGGTGGTGGTGGCGATAGTGGTGGCGGTGGTGTTGACAGTAGTGGTGGTTGTGGTAGCACTAATGATGGAGGTAACAGTGGCAGCAAGATTGTTCGTTTTCGAGAAAAGCGGCTTGTCGATAGGAGACGAAGTGGCGAGTGGTTTAGCGCGTATACTCGTTACGGTTGATGCGTCGACGGACGTTCGATCGAATATTTCACGATGATTTTCGTTCTTGAAGGGCGACTTTCTACTCGGTAATTTCTTCTTCGATTTTGGCGGAATATTAAATATTTCTTCGTAATCTGTGGCTGTCCACACTTTAACGCACTCGTCGTTATTTTGATCATTCAAGACTATATTAATTTGAAATTCGTGGGCGCTGTACCTTCGTCTTCTTTTCTTCAACGAAGCACCATCGTCGTAGAGAAAATGATACTCTACCGAATTTGGTAGGGCCACGTTGAAATCCGTTTTACGATTACCCTCGTGCTCCTTTGGTTCGAGTTTGTCCGGGTGATCGGTTTTGCATGCAGGAACAAGTTGCAAACATTGAAGAACACACGATAAATTTTTAGTATTCGATAGATCGGGCTCGTTCCTAGACGTTTCGACCGTTTCGGCTTTCTGGCTACGCGAGAACTTCGTTTCGCGATCGTTCTCTTCGTCGCTGAATAAATCTCGTTTTACCTGATCGACTTTCGACTTAGATGTGACATTCGTTTTACCGCTACGATTCGGGTATTCCATTACTTGATACGCATTTCCTTCGTTACGACTTTTCGCGTTTTTTATCGCAACAACGTCGTTATCTCTCGAAATCGTTTCATCGTTCGTTTTACTCGACAACATTTTACGATCAAGATTACGTTCTTTCAGGATTCGCGTAGAATTTTCTTCGGTATTGATGGCGACAAAATTTTCAAATTTTTCCGTCGCTTCCAATTTCCTAACATCTTTATTATCAGTTACTGGACTGTTCGATCGTTCATTATGAATGGCAACCCTCTCCGTTTCTCGAACATCGTTCTTATCGTACTCTGCAATTGTACGGATAGCTTTTTTCGTGTCATTCCGTTGAATTGCGATCCGATCGTCGTCGTCTTTTCGATGTAAATTTCCTTTCAGATCCGCGCTCCCTTTAATTTCTACTACGTTCAAATGTTTTACGCTCGTACCACCGGCATCGCGAATACTATCGTCACTGCCGCTTCTAACGTTGTTGTTGTTTTGGTTGTGAGCAGCGACATTGATATCGTCATGGATATTGTTCTTGGTAACGACTCCCTCGATCTTCTTCCTTTTCCTTTTCTTCTTCCGTTTACTATCGCTAAACGGATCATCGTTTTTCCGGATACGCGCGTTACGATCGTTTTTTCGCTTTACATTAATGTTATTTTGACCCCTACGAATAATCCGTTTCCGTCGAGTCGTTGTTCTACCGGTAAGACTAGAATTTGGAATTTCTCTAAACTTTGCGATCATACGTTGACGCTTCGCTTCTAATTGAACAATTAATTTCTCGTCGATGGTCAGACACTTTTGCCGTTGCTGTTTTTGTTGTTTTTGTAACGAAGAAAATTGTTTGACCGATTTTGCGGATTTAAGGATACGCTGCGCGTTTACTACTTTTGTCTTTCGCTTGTAGTTTATCGTCGTAGAATTTCCCATGTAGGAATCTTGCTTTTGACTCTCCGAATCAATGAACGCGGAAATTTTCGAGGACAAATTAGTCAAGTTCTCTACACCAGCCTTAGAACTGCTAGGAGTCTCGGAAATATCCGCTTCGTTGATTAAAATTTCATTTTTGGCTGGAGTTTCTTTCGCGTCGTTTCGCGATTCCTCCAGCTCTTCCGTTCCTTCGTTTTCGCTTGCCATTACTGGAAACACTTTTAACGGCGAAGATTCGCATTTTCTCGAAACGATGGTCGCTTCCTCGGTAGGATTCACGTGCGACACATTCGTTGATCTAATCGTTAATTTCGTTGAAGTATTTCCTGAGGTTACCGAATATTCCGTATTCGTAGTTTCTTTCACGCGCATACCGATGATTTTGCGCATCGAATTGTCGTGACTCGTTTTGGCGGAAATTTCTTTCGAAACGTTTTTATATTTTTTGTTCGACGATGATTTCTCCGAGATGTTCGTTACCCTGGAATTCGGGAAACCGGACGACGTCGACGAAGACGACGACGACGACGACGACGACGACGACGATGAGGACGACGAGGAAGACGACGATGACGATGAAGACGACGAGGATGAGGAAGAAGAGGACGATGTCGAAGAATTGGACGAGGACGAAGCATCGCTGTCGTTTGATTCTTCGCCGTTGAGTAAATATTTTTCGTTGCCGATTATTTTCGTGGAACGCTCGTCCGCTTGGTTACGTTCATTTTTATCTGTATACTCCGAAACCTCGGCTTTCAAGCGATGATCGGATTTCTTACATTTTGTGCGATGCATTGACGCTGTCGTTGAAATCGAATCTCGAGAATTGGCTGATATTTTAAGCTCTCTGATCGCTTGTTCTTTAGGTAAATTTTCCTTGATCACTTCGAACTGCGTTATTTCTAATTTCGGGGATAGCTGCGTTCCGAGTGCGACGACGAGATCACGAGGTACGCATTGTTTTACGCACTGCGGAGACTTTTGCGAAATTTTCGCCAATTTTGGTTTCGATAATTTTTCCGAATGTTCGTTTTCTTCAAAAGTAGGTTTATAGTAGGGGGAACAGCGATCGAACGTTTCTTTCTTCGGGTCATCGGCCATTGTTTCTTCCAAGTGTTTCGGAGTTAAAGCTATACAAGGTGTTGTTGGAAATTCCGGAGTGTTTATAATATTACGTATTTTGTTCGAGTCTTCGTTCATTTTAACGAACGGAGTTGTACTGCTGCTAGGGCTAAGTAATCTAGGCGTTGGTGGAACATCATAATTCTCCGATTTCCTCGGTGTTTCCAATTCGATTAAATTAGGCATTTCTAATAATTGTCGGGGTACGTCCGTGCACGTTTTTGTCAACTCCAAGAATCGCGCATCATCCATCAACGTTGCGTTATTTTCCACGCTACATCTATTCAGATTCGTTTTTAACGTTGTCAACTGAACATACTTTTTTGCTTCCCTCTTTTCGACTTTCGAATCATCGACTGTTCTTGCCGTTGCCGTTATTGTCGTTGAAGTCGTCGTGGTCGTCGTCGTCATAGTCGTCGTTGTTATAGTCGTCGTTGTTGTTGTTGTTGTTCTAGTTCTTGTTGCTGTTATCGTTTCTATTGTAGCCGTACTGTTGGCCGTTGTTCTTATCGCCGTTACCTTATCGGATGGATCCTTTTCTAAGTTAAATAATCGCTTTGATTTATCCCGTTCGGAAAGATCGTTCGTTTTCGTATCATCGGTGTCGACATCAACGTCAGTCGTAACGGTCCGATCAACGGGCGTAATCGACAAATTTTCATCCGTTACCAACGCAACGTTACTTCGTATTTCTTCCGTCGATAGCTTTGTTGTCATTTTTCGCTCTTCTTCTTCGACCGTTTGTTTTTCCTTCGCATCGATGACTGCTTCTTTTCTCGAGGAGTTTCTACTAATTTTCCCTTTTGATACTCGTGATTTCCATTTTTCTCTCTTCGAAGCCAGATTCTTACCTCGTTTCGCGTATTCTGCCGGTTGCCCAACCTTGGACGATACGTTTGTTCCCCGACGATCGTTCTCCGCGCTCGTTGCTCGTAAACATTTCCGTAAGTCCGCGTCCCACGTATTCTTCGTGGCTTTCCTTGATTTTAATTCGGGTTCGGAGGAAATGCTCGCATCGTTCTCGCGTGTACGAACATCGTCGGTTAAAGCTTCGCTTTCCTGACATTTTTCCCAAACGTTTGTAACCTTCGGCAGAGAATGTTCCGTCGTAGCTTCGCTTACTTTGTATGCAGGTTGACTTACTTTTACCGGACATATTGCGGTATCGTGCATTGTCATCGCGCAATCGGAAAACGGCGGAGACTTGAACAGACAAGTCCTACGTACGGCTTTCAGCTGTTTCAGGGATGACGCGTTTTCGTTGTCGCTAATTGTACCATCGATGGCAGCGGTAGCTGTGATCGTAGCTGTTGCCGCCGATGCAGACGCTACCTTTGTCGGTGTATTAAAATCAAGAACTCTTATATGATTATTTCTCCGTCTGGGCGTAGATAAACTAAGTCTATAATTTTTTGTTCTGCTTTTCAATAAGGATCTCGGAGTGCGTTTATTAATGATACCGCGTTCGCCAACACTGTTGCGCGTTGAAGGCTGTTGCCCGATAATGATATCGTTTTTTACCGAAGCTACAACTTTTTCGCTAGTTTGTACAACGGGTGTCAAGTCGATGTCTGATAAACTTTGGTTTTCGTTGTTCTTGCTACAATTAAATTTTATGTACGGAGATAGTCCGGAGCCTGACAGACTAACGTTGTCCTCTATGTTTATCGTAGGCATATTCGAACTATCCAGTAATGTTTTCGCACTATTTTCGTTGCTGTAGAGGGTGATCGATTCTCCGATTACCATTTTATTAGCGTCATCGTTGCCCGAGACGGCCGAGCTCGTGACCGAACTACTCACCACATTGCTAACGGTCCGAGTCGATGTACCTTTTGCTTCGTTGGTTGCTATTTTATCTTGTTTGTCGACTGCTTGTTGCGTTCCACGAGTCAACGATGTTAACGATGTCAGTGGTGTGAATGGTGTAAACGATGTGAATGGTGCGAAAGGTGTGAACGGTGTTAACGGAGCCAGTGTTGTCAACGATGTCGACAACGTTGATGCAGGTACTTTTCGAGCGACGTTTACGGTTTTTAAATACAGCGTTTCTACCACATCTTCTTTGCCAATTTTATTCGTTGAACATTTTGGAACGATTGGAACGAATCGCGAATTTCTGCCGGACGTTATGGAACGCGCTGCTGGATACGCCATACTTGTACACATTATATTGCTTATTTCTTCTTTCGAACACATTATTAACGTTGGCACCGTTGTTATATCTTGATGCTCGGATTTATTGCTGTTCGCGTTGTTCATCGTTTCCTCCTTAGATTTTACTGACTTGGCTTTCTTTACCGATAATTTTCTCGCCTTTGATTCGGCCGTATCATTATTTCCGATTGTGGCTACAGTCTTGTAATCTTGCGCACCTTGCCGGCTCTCGACTTTTGTCGATTTTGCTTTTTCTCCTTGTCTACTTTCCTCGGGACAGACTTCAAACCTCGACGATATTTCGGACAAACTTCCAATCTCGACGATCTTCTTTTCAACCGTATCCACGGATGCACTACGAACTTCTTTCCTGTTATCTGCGCTTTTTTCGTCATACAGCGTTGTACATTTATTTGTAATATTTGCGTTTATTATACTCAATACCGCGGCAGCGTTTTGATCTTCCAACGCGTTATCTTCTTTCCCTTGATCCCGTTGATCCTCTTCGATCCGAGCATTGTGTTGCCTGGATGAACTACGAAGTCTGTGCTTCAACGGTAATTCCGTCATACGTGCGTCTGTCTCGTCGGATAATTTTATATCCGACGTTACAGATTCTACTGACCCGTTATTCGTCCAACAAATTTCAGCTTGTTTCTCTTCCAATTCATTCGTGGTTAATTTTGGTTTCGGTCTATTGGCTTCCATCTCTTCGTCAGGACTCGTATCCGTTTCTATTTGCGATCCGATCATTTCGTCGAGAAATTTTTCGAATACGGGATCGGACTCCGTTGCCTCCACTATTGACTTAATTGCGTTATTTAGCTCCGATACGATAGACGTGTTCGCTTCGCCGTTCATTGGATCGTTTAAATGTTCTTCTTTCGAAGATGCATCCGTTGGAAGTATCGCTTTGTTGATGTTCTCAGCAATTCGTTCTTGTAATTCGGTACGATTCAACAGCTCTTTCGTCAGTAACTTATTACGACAATAACAATTTATTAGTTAATTTATGAACTAATACGAAGAAAAATGAAATGAATATTAGCACTTACACTGAGATTTTCAATTGGTTCGTCGTTAGTTTCTGATTCGGATTCCGGTGTATCGTACGGAGTAGTCTGAACTTCTACACACGAATAACTCAGTAACTCTTCCGTACTTGTAGCTGCAGTACATTTTTCAAACGCGAACGTATCTTTTGCATCATTTAATTTGCATCCGTTATCTGTTATGGCGTCTTCTATGTTTTGCGTTTCTTGGTTAATGCCTAATACAAATATTTTCCCTTAATTCTGTACTCTATATTCGTAATTCTATAATTTATATGTATCCGTATACATGAATGTATATTTATTATATATATATATATGTACCATGATTATTGTTACTATGGCTGTCACTATTGCTATTATTTTGGTTGTTATTACAGCCTTGATTTCCATTGTCTACAGGGTTATTACGCTTTTTCTCTTCAACGTTAATGGTACATTTAAATTGATCAGTCGTACCTATGTGACCAGGTAAACTTTCTAACGGTGTTGCCTCGATGCTGTTATAATTGTTTACTATGAAAAAAAGAAACGAATTACGGCCAAAAATTTTCAAATAAAAATAAATATTTCAAATACTGTAAATTTATAATATTCTTAACAATCATCTACCGTGACTAGTGATAGAGTCAGTCTGTTGAGATGTATTTGCCATTACTTTTGTGCGTTTGCATCGTTCGCGATCACTGTTACTGTGGCGTCTTTTACGTATGCTGCTAGATATTATAGGGGAGCCATTAGATACTTGAGAATTAGCCTGTACACGTATAAATATCATATAACAATATTATAATGTACCATACTCAACACTGCACCGATACTAATAATAATGTTTTAATGATTGTTTATTCTGTATACCTGTGAAGGAACATTTATATTAACGACGAAACGTTGCCCACGAGTTTCTTCTATAAGAAACTTCAATTGTTCGAGTAAATCTCCACAGTGTTTTGATTGTTCGCAATCTGTAATTTTGCTTAGCCGTTCTTGAACTGTAAAAATATCATATGTTTCTTTACATAAATTTTTGAGATAGCTAAATATCATAGAAAAATAGGTAGAATCTTATTATACAAATGTATATAGCTATGAATTGAGCTATAAAATCTTACTTGTCGCGTTAATAGCAAAAAACTTCTCGATAACGTCAATCAGTGTCATTCCACTGACTCTGGTACTAAATCGTCTGCCACTAGATATTACTGTACGACATTCTTGTAAATGCGGACAGGTCTCTAAAAATACTTTCGCAGCTTCTAGACAACTTTGACCTTCTAGATATCCTGAAACCAATTTTACTAATATTATTACAAAATCTACTGCAAATAGACTGACCAAAGAACAATTAAAATTGTATACACTCTTTAATATAACTGTTCAGAATTAATTCATTTATTCACCAATTTTTTATTTATTAATTAATGTCACTTTAAACTTTTAGTTTATTCGCGTCAATTTCTTCGAATAATATACAACAATGCCGCAAACATCAAACTGCATACCAACAAGTGCTTTTATAGTTTTTCATACTATGATCGGAATAAAATATTCACATTCCCGCCATACAACAGGTTATTATTATTAGAAATACAATGTTTCAAATATACATATCGTATCACTCTTACCAAGAACTAATCTAGCTATTTCCGATGGTAATAGTGTTTCCATAATGTTTTATCATTGAACATTCATTACGAACTCTGGAAACAACTGAAGCAAATATACACTTTCAAACTCAGTTCAGCAAAACGAATCTTTGATAATCTCAAAAGAGTAACATACCTTCTATCGTACAATTTTACCAACTTAAAAATTTATAGTAAACTCTATACTGTTTTTTACCCTGGTTAGTGAGTTTGATACGATACTAGCAGACGTATGTGAACATATAATAGCTACACACATCTTTGACTCCATTTATGCAAATATTTATTTATTTATTAATATTTATACGTAAAAGATCCATCGAAATTCGTCGTCCATATTTCCGCATGTGTGTCTCGTATGGCCAGTAAACATTCGTCAAAATTATTAAACAGTGTTAGGTTAGGTATTATTCAATGATTATCTAATCATATATTAGTGTTTGTTTTTCTTATTGTCGAAAATGTTCTAAAGCAATCGACTTTATAATTAGTTTGTGCTATTCTTTAACATTTATTATAATTATCCATTATTTCATATTATAATAAACAACTATGTTAATTAAACGTTTAAAAAAGTTACATTGATGTTAGACGAAGTTTTTGATATTATATCTGTGTAACAATATTTTATTTGCAGATTTGTAAACAATGGGAAGTTGGCAATTAGAAGTTGCACGAATGATGACGTATATATTATTTCCAATCGGAATTTATTATTACTTCAATCAAACAGAAAATATTGAAAATTGGATAATTAATGAGAAGAGAAAATATAAAACTACGAGTAGAAAGCATTATGAAGAATTTGTAGAATTTATTGATGAATATAATAGCAAGAAACAAAAGAAACAAATAGAAGAAATGGAAGCTAAATATAAGTTAAATATGTCATGAATTTAGAAGTATTTAATATACAATTAATTTATCAATTTTTTATTTGATCATAATGAAGAGTCAAATTAACCCATTTAAGAAATTTATTACTATTCTGTATGCAATCAGTTTTAGCTGCTTTTAATTATGGAATATTTTCAAAAACGTATATCACCAATAAACGATTTTGTCAGGTAAAGGTAACATGTAATAGAAATTAAATAATAGGTTAAAGACTACAGTATGCATAACGTTAATTTTGTATAATTTAATAAAACATATGCAATAAGTTAAATAAATTGTTTCAAGAAAATAAAACATTTTATGTCTTATTAGTTATGAACGTATGTGATATTGTATACATTTTTGATTACATACATTCATTCGACGCACAGAAGAATACTGTATAAAATCTATAGTGCTTGACACTTTAGATTGTTTAGAATTTGAAACCCCTGTATATGCGACTTGCTTCTACTCTCATTGTTCCCGCCATCATCCGTTATAGCATCCATGTATTAGCATGTATTATGCCAAATTCACAAGAATCAATAAATAATAACATTTTTTCAAATAAATACTTAATTGTAAAAGAAAGCTGGTTCGTTTTGTAATAAAAGAATGAACAGCGACTTTCCATTTCTGTCAAAAAGGAAGAGTGGGTATCGGGAGAACAGCGCCTCTCGTGTTCTTGCGGAAATGAAGACCACGACATATTGTAAAAGATGTGAAATACATTATAATCATTCAAGAATATAGTGTAAACTGTTCCATCACCCTCGATACGTCTGTCGCAAGAGTGGAGCTTGCAATTAATTACACATCCCTATAGCAATGTAGCGGATGTTCTTTGATTTACGAAGAAAGACGCTGGCTAATTTCTTTGTACTTCTTCTTTTTACAACTCACGAGATCGTTCTATGAGAACCGCATTCCTATGAACTTAATGCGTGACTGTATATCACTTTACGCGTGATATCAACCTTATAAACTAAACCTAGTTCCCAACCGAATCAGGCTGAAGTAGTGTCGATTTATATTTGTTCTAACGTTGAACGAAGTATAGACATGGCTATTTGTTTCTAAAGAAAAAAAAAAATAAATTACAATTGTAGTCCTGTTTAAAAACATAATACAGGAATTGCAAGAATAATTATTGAAAAAACAAAATTAAAAGAAAAAATTGCTGTTGATTATAAGTAATCAAACAAATTGAAATAATTCATAATATTGATCAATTATATTAAAGTGTATGAAACTTTAGGATAATACTTATTATACATATATTAACTTGTGCACAAAATAACAATAACAATAAAAAACTTATACTTTTATTTATTTATAAATTTCAGGCAGTGTTCTATACAGTAGAATAAATTCTTTGTTACTATATCAATATAAAATGCATGAAAGCATAGATGACATATGTAAAGCAATTGATGAAAATTTGCTGCGTAACCTAGAACTGATGGAAGAAAAGATCAAGACTAATGTTCAAATGGAAAATATATTACGTGATGGTTACATTGAATTAGCTAAAGCTAAGTATATACGTGGCAAAGAAAGTATAAGTATATTACAAGTTCCTGCCGATGATGAAAAAGTAGCTACATTATTTGAATTAGAAACAAAATTAACTGAAGAAACTGGCAAAATAATTCCAAATTTTGATATAAGCTTAAAGAGAATAGATAAAAATATAGATGATATTCAGGATCCCATAAAATGGTTTGGAGTGCTAGTCCCTCAAAGTTTACGAATTGCTCAAAAACGTTTCCAAGAATCTCTGTATCTTGCTGTAAGAGCGGCAAATTTACAAGCAGAAATTACTTCTGTATTAGACAAATTACAATCTTTGTACTTCTTAAAACATGATTCGTGTCCAGGATATGTTAATAAAAATTAAAAATTATTATGTTTCATTTATTCAATCTGTATAACCTTGTTGCATAAGATTTGTATTTTCTGTTGTTGTTTTTAATAACTTCAGTTGTAAATTATTTGACAGCGTATTATATAATTTTATATATAAACAAATTTTATGGAAAATAAAAGAAATTACACATGAGCTTATAGAATAACCAATACGATTTCAACTTTCCCTTCATTCCTATATAGATTCTCTGATATTGGTCAGTTATAGTTATTTACTAAACTCAAATAAATTGTTGGCCTGACTGAAAATAGTTCCGATTTAAGAGAAATTCCCGCCGGTTCTTACTTTCAGTTTATAAACTACAAAGTAGTAGCAACAAGTTTTATTTTGAATTTGTAATTTATATTTTTGTTTTATTGCCTTTACATTTTTGTGCCTTAACGAAATGGTAAGATAATAAACACGTAAAAGTGTAAAATGTCCAATGTTTCATAATAAAAGTCTTAGTTTAATGTTTTATAATATGCTAGTAAGTTTACATCTTAAATCTCATAATTTACGCTATTTTATAATATTACTTAGGATTCTAGCAGTTCTCCAGCACGTTCTGAAAGACATGCAGAAGCAATGACATCCCCTGCCCCAGAAATAGATGAACCATTTGAAAATGAAGCTGATTTGCTTGGTACTGACAATGATCTTCGCGAAGAAGAAGAAGAAGGAGAAGAACTGTTTGGAGATAACATGGAAGAGTAAAAATTGCTGTATATTTAATCGAAGTTATAAAGAAACAAAACATATTTGATAATTATTTGTTAAAATTTTAGTGATTATCGTCCAATGCCAGCATTAGATAGATATGATCCAGATGTTGTAGATGATGAGGAATACTCAGAATTATCACAGGGAGAGCGTGCTGCTGCTGAATCTGCTATGCATAAAAGAGATAGAGCAGCTGGCATAATTAGAGATGACAGATATTTACTTTATGGTATATTATTTTTTAAGTATATGATTAGTATATTCTATAAAAACATAATATAATACATTTATATATTTAAGATGAGAGTGACGAAGAAGAAATACAGGCACGTAAACGACGTATGGCTGAAAAAGCAGCAACTGGCGAAATCGAGGATGTGGAAGCAAGTATTTCTCTTTAGTCCTTATTTCATGCTGTATTTTATTTTATTATAATACATAATAATACTTACTATTGTATTTTAGATGATTGAATCTATTGAGAATTTAGAAGATACCAAAGGTCATTCAGTTAAAGAGTGGGTGTCTATGTTGGGACCACGAACTGAAATTTCTAATCGTTTTAAAAGTTTTCTACGTACCCATACCAATTCCAAGGGACAATATATGTATAAAGAACGAATTCGTCACATGTGTGAGAGCAATCAAGTACTGGCTCCTTACTATTAATTACAATTACTTTTAAAATAATATTAGGTTGCAAAATATATGTTTTATTTGTTAACAGTCTAGTTTTGTTGTGGAGTTTCCTATTCTTGCGAGCAAAGAACACGTTTTAGCTTATTTTTTACCAGAAGCACCATTTCAAATGTTGGAAATATTTGATGAGGTAGCAAAGGAATTAGTATTAACTATTTTCCCCAGTTATGAAAGAGTTACAAGTGAAATTCATGTTAGAATATCAGAACTGCCGTTGATAGAAGAAATTCGTACGTTTAGGTAAAAAAACAGAAATATTTTCATAAAGGTGCAGCAAAGAAAATATTAACATAATTTACTGTAAACATAGGAAACTCCATTTGAATCAATTAGTGCGTACTTTAGGAGTTGTTACTGCAACTACAGGGGTATTACCACAATTATCTGTTGTGAAGTATGATTGTACAAAGTGTGGATACATACTTGGCCCTTTTGTACAAAATCAAAATAGCGAAGTTAAGCCAGGATCGTGTCCTGAATGTCAAAGTGTTGGACCTTTTATGGTAAGCTTAGATATTGTGATCCTTTAATTCATCAATGAAATGAGCACATTACAAATATATTAAGATTAATTGTAGATTAATATGGAACAAACAATATATAGAAATTATCAAAAAATTACAATCCAAGAATCACCAGGTAAAATTCCTGCAGGAAGAATACCTCGAAGCAAAGACTGTATTCTTTTATCAGATCTGTGTGATCGTTGTAAACCCGGAGATGAAGTCGATGTTACAGCCATTTATACAAATAGTTACGACGGTTCTTTAAATACAGAACAGGTAATAAAATAAAATTGATAAAAGGATATATTAAAATATATTTAACTAATTAGTGGGTACTTTTTTTACCATATATTAGGGTTTCCCAGTATTTGCAACAGTTCTGCTAGCTAATCACCTACAAGTGAAAGATTCGAAAGAAATAGTGGAGTCTTTAACCGAGGAGGACATTTCGAGCATTATTGCTTTAAGTAAAGACCATCGAATTGCCGATCGTATTGTTGCAAGTATTGCGCCTTCAATTTATGGGCATGAATATACAAAAAGAGCTTTAGCCTTGGCAATATTTGGCGGAGAATCAAAAAATCCAGGTATTTTCTTCGTTTAATATTATTTTTATTGAATGCTTTGTTTTATAAACATAATTCAATAAGTATATTGCAATTGAACGTGTAGGAGATAAACATAAAGTAAGAGGTGATATCAACGTGTTACTATGCGGAGATCCAGGAACCGCTAAATCACAATTTTTAAAATATGTAGAAAAAATTGCACCAAGAGCAGTGTTTACCACAGGCCAAGGAGCTTCAGCTGTCGGGTTAACTGCTTTTGTGAGGAAATCACCCGCAACTCGAGAATGGACTTTGGAAGCTGGTGCATTGGTACTTGCAGACCATGGAGTTTGTCTAATTGATGAATTTGATAAGGTATAATTATCTTTTTATGAAAGACTTATACTATTAAAACAAAACATGTATGTGTAATATATTGAGACTTGTATTTCTAAAGTCCTAGATTCCTGAATTCCCAGATGTCTGTATTCCTATATTTTTATATTCGTACGTAATCGGTTTGATATGAAATGTAAATATTGCCGTACTTTCAGATGAATGACCAAGATAGAACATCTATCCACGAAGCTATGGAGCAGCAAAGTATATCTATTTCAAAAGTAGGAATCGTTACATCGCTTCATGCTAGATGCTCGGTTATAGCTGCGTCCAATCCTATTGGAGGAAGATATGATGCTAGTATGACGTTCTCAGAAAATGTAAGAGAAACATTTCCAAGTAAAAACTTAATTTGAATTTAGATATGATAAATAGAAAATTATGTTTGACAACATTCATTTATTTCTTTATTTAGGTAGATTTATCAGAACCTATTTTATCCCGGTTTGATATTTTGTGCGTTGTAAAAGATGAAATAGATCCTATGCAAGATCGACATTTAGCTAAATTTGTTGTAAACTCCCACATTAAACATCATCCAACAAATGCAGGAAAAGTAATACCTATAGAAGAAAATGCAAATGATATATCTATTCCGCAAGATCTTTTGAAAAAATATATAGTTTACGCGAGACAAAACGTTCATCCTAAATTGACGAACATTGATCAGGATAAAGTAGCAAAATTGTATAGCCAGTTAAGGCAAGAAAGTTTGGTGAGTTGAAAACATACAGACTATTGATATTTTCATTATATACCATACAATTTTTATTTTAATAATTCATAGGCTACTGGAAGTTTACCAATTACCGTACGACACATAGAAAGTATTATACGTATGGCAGAAGCGAGTGCTAAAATGCATTTAAGAGATCACGTTCAAGAAAGTGACGTGAATCTTGCCATTAGAATGATGCTCGACAGTTTTGTTGAGACTCAAAAGTATTCAGTGATGAGAAGCATGCGACAGGTATATATGTCTATATGCAGTTTAATTGGAACAGTAGATATACGCATAATAATTGAAGTAACGCTTATGTATTTTACATTTTTCTTTTTAAGACATTCCAAAAGTATTTATCGTATCAGAAAGACCACAGCGAACTCTTATATTACATACTCAGACAGATTACATTAGATACTTTAGCATTTCAAAAAGCTTTGCATGGAGGTCGTATTACAACAGTTGAAATTTCAGAAAAAGATCTATTGGACCGAGTATGTATAATTTACTTTAATCCGTTATAAATTTTACGAATTTCGTTTCATTATAAATTATCTTACCATTTTAGGCTAAACAGATTGATATATACAATCTTCATCCATTTTATGAAAGTGATATTTTCAAAACAAATAATTTTGTTTATGATTCAAGGAGAAAAGTAATAATACAAACATTTCCGGAAAATATTGACGACTAATATAACAACGTATGATCATAGATAAATAGACAAATGGTTATAATTTTATTTACATTATGATATGCAAACAATTTTTACATCAGATTATGCGTTTACGTAATAGTAAAATAAAAAATGTAATATTTTACTAAATTTGTAATATTTATATTTGATATTAACAGTTTTATAATAAATACTCGTGTTACGAAAGAATTCTATGGTAAAAAAGTGATATTTCTTAAATATCTAAATATATTAATAGGATATCGGTATTGTAAGTAACAAAATTATATCATAAGCGCATTGTATAAATTATTATTTAAAATGTATTTTACACATAAGTATTTCGATCACTTTAATTTTATACAAAAAAAAAAGTATCATACATGTATTTATAGTATACTAGTGAATTAGCTGATAAATCTTTAAAAAATTGATATACCTATGCTACAAGGTTTCTGTTTTTTATTTAGGATTGTTCAAAGAGAATATCTTTGTGGCAGTAGAAAATCGTTATTTTACAAAGTAAACAAAAAATATATTTTAATTAAAACACTGTATTGCTTATACGTAACATTAATATTATTTATTTTTAGAACGGTTACTACTATTACTGCTATTACTACTGCTACTGCTACTACTGCTACTGCTGGAAACACTATCGCTAGAGTCAGATTCACTATCCGATGATGAACTACTACTATTGCTATCATTACTGCTACTAGAACTGCTGCTGTTGGCACTAGAATTTGTATCACTAGAACTGCTGGATTCTATTTTCATTTTTTTCTGTAAACGACTCTTCTTAACTTCTTTCTTTCGTTCTTCGCTGTAAAAGAATGATAAGTTGTAAGTTTTAAAGTCTTGAAACATGATTGATTATTAGACTGTGGATAGACAACGTATTAAAATTCGCAATCTATAGATTACTTGATTTATATTATACTCCGCAGATTATATATATAATCTTTATCAATTCACCTGTTAGATTCTTCTTGCTTTTTTAGAGCCTTTTTCAATTGTGAAGTGCGCGAAGATCTGTGCAAGTATTTTCTTTTGCCCTTACATTCGTAACTCCAATGACCCATTTCTAAACATTTCTGACATCGCATTCCCTGTGGATATGGATTGCTATAAAAGATATATAAAGAATAATTTAATGACTATACACGGATGTTACATTGTATTTATTATCTTTTATTTGCACATATTTTTATGAAAAATAATAAAAGGCATTTTATACATATGTAAAAGATATTCAAACTTTTATACTAACCTTTTCTTTAAAACTTTCAAACCGTTTGAACTCATGTTATATTAATATTCATACTTTGGAATTCTAATTCAATAAATTACTTGTATTTAAAAATAAAAAGTCTTAACAACATTTGTTTATATGTAACAAAAGGTTATTTTACTTGGTAAATTTTACATACATACACCAAATACAAAACGCAATTTCATTTGAAGCAACTGAAGATATAATACGGTAGGTCATTTGAAACCACCAATCAAATTTCGTATATAATGTTACTACAAAACCGAGGAAAAATATTCATCAAAGTATAAATTCATTATTGTCAATGATTTTAATAATTAAATTATAATAAATGAGAATATTATATTTGAGGATAATTGTACTTTAAATTAATAAATTTCTATGTATATATTTAAATATATATTGTACATAAATTTCCTTAGATAACAAAGGAAAGAAAATCTCATCATTCGTACATTTTTGAATGCTAAATTTTTAATATATTAAAAGGCCGTGGTATATCGGTTATAAATTATAATAAAAAATAATAATTATAAGAAATGTTATATTGCGTTTTGATGTAGTTCCTAGAACCACTTTTTTGAAAAATAGAATGCTTAATAAAATAGCTTGCGAATAAGCGTGTACTTTCGAAAATTGTATTATTTATCTATTTCGAAATTGTCTATTATAAATTAAATATAATGGGTGCCAGTGCGCGAATATTACGTAGTAGGGACTTGTTCTTCTTGATTACGATTTTCCTCAAGAAAACCACATTCGCATTCGAGTGTGATACATGTTATAATTTAAAAGAAGAAATAGTTTAGTGATTATTAATACGAATATCTACATAATATATATACATATATATATATATATATATCATATTAGAAAATTATGATGTCTTCAGATTTTAGAAAACATTATTTACGTATAATGAAGTATAAAAATAAGAATGTAGAATTAAAAGTTAATAAAAATATTTTGATTGAAAGAAGTAGTATACTTCAACAAAAGAAAAGGCTGTTACGAGACAAATATGAACAATTGGTAAAATTTTACAGATTAGAGCTATAAATTAAAAAACATGTATTCTACTTCATTCAATTCGTAAATGTTTCTTTCATTTTATAGGATGACGTAAATTACCGTGTTTGGAATACGGAAGATAAATTTTGTAATGAAATATGGAATTTCTCTTTAGAACACAATTTTGTATTTTTTAATCAATATCCTGACATTATAGAAAATATCAAACCTCATAAATGTAAATATAGCAGTATTTCTCATAAAAATATAAAAAAAATTAATGTAGATAAAGAAGCTATGCTTAGTAATTTAAAACATGAAATTAATGTTGTAAATAGTGAATTAAAATTGATTTCTGATAAAAATATTCAACAAAATATAGAAGATTATAAATATACCTTACATAATTTAAAATTATTTACAGAAGAAGTAATAGAAGTCATAAGGTATAGTGGTTAAGTAAATATATTAATAGAGGATTGATATTTATATTGTTTTTTTATCAAGATAACTCTTTGTTACATGTATTTGTTTATTTTAGATTACTAAACGCTTCAGAAAATTTTATGAATACATCTAATACACCTATGCATCAACTATCAAATAGATGTATAAATAAAGCATTTGTAAGTGCAAAGAAACTGTTCAAAAACCCTATTTTTGATATTGGTATATCTGTTGGAAACAAAATTACAGCTATTTCAAGTACAATAATCCAGAGTCCTAAAGTGGTATATAATATACCTTGTAAAAATGTTTGTTTTCTTTCTTAAATTATTTTAATGGTACAAAAAGTATATTCTGTATTTCATTTTAAATTGCAGGATCTAAAAGATAACAATATCATAACATTTGGTAAATTTATTATGAAAAAACAAAGTGTTATTTCCTTAAAATATCAACATTCTTTGAAAAATTAAAAATAAATTTTCCAATTTTAATACAATATATATATATATATATCTCTGTTTGTTTATGAAGATAATTAATCTATTTTGTAAGTTTTGTAAATTAAGTTTCACCTTGAATATAATTAGAAATGGAATAAGAAATTTAAAGATAGTTGTAGTATATTCATATATTTAGAAATATACAGCATCCTATGTAGTCATATACACTGAATTACATTAATATTACAATTTTTAAATCATATATGTAATATCGCTCGATAGACTATTCAACAAGATTATAATTTGAGAACAGTAATCAATTTTTAATTTCCATATAAATTTAATTATCTTTCGATCATATCATGTTACTTATAATATTTTAAAACTGTTGAACAGTTTATCACAACAATAATTGTAATTGTAGCGCTCCTTTTGGCAACTTTTGTATATATTCTCAAACTTAATACTTTAAAATGTATGAAATACACATACATATATTAGCGAAATAAAATGATAGCTTAACTGCAACATTTTGTACATATTTTTAACAAAGATGATTAATGTTATATAATTTTTAAATCATACGCATGACTACTATTACACGTTGTTTCAAACAAAAAGTGAAAAATACAAGCACAATTATCTTGGCATCATGTCTATGAATTGACACTGATTACTTCAATTTAAAATGACCTGAGAGTTAGCATCGAACTGTATAAAATTTTCATCATTAATTTTATGTAAAACATTTGTTACATAACGAAGAAAAAATATATTAATATGAAGTTAAGAGAAGATCATAGCTTTGTGCAACATTATTATCGGTCTTTAATATTTAATAGACAATTTGTAAATGTTTGAAAGACGAGTTTAATATAGTTACATGATATTCTTATATCTGAAACACAATTAGCATAGAAAACTTGTAGACACATGACAAATTATACATTTACGTAGTATACATATAAGTGAATAGTTACAAAATATATCATTTCTTAATTATAATTGAAAATTTGCCAAGTTCCATTCTACATTGTAAATGTTTTAATAATTTATAAAATTAATGATTTTGTATTTTCGTATAATAAATGTTGCTCAGAGTTAGTTTATTAATGCTTACAATTTTTGACAGTTGTAAAATTGGATAAGTTCATTACGAAAAAAGAACATAAAAACATACAAGAAATGGTACTTCCAGTATAAATAAATAACATTACTTAAAGAACAAGGTATATTAATATATTTTATAATTTATAATACATCGATATATTGGTTTTGGGTTATAATTATCGTAAGTAAAGTTGTGCTAATTATTTTAAATATATTGCACAGCCATTGTATAACAAAAGAATTGATAAATGAAATCTTTAGTATTGTAATATGTTCGAAATAAAAAGAGATGGTATATCAATGTTTCAGTAGGTTGTACACGTACAAGAATGTATAACATGTTTAAAAAATCAATATACCCTTGGCTATAAATAAAATCTAATCAACTAGTACAATCATGAATCCAATAAAAAACATGTATACAAATATATATTTATAAGTATGTACACGATTAAAAATAATAATATGATTAACATACAAACATTCAAAACTAGTATATTGTCACTAAACTAGTGCTCCTTGTATGTGTACGATTAATAAACATTTTACAAATGAATAGAAAATGTTTATTTAGTATACCAGAAGCTACCATTTATGGAACTTAGCAAAAATTAACCTTATAATTATACGACACTAAAACTAATATTATACTTATATGTTTGGCAGCTCTTTTATCTGATGAGAGCACATTAGTGATTTAATTAAAATTGTTAATTGTTCTATTTGTTGTAATTTATTGATACGTAAAAGAATAAATACCATTAAATGTTTGAATGCTATGTGAAAGTATATCATTAAATACACTTTATAATTGTTACATAATATTGCAACTAATTTAACAGACGCGGAAGTAAAAATTATAATTAAAACATAGAATTATTTTTGTATGTTTTTTTTAGATAGTACATAATTTTATAAGTAAATTTCGTCAGTTGGTCTTAGAAATAAAAAAATTATACACATTTTAATGTAGCAAGTTAAATTATATACATAACTAGATTTTGTATTTTGGAAGAGCAATTTTTTTTGTAATTTCTTATAAATGAAGCTCCTTCTATAACTTATAACTTGATATAACATAAAGTAACTAATCATTTACAAGCTTTATACTATAATACAGTGTCAGTTTATTATTATTATTTTAATTTTGTCACCAAAATAGTTTCTTTGTATGGCAATGAATAGCAATAACTAAAATATAAAAGTATTGATGCCGATTCTTAATTTTACACTTTCTCTAATTCATAACATTATCTCACTCTTTTGTAACTAAGCCAGCTGTTGAAATGATAATTATGTATCTAAGAATAATATTTTACATTGTATTATATATTACCAAATAATACACATAAAAATGTAGAAGAATGAAGTATTATAAACTCTGTGTGTATGTGTGTCTCTCTCTGTGTGTGTGTTGGATGTGTGTGCGCGCGAGCGCGCGCGCGCGCGTGTGTGTGTGTGTGTGTATATACCATGTTAATAAAATTTCAGTATAATTTATGTCTTTACTGTATCTAAAATATTTCATTATAATTCTGTTCTCTTGCAGTTCTATTGTTTGCTGTGCATGTTTTCAACTCAGCACCAATTTCACAATATATTTATACATATGTTTCTTTCCTCATATTGAAAATGTATCGCAGATATATGATTATTCATTATTTATTATTCGATTTATGAGAATATAAATATATGCACATTTTTCATACATTGTATCGATAATACTCATATATTTTATATCGATGTGAGATCATTACAGTGAGAATTTAAGTTAATAAATATTTGTATCAAATATTTTTTTCTGTATCACTCTCATTAAGAATCGACATCTTAGTCATATAAGGAGGTAATTTACTAATTTTGTTACATGGATCGATAAGGTCCTTGCATTTTCAAAAACTGAATTACTAAAGAAGGGCCTCCGGCAACTATTTCTGGCGGTATTTGAGAAAGTGGACAATTTTCAATTGACATAATACTGAGATTTGTGCATAAAGCTAATTCGAATGGTAAATTATGTAAGTTTGCATTATCATTCACATAAAGAGAATCTAAATTTTCTAGTGTACCAATCTCTTCAGGTAAGTAGTTAAGATTATTTTCTCCTACGCTCAAATAAGTTAAATTTGTCAAATGACCAATTGCTCTGGGTAAAGAAGTTACTTGATTCGACTGTAAAATTAATTTTTGCAAATCTCGCAGGAAACCAATTTCGTTAGGTAAAGATTCAATCTTATTTTCCTCGAGATCCAAAACTCGAAGTTTACGTAAATTTGCTATACTGGCAGGAATACGTTTCAACAAATTATTGGAAAGTATTAAAATTTCTAAACTTTGAAGACACTGAATATCGTCTGGAATTTTGGTAAGTTGATTTGTACCCAAATTTAATTCGACCATATTGACCCATGTCCCAATATCTAAAGGTAAAGCCGTTAACTGATTTTCTTTCATATTTAATTTTGTCAGGTTCTTAGCCCTAGAGAAAATACCATATGGTATTTTATCTATTTTGTTATGCTCAAGATTAATAGAATAAACATTTGTGAACTGAGCTGGTCCCCCTGATGGGTATGCGGTAAAAGCATTTCTAGACAATGTAATTGTCGTTAAATCAGAGAGGCTTGCCAGCAGACCGTCTGGCAACTGAGACACTTGATTCCCTTCGACGCTAAACTCGTCCATCAGTTTACAATTTGCCAGTGATTTTGGAATATTACTTAATCTATTATATCTAAGTCCTAATCTCGTTAACGAAATTAGATTTCCAATTGTATCTGGAATATCTAGAAGCTCGTTGTGTTGCAAGTCAAGCGTAGACAATTGGACGCAATTTCCAATTTCTTCGGGTAAATGCTCTAAATGATTATGAGATACGTCGAATGTTATTAAATTAACTAACTTGCCAATACCAGCAGGAAGTTCTTTGATCTTATTTTCTCTCAAGCTTAACATTGTTAGATTAGTCAAATTTCGTATGTTATCACTTACATATCGGACTCGATTGAAGCGTAAAAACAAGGTAGTAAGACTCGTTAATTTATAAACAACATCAGGTATCTCGCTCAGCTTATTATGCCTCAGGTCAAGGACTCTTAAAGACTTCAAATTTTCTAACGTATTTGGCAAACTGGTAAGAGAATTTTCACTCAATGCCAATGTTTCTAAATTTGCGAGGCAACCAATTTCTGGTGGCAATGTTACCAGTTTGTTACCGTACAAATAAAACTCGACCAAATGCGTCAAGTCTCTCACTGTACTAGGTAAATTAGTAATACTGGATTTACTTAAATCCAATCGTGTTACGCATTCTTCTTTGCATCTTGTAAATTCTTTGGACACATCTA
This sequence comes from Megachile lagopoda, assembly GCA_036983795.1. Taxonomy (NCBI): domain Eukaryota; kingdom Metazoa; phylum Arthropoda; class Insecta; order Hymenoptera; family Megachilidae; genus Megachile; species Megachile lagopoda. The sequence goes on along the minus strand of CM072798.1, from coordinate 820 downwards.
GATCGGCTTGAATCGGTTTGCCTTTTTTCGTGGTTGGTTTCGGTTTATTTGATTCAGGGTGTTTGACAGTTACGGTTTTTTTTGTGTCGGGACCAGCTATGGACGCAGAGGATAATTTTTTCTCCTTTGTCTGCTCCTTATTGTCCCGCAGGACATCTACGTCTTCGGGCATATCACCGGCTGTACAGGTGGTTAAACCACAGCCTTCCAAGTACTCAGGAATATCTTGTTCCTTCATGTAAAAAGTCGGAAGACTGTCTTCGAGGTCCCCACGGTCCCTCTTTACCTCGGACAAACACACCGTTGAAATGTTACCCACACCTGTCCAATATTTGTTCGACTTTTTCATAACCTAACCACTATCGTAATTACGGTAATTTTCTGTGTATATTCTTGTATTTCTACAACATTATACACTTTTCAAAATTTTATACTCTATACGTATCGACATATCGATGTCATCCACTGCAAGTAGCTGCAAGTAGCGCAAACGCGATACGGCTGACAGAGGAAGGACTAGGTGAACAACGAATATTTAGTACCGTTCTAAAAACCAACTAAACGTTACCTTTTGATGTTTATATGTATATAGTATTCTTTAGTTTGCGAAAGAACCGTGGTTCTGAACGATAATTCTTGTTCATACTGCGCACGTTTACGCTGATTGGTTCATAATCAGAGATAACGTGTAAACACACTAATGACACCTAAAGTGTCGTCCAAATTTGTAAAGTTAGAATTTTGAAATTTCGAAAATTATGGAGGTTTATGTTGTTATGTACTTGAAAATTTGGATACTTAGGAATTTGAAATTTGGTAA
>CM072797.1:15642887-15915400 GCA_036983795.1 Megachile lagopoda | reverse complement strand
TATATCATCTTGCTTAATGCTATTCCAAGATATAAAACTAAGTAAAATTTATAAATATGGTACAATTGATAGTAAGCTATAAAGCAGTAATAGGTTAATTATAGATACACATACATATTAGCACTGTGTGTCGTTGAATCTTATGGCGATTTTTTAAGTCCCCTGCTTACAGATAATATAATCAAGGATTTAATTAAATGTTTGCTTTCATGTTCAAATTGAGTATGTCTCATTCAGTCAGTCGCATACACCAACCACCATGATGACTAGCAGTCATCTTGACTAGCTTTATATTTTTTTTCCATTTCTTCCGACTTCGTTCCCAATAAGATGAGAGTCTTCAGAATTAACAAGTTACATTGTGCTTTTCTAAGTTCGAAGGGTATAAATCAATCCCCAGGATGTTCAGGGCAACTACGATTCACTTGAAACCATCTATCAATACAACTGAAAAATAATAATTATATGTTATATTATTATCGAATTTCATGTATTTTTAATACATATAATAGAAATATTTTAATCTTAATTTCAATATACAAACTTACTTTTTGTGATATATACAAAGGCAAGGTAAGCGGGCTATAACATCACCAGGTTGTAATTCTTCAAGGCAAATAACACATTCACCTTTCTCATCAGATAATATGTCTTCTATGGTAAAAAATGATACAAAATTACAAGTTAACAACTATCCAGTTGTCTATATGTTTTTCTTATTAAATTATATAATTAATTTTCCATTCCCCATATTTTCTTTAAAAACATAATTACCCATACACTGTACTATAATAATTTTATTTTTTGTCTTTTAATTTTGAACTAATTTTGTTTATATATTTAAAATGAAAGAAAAAACAATATCCTACCGTTGTATTCTTTGGATTTTAAATTAGTTAAATGAACAAAAAAAAGAATTAGATAATTTGTCACTATTATATATTTATAATGCAGATAATGAGAGGTTAAAATAAACAGTAAATAAATGTAAATAAATGATTCTTTTCATACATTTATAACGAAATATGTACATTAGTTATATAACTAAAACATAAATCAGAAACTTACCATTATAACTAAGACGTGGCTTGGTTAAACACATGACCAGGTGACATTCTATATCATCTGGTAGAATAAATTTGGAACAAACGGGACATTTTAGACCTTAAATATAAAGTAAATATATTATTTATAGTTTTAGGAGCAAGAATGAATTGCTGTTAAACTAGGAAGAACTATACCATATAAAATTCTTCTCACTTGATTTACTGGAACAACCTCAGCCTCAGCCTCATTTAGACATGAACTTATTATAATTCCCATAATAAATCCTACATAACCTTAATTTACCCATCACATATAATTAACTAAAAGACCATTTTTTTAAATTGACTACTTTTTACTGTCGTAATTTAAAATTTATTGAACTACATTAGATCACAATTGATTTATATGTGGTTACCGGGCCAACTACTTCAACAACATGCGCTACACAAACGCCCTTTATTTCACCCACAATATCATCATAAAATACCGTTACATAACCTTCTGTTTTGTATTTTTTTAGTCAAATAGAAATATGATTGCAAAATAATGTTTACAAAGTACATTTAATGAAACAGCGAAAGTTTAAATCTTTAAAATGACAATTACGATAATGTCATGTAATATATTTTAAAAGGTTTTCAGATATTCAGTTTTTTTTTACTGTTCTAAACGTTGTAACATTTTGAATCTCTTTTTAGTAAAATATCAAAAACTATCAAATTTCAATTTTTTACATGCACATATTAGACGCACACAAATCGAAAACTGCATAATGAATTATTACCTTGTTATTAACGCATGTAACATATACTATATAGTTCATAATTTCATAAATTTATACGTTATTAAATCATGAAGTTTATGTATTTATTGTAATAATTAAGTAAATAAATAATTATGTGCACATACGCACGTATATAATATGTACATGCTTGATATTTAAAGAGTAATATTTATGTCAGTACTATAGTATTCCTACTGTACCTAAGTTCTTTAACGTCAGGATTTTTACACCAAGGTTACTTTAATAAAGAAAAATGTGAATTATATTAATGTATATGAACGATTTTATCAATCACTGGTAAAGTTTAATGATACAACATTGTGATAAAATAAGTATTAGCAGCCTTCTTTCACTATTTAAATGTATTAGTGCAATATAATACAAAATATTCTACTGCCTGTTTCAATGTAACCCAAGCTTTATAAGCTTTTTACAATAGAGTTGTTGTAATATTTTTTCTTAAAACCAAAACACTTGCAAATTTTTACTTCAACTACCTGGATCATTCTGTTAAATATTTGAAAAATGACAAATAAGTGTATCATATATAATGAGTTGTAATTTAAATAAAACAATAGTATAAATACAAACATATTAATTAATATAAATATATTTATTAAAAGAACTGCGTTTTCAATGTAATCAAGTTTATACATTAGATTTGTATCACAACAAATTTATGAGATTTTCCAAGAAGTTTTCTTCCTTTTGATGTTTGAATGTACATAGAATTTAGCACTATAAAAATCTTTAAAATCGATTCTTACAATAGTGAAAATTTTCACTATCACAATTTTCAGCATGTTTTTCCTGTCTCTTTAAAACATATACTTAATGAAAGAATAGTTCAATAGCAACATAGTATTCCAAACAATTAATTAACTATTTTTGAGTTGTTAGTATTTATATCCTGCTTTAAAAAATATGTGAACATTTTATGCTACTGAAATTTTGATTCTTCGATTTTGCTTTATATCCAAATTTGTTTTTGCAATTTTCTTTTATAGATACAAACACATATATAACTGAAGATTGAAAAAATCATATATTACCAACATGGATTAGCCACCTAGATTGTTAATGAGTTATTTTACAAAACAGAATGGAATTAACTGCCTAGAAATAGTTTTCAGTAGAAACATTTCTGTGGCGGATCATACAAATAAAATTCAGAATATTAAAATAAATGGGAACCCTATTTTTCCACTATCAAAATTTAACCGTAAATTTGATTAACCCCAGCCATGTTCATTAAGCTTATACATGTTATGATCTGTGCATGATGTTACGAACATCAAAAGTATCAGTAATCATTGGTAAGTACTATTTCTCGAGTCACAATCATATAATAAGAATAATTCCTTTTTATATATGGTAATGCACAATTAGTAATCATAAATTTTGTCAGTCTAATAATCATAGACTTATCCACATCAATTCCTAAAATTACAACAATGACGCAAATGATAATGATTCACCGAAGGAAAATACAACTAAGTTTTATGTTTTTTACTTTGTAATTATGAGATCGCTCTAATTGTATTATTACAAGTGATGCAAAGCATAATTATATATAATCAATTGTTAGACAGAAGAATTTTAAATAGTACTTCATTCTATCTAAATATATAATATATATTCTGAATATGTCAAAGATGAACAAACAAGAGAGGATAAAATCAAGTAATTCCTAAAATACCTACCCACCGAAGTTTGTAGTTCTCTATCACTAATCAAATATTATTGCATCCTAATAAGTGAATCAATCAGGTTATTTTAAATGTTTTCTCATACTTTAGAAGTTTCTTCAAATACACTTTCAGTGTCTTTGTTTTCATTTAAACCCTTCTAATGCATTATTACCTGATTCCTACATTGATATTTTATAAGAATTCAGTTATCGAATAGTAACTAGAATTAGCAGCTCAAATTTTTAGTCCACAATAAGGAATGCAGTTAAATGAATACAACAAAGGCATAAATGCAAATCAGATCGTCAAAGGTATTAATAAACTGTATAAACATGTAGTGAAAGCAAAAATCTACTAGCATTAATTTTCAAAATTCTCTAGTGAAAATTTTAGTTCTGAAAGAGAAGAATGTTTTAAGCTTTTTCGCTTACAAACAGTTGAAAGAAAAAAAAAAAAGTACAAAGAAATTATAATAAGAATTAAATTGATTTGTTATATATTTATTTACATAAATAAAATTTGTCAAAAGATATGGAAAGACTTTTAAAATTAAACTTAATATATGACATCTGCTGAATTTACGTGTCTAGATAAAACTAATATCAATATAATAATTATTCTTATTATATAAAGGGTGCTTGAAAAATTGTACTTACTGATTATTATCAATGTTTTTAACATCATACATAAAGCATAGTGTACATAAAGAAAATGACTCACAGAATGTGGGCAAGCTAGAACTAGACTTAGCTACAGATGGTAATCTTTGATCTAAAATATTGAAGGTCTGAAATCGAGTCATCTGTATATTTTCAATAATCGTGATATTTACTTTTGCAACATTTTATATTTGTCTAAATATAAAGACATACAAACACCTGAGTTTTACATTCCTATATATGTAAAATATCTGTATCCTTTCTAACATTGTTCTACTAAGTAATCAGGAAATGTTTCAGTATTTTTAATTCAAAATGTGTAATAAAATTTGTAACACAAAGAAGATTTTCATTGTGTTCTAATGAAATACTGTATATTTTTTAATTGTATGAGATTATTTGAACCACATTCAATGATTTATAATGTGATAATTCAATTTTCAAAATCAATTATGAAATTACAAATTCAAATACATAATTTTGAAAGCATTTATTCTTTTTATGATAAATAATACTATATAAATGAAGTAACTGCCCTTTATTTTTTAGTCATTTTAATATTATAACAGTATTATAAAGACCTATAAATTTTTTACTTTTAATAATATTTTATCATTCTGAAACTAAGTACCTAACGAATGCTATTATGGTACCTTGAATGAGTCATATGTTTTTAATTTATATTGATAATCTTACAATTAACATAAAAGTGCATGTTTTCATACTAAAATTCATTTAAAATTTAATGTACTGATCAAAATTCTTTTACTTTTTATAATTTATAAGAAAATCCAGTATTTGATTTAAAAAATAATCAACATTCCATTACAAATTTTAAAAACTGTTTAAGCCACCCATCAAATCTGGTATGTAGTATAATTTTACAAATGTAAAAAGAAATAATGCAACTGATTTTTATTATTAAGAACTGGAGATTTCTTAGTCACATTGTGTAACATTGATAATAGGTTTTTTATAAAATATTATAATTGCCAATTTTATTATAAAAATATTTGGTTGGCTATAAGTTAACACGTCCACAAAGTTTTTTTATATATACATATAAGAGTTTGTGTGTGTGTGTGTGTGTATGTAACAGACAAAATGAATATATTGAGTAGATTGAAGTGCAATTATTTTGAATTCTATAATGTAAATACTTTAAATTCATAAACATACCATTAAGAGACCAAATATGAGAAGGTAAGCTATGGGCTGCATATACCCGACCACTGTCTTCATCAGGTTCATCCGAGTCAAGTTGGGGTAGACCCAATGTCTGACCAACTCCAACTCCAACTGAAGAAGCAAGACTGCTTTGTTCGCCAGAAGAGAGGTCTGGCACTGAACTTAAGGAACGAGCACGCTGTCTACTGTCTCCAGATACTCGAGAGGTTTGTGATTGATTTCCTTGCTGATGTTGATGTTGTAACATGCTAACACCTCCAGCAAGAGTGCGAAGCACAGAAAATCCTTGCATTGCAGCCTCATTTGCTCCAGTAGAGGATTGTCCATTGCCTCCAGCAGATTGTGCCACCGTACTTGCTTTAGCTCCCATCCCAATTTTAAATAATGGTAATGTTGTTCTTAACTGTAGTAAAAATAGTTTTGTCCAATATAAAAATTCTATTTCGTAATCACATCAAAAATTAATATTCCAAATAATTGGTCTTGGCAGTGATACACGCACTGACACAGTTCTTACAAATAGTCCTAGTTTTTCTATTTTTCAATGTTGTAAGAATAGTTAAAATTAACAATTTTTATTTGAACAATATTACAGCCCTTTGGGATTTAATATAGGCCGGAATTTTGTAGACATGCATCGCAGAGAGCAAGTCATATCGTCCAAAAGCATACTAGCGGCTTGTCACGTAAAATACCCCCCGACATCTTGCGAGAAACTTCCTAGAAGACAATGATCAGCTGCTACGGATATTTCATTATTATATTTATATGTATAGTTTAATTCGTACATAAAATTTTCCTAGTACTTCTATTTAATGATCATACGTGTACGAAATATGTATATATGTAATATCTTTATAACTTTTAATAATAATTTATTGACTCCAAAATGAAAATTTATCTAATAAACAAAATTTTTGAATAAGTTACCTAATTATTTTAAAAATACTATAATAATTGCACGAAAAAATGTTCCTAGCAAAATTTTTAAATTTCTACTCAAAATAATATATTTATATCCGTATAATTAATGTCATACGCATAAATTTTGAATATTTAAGAAATATTTTTCGAAAATAAATACATATATCAAAAAAGCATTTAATTTTTCCATAATATTTAATATGAGTGTCATTTTGTTATTTTCGTATGATTCGAAAACAACGAATTTGATTATTTTAAGGTTGTAATTGAAGCTCACTTCAGGGGAGTATTTATCTCACAGTTGGAACATCTATGTGAAGTATATAACATTGGCTTTAGATTTTATAGGTGCATTCGAGGTGGTCTGAAGTAATTTGATAATTATATTACACTGTAATTACATAGAAATTATTTGTTTTAAAAAAAACAGTAGAAATGTCTGCGTGGAGACAAGCTGGATTAAAGTAAATATTTCTATTAATATTATCTAAAATATTTCTATTAATATTATATTTTAATAATAGCAGAAGAACATTATGTAACTTCTAATTACTGTATTAATAATGTTTCTGTATTTAAAAGAAATATTTTACATTTCAGTTATATAAATTACTCGCAGATAGCTGCCAGGCTTGTAAGGCAAGCATTAAAACCTGAATTAAGAACAGAAGCTCTCAAGCGTGATGAAGCAAATGTAAAATTCACACAGTGGAAAGATGGTAAACCTGCTAGTAAGTATATTTAAATAGTAATAATTATATAAATATTTTTTATAAATATTATCTGTTAGTATGTAATTGCTTACTACATGCCCATTATATTAATTCCTTTTCATATAGACTTTCATGCACATTAGTGATTTTTCCTCTTTATCACAATATTTAGATAGATTTAGATTTACACTTACAAATTGAGATAAGACCCTTTTTACTTTCTCTGCTCCTGTAGTCTTTTCGAGGCTTAAATAGCATGATTCCACTGTACAATCCTTTCTCTTGTATGTATTTTATATATCAGTTAAATAATTCTCATTTAAAGATTACAGTATTTTGTTTGCTAAAGTCATGTTGTTTAATAAAATATAAATAAATCTATTGAAAGATAACTATTTCAAGAAAACCTTTGCAAAATTACATCAACATGATGAAAGAAGTTAATTTGGAAGGGTTAATGTAATTGTCTTTGTTAAGATTTATTTTATTTTTATATTCATACTTAACATTTTTATATAAAATTGAACATATTAATATTATATAATAAGCTAAATTTTTCATTTATTGTAATAAATTTTAACAAAATCTTATGTAATATGTAATTTTAGTTATTGTATTAAATTACAAATAAGTATTATATAAAAATATTTGTTTTGCAGCTGAAAAATAGTAATGTTGACACTTTGTAAGTTTACAATGATGTGTGAAATTGTATTTGAAGTTTATGTGCCTTTTATTACATTTGTAAAATTGCATGATTATATTTTATATATGCATACAACATTAGGGTAACCCTTAGCTATAGAGCTCGATCTTTTTCAACTTCTTCACGATCTCACCCCCTAAAATTCTGACACTTGGTGAAAAAATAATAATGTGAAAGTTTCAGCATGAAAGTATCAGTGCATATTTTATAATAAAAATATAATTTTTTACACATATAATACTAGCATCTGCATTCGGCTTTTGATAATATACACAAAATTATTAAATTTTGGCATTAAATTTGATATGTAATGTAGCGTTTAAGCTACCGGAGAGTGTGTCTGCTGGTCAAATGAGAGCTGTATACAATTTGTTCAAAAGTTGATAAATTTTCTAAAAATCTTTAATGTATCATAATGAATTTCCTTTTAAATAGTTAAAAACAAAATATTCATTATTGAAATTTAAGTTACATTTTATATACTGAATAAATTAGTCTATTATTAAATTGTACGTAGTTTTTAATATAATCTTCTGTGCTAATGTAGATTTTGCTTACATCAGGATAAAGGTTTTTATAATTCTCAATTGTTTGTAAAATGTATTGTGTTTCTTCCTCATTTTTGGTCAATAGATTATTACATTCAGATATAAATTTAACACTACGTTCAGCAGTATCCTTTACCACTTGTAAATTTTGTTCCTTCCACAATGAAAGGTCTTTTTCTAAGAAATATGTAGGTATACTGTACCTGTAAAACCATTTTTTGAATTCAATAAAAATGAGGCTATCAATATTCATACTTACATAATTTTGTACATTTCGTACAATTCTCCGGTAGCTCAAACGCTACGTTATATATCAAGTTTAACATTAAAATTTAATAATTGTATGTATATTGTTGAAAGTTATTGACAGTTATTGCTAGTATTACACGTGTCAAAAATTATATTTTTATTAAAAAATATTCATTGATACTCTCAAAATAAAAAGCCACAAACATATTCAATGTTAACTTGAAATTGTGCAAAAAACTTTAACTCGATTGTGGCACGGGTTCCTGTCATCCAATCATGTTGGAACTTTGACATTATCATGTTTTCACCAAGTGCACAAATTTTATTGGTTGAGAACAAAAAAAGTCGGAAGACGATAAATAAGAGCCACCCTAATACAACATGTGTGGATTTGAGGTTTCATTTGAAGTTAAAACTAAATCTTAGATGCCATAAAATCATTATAAAAAATTGAACTAATATTTATATTTATATACAGTGTATCTATTTTAATTAGATTGGCTGAAATATTCTGGGGAACTGTTTTTATTTACATATTTTTATAAAAGTTATATAATATGTACAAGAATGTAACATGATATAAACATGAGAGTCTTGAGGCTTTCACGGTCCGACTTCAGACAGGTATTGCTGTTGAGGCTTTGGGGTGTAAGCCGTGTCCTAAAGAAGTGTGACCTCGGATCCCCTGATGAAGCTAGCTGCAATGCTGGTGAAACGTTGGGAACTTTCTTTCTTTAGGACACGGCTTACACCCGGAAGCCTCAACAGCAATACCTGTATGATATAAATAATTTATTGTTGTTGAAGTACTGGTAGATATTTTAAGCTGAAGGTACTTTCTTTAATGAAATATTTCTTTGATTATTATCTTATAACTTTTAACATAAATTCAACAAGGTAGTACAAAATATGTCAAGTTGTAAAATAATGAAGAACTAAAGAAGAACTAGACAACCTGACTCAATAATTGTTTGCATCTGATGAATTAACTAATACTTGGCTCAGTCACTGATACAAACTAGATTCCTTAATTATTAGAAAAATTCTTCTCCTATGAAGTAGTTACTAATAATTGATAGATATCAATAAATATTTATTAAATAGGCAAAGACCTGTGATATTATAAATTAAATTATTTTGAATTACATTTACTAATATGTTTAATTTGCAATGATTTGATGATTTATTTTAAATACTGCTTCAATATGTTCTCTGTTTTGCAGTTGCTGTATTAATTTAACTTTAAAAGCAGTTGTGGTTTTTTATCATTATAATACATGCTTTTGTAGTTTTTCCTTGTGAAACATTTTGCTGTCAAACCTCGTAGTTCTGTATTATTTTACTATATTTCATAAAATATAATATCATCATATAACAAAAATAAGGCTATACAGTTATGACTATAAAACTACAGCAGTTTGTTTAAAAAACAATAACTTGGCCTTAAAATTTCTCAGTGTATTTTATCACTAAAAAGTAATGTCATCTTGTTGATAGACGTATGTTCAGTGCTGCGCTGCATTTTTTAACGTAGGAAATGGGTATTTTGTGAATTGTCTGACTATACCTCCCTTTAATTCACTTCAGAAGAAATTGCAATTACGATTGAGTTATTGCTCGGCGAAAGTACTTTTAGCAAGTCTAATTAACACAGACATATTGATTACGCATTTGATTGACAAAATACTGTGATTAAAAATAATAATTTAATGAAAGTGTATTTTTCGATAAATGAAGATAGATATTTGCTGTTTTTTTTTTAAATTGATGCATCTCCTTAATTATTTAAAAAATTGAAACGAACATTTAATATTTTTAAAGACATTGATAACACTGACCAATAGTCAATTGGCGTTTCGATTTCCGTGGAATGATTATTACAGCTTTTCTTGTGCTGGTCACGAATCTACGAATTTTGTTTTTATAAAAAAAGCACATTTTTCAAATTCAAACAAATTTTGTGAGGTAACCGTAGAAGATACTAAGATTCTATTTGTATCAAAAGATTCTATAGACTTTCCTGAATACAATGATATCTATTTTTTATGCATTCTGAATATTTAAACTTATATAAACGATCATTGAACGCGGAGGGGGCCCATTTTTGCATCAATTTTTAAGTATATTTTTCAATTTATCATAAAATGTAATGGTCTAGTGGAAAATCGAACTATACCAGGGGATAGAGCAGACTTTCACCTTTAAGAAACACTCAAAAGAAAGTTGCAAGTGGTGCTTCGTGACGAAGCGGTTGTTCGATGTCCCGTCTGTATTAACGCGATGCAAGTGCTTTAACAAACTGTATCAGTCTATGACAGTTATTATTGTTGTTGTTGCTATTATTATTCATATTGATGTTAACATTTTATTTAATATTAATGGGAATTTGGAAAGGAAGGATAGAAAATCACACGCGTTGGCACTTGAATTTTTCTGTAAATAATATTGTTTGTATTATTATACGATAAAAACATGTATGTAACACAATATCAACCCACGAGTTGGCGCGTGAGGAGGTCAATCTAAAAAGTAAAAGAAGCTACGCCTATCCCACCGTGAACACTTCCAGTGTTACATTTTGGCAAATAAGAGTAATAATGACAATAAAAATTGCATCACGCAATTCGCGCTATCTCATTCGCTCTCGAGAAGTTTGAGACTGTTATTGTTTTTGGACTAATTGATCGCTTGAGACCAATAGTTCCTACCGTCGAAAATACATGTAAATCTAGGCGTTCTTTTTTCTATTCTGACCAATTGGAGCCGTAGCCCTTTTAAACACCTGGGTCGACCTCTTCACACATCAGACATCGGTACATAATACAGTATTGCCTCGAAATAGGCAACACGCTCGGGACCGGCCAGTTGCTCATTTGGAAGGTGGTATACTATCCGGCTTGCTTTTGTTTTTTGAATCGCTGTGTTAGAGTGAGAAAACAATATACAGGGTGTCCCACAATTACTGTAAGAACCGAAAAGGGGAAGTAGGTGGGGCTATTCTGAACAGCTTTTTACTTTGCCAAAATATTGGTTGAGGCTCCATTTTCGAATTATTAGCAAAAGACACTGACAGTGTGAGTGAAAGCTTCGAGTATGAGGGCCGATCGTCGTCGTGAACAAGCGTATCGATACCGCGTCGGTATAACAGGAAGCTATTAGGTGAAAATTAAATCGAATAACGAATTAAGAAGTTAAGAATAATATTAAGTTCTTCATTATTCTTAAATAGGAGATAAACCAATTAGTTGTTGTTTTCCCAAATAAAGTATATTGTATTTATTTTATGCCTTCGAAAAGGAATAAAGAATAAATTCACGAAAATTAATTTTCTCAACTATTCTAATGAAGCAAACGAATAAATTCACGTTTCAAAACGAATGAGTACCATACCTATGAAATGAGATAGAACTGGAATGGAATATCTAATGCAGTAACTCACTGAAGTGAAATAAATCAATTGCTCCGTGAAAAAACTAGCTCCGATAAAAAATATTTGTGTCACCGGGTAGATTCACCGATCAGAGCATCAACAGCCGATGTCCTGGCAGGGTCAATGAACTCTCAATTTATTTTTCTGTCTCTTTCTAATAATCGCACAACATCAGCACGACCGGTAAATGGACCGAATGAAAACGCGTGAATGATTATTCATAGATATGTATACTTATCGATACTCTCATTATAAGATATTCTCATTATAAGATATTCTCATTATAAGGTATCCGAATTGAGGAATCGATATAATATTATATTTTAATAGAAGACATTATTGAACGGGCCACGTATCTCGGTTTTGTTCTCGATCGCGAGGCGTACGTCGCAAACAGGTGATCTGTTGAACGGCTGCGGCGTCAATCAAGACAGTCATCGTTTATTGTCGAAAGAAACCAGCCGAAATAAAATATATCGTAGTTTTCAATCGAAAATTTCACTTTCTTGCTTTCAAGACAGTATAGTTAAAATTATTTATGAATATTCGTTCACGTATTTTCATTCGGCCTATTTATGTGTCGAGCTCACAGTGATTAATTAGTGAAAAGTGACAGGGAAAAATTAATAATGATAGCTAATAATGAAAGATGACAGTGATAGGTGACAGTGAAGTAAATTGAGAGTTTCTGTGTGGTGATTTATTTTTTCAATCGACCTGGTAATAGAGATGCATTTTCATCGTGAGTATTTGCGGTTCAATGTGTAAGTTACATTTAAATTTGTTAATTATTCGATTTAAATTTTTATTTGTTGAATGGAAAAGTTATTTAATTCTTTTTCATCATCACAATATCTAACGAGAATAATTTTCCATATTTTATCTATTATTTCTTTGTGATAACGAATAAACGTATCGAATAAATTCGATTTATTTACGCAAGTAAGGACTAATTTCTTTATTTCTTATCAACGAACGAATGATAATTCAACAATAATCCAGATTTTTTTTATTCATTATTCGATGTAACTTTCATCTAACAGCTTCCTATTATACCGACGCTATATCGATGCGTTATCGATACGCTTGTTCACGATCGGCTGTCATATTCGAAGCTGCCGCTCACGCTGCCGCGCGCCCGATTTGCGCACGCTCTCATTGGTCATTGTTTTTTGCTAATAACTCGAAAATGGAGCCTCAACCAATATTTTGCAAAGGAAAAAGCTGTTCAGAATAGTCCCACCTACCTCCCCTTTCCGGCTCTTACAGTAATTGTGGGACACCCTGTGTATGTAAATCGTAAAAATTATTAGTTCTTCGGTTTCACGGATCTCTCACTCCGTCTCGAATCTCACTCGGCAGCCGACTTCAATCAAAGTGGGGATAGCAATTTGCTAATTTCGAAGCTCGAAGTTGTTGCTTGTTTCAAGGCAATACTGTATATTGTGTGTAGAATTATTGTCAACATTAACTTAATTTTATACGGAAAATATGTTCTACGAAATTTTTTAGCCTTTAAAGAGGACATGTAATGACAACATTCTTGTTATTATGTTCCAAAATATTAAGCTGTACTTACATTTTTTAAACAATGCTATGTATTTATTTTGGCACAATATGGTAGTAGATTAAAGGTAGTACTATTTATTTATACATATATTTTGTTTCATGCGTAGGACATGTTAAAATACATTGCATCCCTTTTCGGTTAACAGATTTTTAAACCAGCAAACTTCTAAAGATGCGTATAATACAACATGTATTAACAATTATAATGCATGATGAAATTTAACAGTTTTGACATACTATCAAGGAATCATTTTTATTAAAAGATTCGAAAGACTATGCAATTTACAATAGTTACATAATGTTGATAATAACCGCTTTTGTTACAGAAAATCCATAAGTTATGGTATCACAGATGAGCAATGGAGTCGTTATTTTTTAAACATACATATGCACTTGCATTTACATTGTATGTAACAAGAAAAAAGGAAGCCAAATAAATTAGTAATATATGGAAATAGAAAATGAATACATTTCTTGCAAACCTTGTATTTTCCTTCGTTTCAATCCATTTTTCACAATTGTACATCATCTTATCGTAGAACAGTGTGCTTTACAATGTACTAAAAATGATACAATTTAAATATTGAATATAATTCTTCTATAAAAAGTTTAATAAACTTACTTATAAATTCCGAAACAAGATCATTATCGCTATCACCACGCATTGACCCTGTAATTTCCTCGTCTTCTACCATAGGTAGGAATAAATGTACAAACTCTGCAGTATATGGTGGAGCGATTGCTTCCAAAACCTAGCAATATGAATATATTATTAGTATATAAATACGGTAAAAGTACATTGTTATCGAGAGAAAAAATTCTTTTACACTACCTC
This sequence comes from Megachile lagopoda, assembly GCA_036983795.1. Classification (NCBI taxonomy): domain Eukaryota; kingdom Metazoa; phylum Arthropoda; class Insecta; order Hymenoptera; family Megachilidae; genus Megachile; species Megachile lagopoda. The sequence continues at coordinate 15,901,057 of CM072797.1, read as the reverse complement.
TGTAACGAAATATCTGATCAAAGACACATCGGTATCTCCGCGTTGCCAACATTGTTTAATATAACACACTACGGGGACCACACAACCTTTACTTAATAAATTAACCATTCTGTCAATTAACATTTTTTTCATTTCCAGCTGCACATTAAAACAAACTTAGAATTAGTTCTTATTTATTCCCTAATAATTATTAAATACTTTAGTAAACATTAGAATATTCAAAATACGTATTTTGAATTTATGTTAAGACAATAATATAAATGACGCGAACTGAGTAATAATTCTGTTAAATAAATAAAACTATATCAATAATGTAACATTGTAAAGTAATGAATTACAGCATTGTTTTAGAACAGAGACTGACGGTAAAAATTTATATGAAAGGGAATTCGCTGCATCAGCAAATTAACTAGAGCAAAGATGTACTCGGCATCGTTTCTATCTGTGTCATACCTCATCACTATACTATATTCTAAAATACACTGAAAACATTAAATATTTGAAAACAAAGGAGGAAGCATATGGAAGCATGTAGGTGAAAAAAGTGATATTTCCAGCAGTTGAAGAATAAACTATATAAATTCTTCCCCTTTACACAATTTGGAATTCAGTAATGTCCTTTTTTATTGTATGTTCTGTGTTCATTCATAAATGTCATGATAGCATAATTTATTTTTGTTTAACCTTTGATTTACCGATATTTTATTTATCAATTGCGAAAGGTGTTATGTTGCAACTTTAAAAATTTGTTTAAGTTTTCATACTTTTATTTTCGTCGACCTAACCATATAACCGAAATGCCTAGCATCTTAGGGTTACCTTTATCTATGACGAAGAGTTTTTTATGTGTGCAGTTATATATTTTTATTTTTATATTTTATTGTATGTGTAATGAATTATATATTTTCCTATTCTTAGAAACATCGATGAACACACCCTTGTCCCCTCATATGTAGTTTTGAATGTCCTTCTATACAGTTGTTTCCGCTTATTTAGGCCACCGGTTAAAATCGGAACAGGCGTTTATTCGTGACAAAGTTTAAAGAACAGGATTATTAGAGACAGGTGTTTGCATCGTATATTTTGTATTTCTCCTTTGAGCATATATATATAACGTCGCAAATTTGTCGAAAATCAAGGTGACGTACACTTGATTTGAAAGACACCGTGGATATGCCGTAAGTCGGTGGTAAGTAGTTGTATTGTATCTCTAAAAAATACGAAATTTCCTACTTATATCCCACGCGTATGTGTTAGATGTAATTGAAAAGAATTTGATACGATGCGTATTAATACTTCCTGACGTTCGCGTGATTTTTCGTTATCCTTCAATTTCACACATTTCGTTCTTCAGTTAATTGGATTACCTATCTACCGTAATGCCAAGTGTAAGATTCGGTTTAATATTAATAAGTTTTCAAAGTTATTTTCCTACCAATAAAATGCCATGTAAAGACTTACTGTTAATTGACGTGATTCCCATATTATAATAAAATAAATAACCAGACTCCTCTCAAAAGTCGTCATTGTTTGTCGGAAAAATCTACAGCTGCATATCTGATAAATCTACAAATATGAAGTGCGTGAAATGTAGGCATGCAACGGAAAACAGGGAGCATTTCCGGAACGTAACCGTCAAGGTAAGAATTCTGATGTTGAAGTTGCTTTAAGTCGATGGTGTTTCATTGCACCTGAACGAGGGATATACATCAGTGATTCAATGTTGAAAAAGAAGGCTGAAGAGCTAGCTAAGAAGTTGGACCACTATAATTTTAAAACAACTGATAGTTAAATGCTCTGATAGAAATGCAAGAATAATATTAAAGTTTAGAAGAGAACATGGTGAAAAAAATAGTGGCTATACTGTGAGTGCAATAGAATCGTAATCTAATAAACTTGCCTTGCTTCAAGAGTTTAATGTGGATGATATCTACAATACTGACGAAGCAGGTCTTTTTTATTTTGCCACGCCGAATAGCTCGTTTTATTATAGTCATGTTACACTTTCGTGTTCGAAAAAAGCGATGGATAGCATTATTATATTACGTTGTGTAAACATAACAGGAACTGCTAAATAGTATGCTAGTTACAGAAAGAAGTGCAACGGCTCGATACTTTAAATGATTAATATCTATCGAATACTACGCTAATAGATATGCGCGGATGTCCCTTCAGATTTGTAAACAATGATTAACTAGATGAGATTACGAATTACAGTAAAAATCGAGAATAGCGAGAAAATCGAATATATTCTCTTAATTCTTGACAATTGTGTACTGTATCCTAAATGTTCAGATTGTTTAAAATATATTTGACTGTAATTTTTATCTAGTATAACTATAATTTTTATCTAATATAACATTTTTAATACAAGCAATAGATATGGAAATTATAAAGAATTTGAAAATGTTATATCACGGGAACTTGGTAAACCATATACTACAATAAATTGTATACATACAGTGGGGGACAAAAGTATTCGTACACTTGAAATATAGAAATAAAAAGAACAATATTTTCTATATCATTAAGTATATTTAATCATATGTAGCTGTATATTAAACATTACACTTACAGCAACAAATGACCGAAAACCGAAGGCAATAACAAATAAGGCATGTAGTAACTTGAAATGACTTGAAATTCACGAAACTGTAAGAAATCGCCGGGATAAAAGTATTCGTACACTTAATTATTGCTACAATTATTTTAGCAGGAATTTTATAAACTAATATTTTGTATGATAACCCTTCCGGCGAATCACTTCACGTAATCTATCGGGCATTGACAACACCAAACTTTTAACTAAGTCAGGTTCTATATTACACCATTCTCTTTTTAATATTTCTTTCAAGTATTCTTTCTACGTTATATCATGTTTTCACACATTTTTTTCTAGTTTCGCCCGTACATGTTCGATAAGATTTAAGTGAGGCGATTGTGGAGGAATTTCTAACCTGTGGGGAGTATGGTATAACAACCACAAACGCACTATATAGGCTGTATGTTTCGGGTCACAATCCTGCTGAAAATAAAATGTTTTCCCAATGCCTAATTTATCTGCACTATTTTGTAAATTTTCTTTTAAAATATTTAAATATAAATGTTTATCCATTATTTTATCTATTATCACTAAATTGCCGACTCCAGAAGCAGCAATACATCCTCATACCATCACACTTCCACCTCCTGTTTCGTCGTCGGTTGCTTATTTTTGAAATCCAATTTAGTATTAGCTTTCCGTCATATTTTTGACATACATTTATCAAATTTTGACTCGTCGGAAAATACGTTCTTCCAGAAATCGTCGCTAGCATTTATGTATTGTTCCTCAAATTCTAATCTCTTTTTTTGTTTACTTTGCTTATGAGTAGTTTCTTCCTCGCAACTCTACTGTTATATCCGGCCCGATGCAGCACTCTTCATACTATTTTAGGGTGAGCTTCCTTCAGCATATATTCTTTAAGGTGTGATGCAATTTCAGATGCACTGGTATCTGGTTTTTCTTTAATAGTTCGGACGATTTTACGCTCTTCTCTCGTAGTTAATTTTCGGGGTATACCGGTTCTTTCTTTATTTTGTAATATTCCTTCTTTTTTATACTTGTTTATAATACTTTGTACAGTCGATCGACTTCTTTTTAGTATCTGTGATATATTTCTATATGATTTACCTTTTTCATGTAACCGTATAACAATTGTTCTTTCTTCCAATATTGTTTCATTGCATTTTTTCTCCATATTGCAAATATTAATATTAAAGTGTACTTGCCACGATTACTACTGACTAAAATAACATAACAGCTACTAATGTAATGGTTACATTGATCAGAATGTTCTGATGTCACCGCAACTGTTGTAGTTATCAACATAAATGATAATGTACGAATACTTTTGTCCCGGCGATTTCTTACCGTCTCGTGAATTTCAAGTCATTTCAAGTTGCTACATGATGTTATTGCCTTCGGTTTCGGGTCATTTGTTACTATAAGTGTAATGTTTAATATATAGCTATATATGATTAAATATACTTAATAATATAGAAAATATTGTTCTTTTTATTTCTATATTTCAAGTGTATGAATACTTTTGTCCCCCACTGTATAATCTGTTAAAATCGTCTGCCATAGCGGAGAAAGTAACTGTAAAAATTAACATTCTTCAGGCGATATAGTTTGTATATACTTAGCGACAAATAAATAGTAAATCGCTTCAGCACTGTCACAAAATGTCAGAAATGACAAAAAATAAACGTGAAACTATTTCATAGCTGCAACAAATTATGAATTATGAAGATTTTGAAAGTATCGATAGTGCGATTAAATGTTACAATACTGTGAAATTGTTTAGCTTTTTGTATGAAATTCTAAAATGCAAAGGAAGTGATGAAGATGACACAGCTGAACCTAAACAAACAACTGTAAAAGATGCCAGGAAATTCATTGCTAGATTATGATGATTCTCCGTGCAGCAGGCAACAAAAGTCCGTTATAACCAGTGGACACATGTGTTCATTTCGTTCATGTACAAACGAATGCGATAAAGTACATTGGATAAATTCATCGTCAACGACTAATTAAAAGTTTGATAGCAACTATAAACATGGTACTTATATGAATTGAATCATCAGTGTAATTGGATTTTCTAAGTGGATATTAAAGACAACATACGTACCCGTGAGCAATTAATAATGTTAATGGTTATCAACAAAAAATAAAAAGGAACATCCCGTATAAAGAATATTTATATACATACATATGTATATGTTAGACATTAGCTTCTGACTTATCGCATAACAATATAAATTGTGTTCAATATTAATTGAATACTCATTTAAGCTTTAGTTTCTGTGTTTCCTATTATTTTAACAGTATTTTAACATTTAACAACAATATTTATGCGATACTTTGTATAATTGAGAGGTAGTTGCTTACTGATTGGAACCAATGTATCCCAAATAACCGGAATCTACTATATTTACTTTTTCGCTTTCATCGTTTGTTGTGTTTTTAAAATCTTTTGGTACAAATAAATCATTAATGTGTGATAATTTTATAAATACCTTAAATTCTAACTTTGAAATTTGAAAATTTGATTAATCCAATCTAATGAAACAGTTCCACGACCACACTGTCTGAAAACCGTCAACATTATACCGTTTAACTTTTACCGTTTAACTAAGAAAACTTCAAAACATTAAAACTCCCTTTATTTTGTAATGAAATTTTCATTTCTGAATTTTATTTCTTTTGCTTCTTCCTTTTGCATGTGTATTAAATATGTTATTCTATACTAAGCAATATAGATTACTAAGCAACGATAGATTATCAGCGATTAGCAGTGACATATTGTACGAATATGAAACTGAAAAAATGTTTAAACAATTATATTATTGTCTACCAAACGATAACCGTTTTCCTTTCTAAAAGTGTTATACAATATCTATTTGTACAGTCATAAATTTCACATATAAGCGCCTGTTCGATTGTGAAATTCCACGTCGAAGTTATTTTCTGATTATCTTTAAATTCTCATTTTTTGTTAATACCATAATTTATTATTTTCTTCAAACATTTATAAAATTCAGAGTTATAAGCATCTTAGTTTTATACGCAAAATATTCTAATACTATTCTATTGCTTGATGCCGATGAAAAATAAGTTTAATCTATTATAAGAATATATACCCGTCCATTAATTTACACAACACTTTTTTCTGCATGAATCTTTTTCTAATACGGTAAATAATTACAGTATGTCTGTGGTAGTTTTTACGCGCGATCTTAATTTATAAGGCTAGGACAGGGGTCGGCAACCTTTTTTGGCCGCGGGTCAAAATCAACCAAAATATGAGTATTAAATAGACGTTTGGGTCAGAGATATTTTCGCATTAAAACAGTCTTTTAGTAAATAATAAGATATATTTTATTAAGAAAATAATTACAAACATAGTTGAACGAACTTTATTTATTAATGTTCTCTTCGATATCAATGGCTCCCCTGATATTGAACTTTTGACGTCGATTTAGTCAAGTCTGGTTTATACTTACAAGGGACATTACCCAATTGATACACGCCGATTTTAATGAAATGTTTATATGTTATTGAACTCGAAAAAATATTTGACACGTATTTTTTTTATCGGTGAATATCCACTTTGAAGTGGTGAAAATAACCCTTAAAGTTGGGGTTGAAAAAGATTTTTTCGCAAATATCTCGGGAACTATTAGGTCTAGACAAAAAATTCGGAATGCAAATTTTTCTGTTTTAGAAGGCCAATAATATGGCGTAAGTGGATTTTTGAAAAATTTATTTGTTTAAAAAATATGTTAAAAATTAACATTTTGCAAATTTTTTTAATAAAACGTTGAACTAATTCGATCAAATTTCACATACGTAAACTATGCGTCCAAAGAAAAAATACGAATAAATTGGAATTTTTAATTTCTCTCATGCAAAAAATATTACTATGGTTCGAGTTATACGTACACTGCCGCTCAAAAGTATGTGGACACTTCCTGAATCCTTATAAATGCCTCAAAAAAAAAGTTATGATACCTCTGATTATTTTGATTATCCTGTATGTATTCCAGTTCGTACAGTATTAAAGAACATATTTTAATAATAATTTATTAAATATCTTACCGATAATTATAAAAAATAATTATATCTTCTTTTTGTTCACATATGCATCGCGTGCTTTTATAACCGCGATTACTAATCGTGGTTATTAACTTTTTCAGTATTTCACTATTAACAGCTTTCTACACCGATTCTAGAATTTCCCACAAATGTTTTTCCAATTTTGTAAATTTTTCGAAATTGTCTATCAAGGTGGTCCCATAGACATTTATTTATTTAAGAAAATTGAATAACTAAATTGTTAATTTATTACCATTATAATACATTACATTCATATTCATAATAGAATTTAGCAACAAATATTGTTTAACAATAAAAATATACAATATGTAACACAAATTTCAAGAAAATATAAGTGTCCACATACTTTTGAGCGGCAGTGTACATTTTATACCTTCCATTCGGTGCACGACTGATTTCTATATATAATATTCTGGACATCGTATTATATTACCTATTTTATATTAATTTAAAAAAAAAAAGAACTGGAAGGTCCATAGGTGCCTCTATCAAAACATGGGGCGGAGTCAGGTATCCCGTTTGTTCCGCGTTATGGGCACGTACTGATGGTAGTATTCTATGTATTGTTACGTCGCAATGTCGGTATGGGTGAAATAAACCTTCCCGAACACTTTCGGATACGAGTCACAAATTTATTTAAAGTCCAGAATCTCGCACAGACAGCTAACTAATGAAGATAACCGCGAATTACAATGATAGGTCTGGACTGAGTGCCCCGCGGCCTGATTAACTATATCCTCCAAATGCACCGTGTGCACAAAGGGATGGGCACACGGTTTTTGGACGCAAGGTATCATCCGACTTGCACTTTCGGACCGTTTGAATCTTTACAGGTGATAGTGTTAGCAAGAATGCAAAGCGTAGCCTTTTCTGCATCTGCGTTCAGCGAAACGCCGTGAATATCGCAGGCGAGTCTGCGGCGATTCTCACCTAACAGTACGGAAGATCTAAACGCGTAAATTGTACGTGCATAAAGTCCAATGACATTATGATTAATTTAGATTATGCAATTAAAGGAGTTGTATCTGTTCATTGACTACTGTTCCACGTTTGTAAAACATATAGTAACTCTGAAACTATCTTATTTTTTTATAATTTCCAGAATTGTAATTTTTATGCTGAAATGGTATCCTGAACTATTGAGAAATAATAGTAAATGTAAAAAGTGTATTTAGGATATCTATCTTAAAATTAAAATGGAGATGTTACCGGAGTATCGGCATCAGATAAATTAAACGAAGATCTTTTCAAATAATGGTTAGAAACAGTACATTCTCCAAATCCGTCCGAAAATAGTATCTTATTATTGGGACTCATGGACAGGATACAATCAGAATTTGATAAGAAATATCACCCCACCAAGTAAAACTCTGACAGTTTTAAGCATCGCAAAAAACACTACTGGATTAACACAAGTTTTGGATGTATATGGTTATAGAATATGGCAAAATTTCGCGCATAAAATATCAAACCTTGTACCTACGTTACATTCACAAATTAATTTACTCGCACGGGACACAATTATCAAGATGCGCTCTTTAATTCACAATCAATTGTCCGCACCTAGGTATAAAAAACTGTTTAAGTACACATGGTTTCGGCGTGGTTACATCAGTAGCAGACCGGAACATTTTGATAATCCCGTTGACTTTACTTTCAATCAAATTGAAACCATGTCATTTTTGCAAAATATGCGCTGACAAATACTGATATCCGTTTCAATTTTATAATACATAACCTCATTACATTTTTTACATTTACTACCGTTTATAATAGTTTAGAAGATCATTTCAAAATAAAAGTCATAATTTTCGAAATTATAAAAAAATATGATATTTTTAGAGTTACTATATTTTTTACAATCGTGAGGCAGTTCTTAATGAACAGATACAACTCCTTTAATTGCATGTACTGTAAATTGTCATGAAGATATTACACCGCATACAAGTACAATTTACGCGTTTAGATCTTCCGTACATCGAATACTGCCATCAGTACGCGCAGAACAGACGGGATACCTGATTCGGGCCCCATGTTTTATAGAGGCATCTATGGACGTTGAAATTCTTTTTTTAAATAAATTAGTATAAAATATGTAATATAATACGATGTCCAGAATATTATATATAGAAATCAGTCGTGTACCGAACGGAAGGTATAAAATGTACGTATAACTCGAACCATAGTAATATTTTTTGCATGAGAAAAATTAAAAATTCCAATTTATCCATAATTTTTCTTTGGACTCTCAAATTAGTTCAACGTTTTATTAAAAAAAATTTGCAAAATAATGTTAATTTTTAACATATTTTTTATATAAATAAATTTTTCAAAAATCCATTTACGCCATATTATTGGTCTCCTAAAACAGAAAAATTTCCATTTCGAATTTTTTGTCTAGGCCTAATAGTTCCCGAGATATTTGCGAAAAAATCTTTTTCAACCCTAACTTTACGGGTTATTTTCACCACTTCAAAGTGGTTATTCGCTGATAAAAAAAATACGTATCAAATATTCTTTCGAGTTCTATAACACATAGAAATTTTATTAAAATCGGCGTGTATCAATTGGGTGATGTCCCTTGTTAGTCGTTTTAAGACGAATACAAGTATCTGAATTTTCGGTAGTTAACCTCTTCCTGTTCTTGCTTAATATAAATTTCATTTGTGAAAATATTTGCTCACATTTATAAGTTGAACCGAATGTGGACAAAATGGCAAAGCCAATTCTTTTCTCAATTTCTCGAATCTTTCCACAATGTTTCAAAATGTTTGTTTCATGTTTATGTTTTATAATTTATTTTTATATATTATACTTTATTTTCGGAACTAAAGTGGGTCACTTGAAATTATCAAATGGGTCACTCGGTGACCCGCGGGTCATAGGTTGCCGACCCTTGGGCTAGGATATACATTTTCCTAGAAGTTTCAAAAGTAACAAGTGCATACAGTAATTTGAGCCGCGATGTTATAACACGATAGTGTTATTGCGAATGTATGAAAACTTAGTAAAAGAAAAGATTGAGAATAAATGATCCAAAACAATTATCATGAATTTTTCTTTAAATGATGTCGAACTTCCAAATATTACAAGCAGTAAAGATGATATCTTACTGCTAATTAAAAACAAAAAGTTGATTATTTAAAATTACAATAGCGATTGTGATATTGAGTAAAATTTGCTTTTGTTTTTTAAAACGTCATTACTTTTTTTTGTTAAGCTATATAAAATAAATATGTACTAGCTTTTATTTCCAATATTTTTCTTTCATACTGATAGACTTTATTAACGTTATTTTCATTCACGTAAAACAAATCCATGTGAATCAAATACTCCACGGAACTAGAAGGACAGTTGCAGTTAATTCTTTTTTCTAAATATTCTAAATTTCTTCTTAGAATATTAAAGTATAATATTGTAAATTCCAAAAGGCCTTTATTAGGCTAGTATATTGACTTGCTGCCTCACGAAAATTAAAATTTAATATTTTTTGTAAAGATATAATATTTTTTTCTTTTCAGTTCAATCGAAGTAATTATCATTTGTCTTTACCTAATTCGCTCTCAGATTGGAGGTAGACAGATAAAACGATAAAGAACAGTAGTGAGTGAAAGAAAAACTTCTTCCCCCTGACGCTAGAATTTTTTGATCCTCTATTTTTCATAACTAAGTCTATCTTTTTGCTGATAGATTATTTTAAACTCTAACTTTAATATAATGCCTAAGCTCCAATACAGTTTTAGCATTAAAATCTCAGTTTCAATTTAAAGAGGACTATGATCGTTTTCTCTTGTACTCTTTGTTTATTATCATGAAATTTATTTATTAGTTATTGACTTTTACGATAGAAAAATATAACATAATTTAATGCAAAGTGTACATAGACATGAAATTCTATAACCTTTGATTGTATGTTAAAATTATTAAACAATGAGTACTATTATAATCAGATATCTGAACATGCTCTCTTTTCTAATAAATTTCGAATTCTTAAGATTTCCTACCTGCACAAGTATCTCCAGTTCATCTTGTTTACTTTCAAATAACTGCACAAGAAGTTGTAATATTTTCGGATGTAATAAGGAATGACAAACAACAACCTCATCAAGGAGTGCAAGATGTACAGGGCAATGTTCTGTACATAATTTAAAGTATGATGGCTCTGTTACAGTACACTCTACCCATCTAATTACACCTACACTCACAACAGGAAACCTAAAGAAGATTATAAGGCAATTGATTCATTATAAATAATAAAGTAATAATAGTATCAATTGAAAGATATCATACCTTATACATTGATACAAAGTCTGTAATTCAGCTATCAATTCAGTAGAACCTTTATTAATGTTACAAATGTTATGAACCTTTTCTATAGCTTGAATAGTTGTTTTTAATTCATCTTTATTTAGTTTCCGCGAATGTCCTTTTTTTGCCGGAATATCACATACACTAGCTGCATAAGCTAATAAATATATATATTTGGATTTATGTTCAGGATTAATTTTTACGCCTGGCTTAAAAAGAGCATCAACAAGCAGTTCTGTAATTAATTATAAAGTGTAATTTTATAGTAGAATACATACTCAAAAACAATAAATGAAATGAATATATGATTACCCAAAAATTGAGGATTACGTAGCAATTCAATAGGTGGCGGTTCTGCAGTAGAATAATTTCTAAATAATACACTAATATCAGCAGGATTTAAAGTGTTTCGTGATAACATAGATGCCAATGCCTGACATGCAGTAGGACTATTTGAAGCGCCATTAAGCGCCATTGTTATTGGTGTAACATCGTGGTGACTATAAGTGAAAATACAAGTGATCAAAAATTATCGCGCGAAATTGGTCATAATATGTAAATATTTTTCCTTACTTTTGTTGAGCACATTTGGTAATTTCTTGAGAAAGTCTCTTCATCATAAATCCACCTCGAGATTCTTGAGCAAGTATTTGTAACAACACTTGACTATAGACGTACGTATGCTGTCCGTGACATACCATTTTCTGTTTTAAAAAATTATTTAAGAACGTTACGGTATTACTTATATTCTGAATGACATTTATAAAATAAACTTACGCATATTTTTAAAAGATTTTAAAGTATATTCTTTGATATAACAAAACAAGTTTTCTTCTAGAGTGCTAGAGAAAAGATATATACAATATATACAGAGTGTCCACGGCTAAGTGTGACAGCGCGATATTTCATGAACTATTGATGACACGAAAAAGTGTTTGTATGGAAATTGCAGGGTAAAAGGGGCTCTATGTTTTGGCACAAACGAATTTTTTATAATGTTATTAATGTAAAAGATATGATGGTGAAGTTTCGTTTTTTAAATGGAACTATATATTTTTTTTTCGATCACGCGATAGTGCTTTTCAAGACGAATTCATTAAGATTTAATGTATCTACCCGTTTTTTATTAGTTTTCGAGGTCTAACGCTTAGAAATTTACTGATTTTCAGCAGAGACGCCTTGATTTGAGTTGTAAGTCATAAAAACGGTCTTATTGTTGCGGTAAGTGCCGCATATTTGACTCTACTTGCCGAAACCGATAGCCGCGGTTCTACGGTCGGAACGGCAATTCCGAAGAGTAAGAAACGTGGAAAGAATTGTTCAGTACGGTCTAAACAAGATAAAAGAGACGATTTGATCTCTTCTAAGAAAAATTCTTTGCGAATTGATAAATATAAAAACAAAAAAAAAAGGGTTTTATCGTAAACGAAAAATGGTCATTGAACGCAATACAGGCCAAACCACTATTAACCTTTCTGGTTAAATAAATGACAGTAAAATGGTACAAAAAGTTAGATTTCGAGCTTTTATTAAGTGCCGTAGTTGCGAATACCTTGTTTATGTTTCAGGATGTAATTAGCAAAAAAAATGTTAATTATGACATTTCGGAAACAACTTTCGGGACATGCGCACACATGGTAGTTAAATGAAGAATTACCAATTCGAGTCAATAGAGAAAGCGTTTGTAAATTGCAAAGAAGAAAAAATAACATGCATACAGTCCAAAGATATTGTTCTGGATGGTATGACACAAATGTGTAACATCCCCGAAGATACAATAATGAAGAATTTCAATGTGAATTTTATTTCTTTTATTTGTAAAATTGTTCTATTTAGTTATCGACCGCATTTTTCTTTTTATTGCCAACTGCATCATACAATAAATGTCATTACCATAGGTATTAGTTAATCAATTGATAATACATGAAATATTTAAGTTATTAAATTATTATTTTATACATCAAAACATATGAAATTAGTTAATTAAAGATCAAAATAAATTATTAATAATCATTACATATTATGTTAAAATCATTAAATATTAATAAGAATATATTATTAAGAATTTAATAAAAATATTTGCTTCATTAATTAATATCTACATAAATAGTTAAAAATTATATGCATTTAGCATAGGGGTAGCTTGCGTAGCCTTGAAAAGTGAAAGGCAAACTGCGGATTTTCAGTGTATAAAAGAGCCAGTGGAATACCAATAGGGTGTAGAACAATTTTCAAAGTAGTACAAGCTGGGTCTCCTAGGAGAAATATAACCTGGAACAGTTTTTGCTGGTAAGAGCCAAAGAAATTGTTATGTTTTGACAACTAGTGAAAGCGGGCTCCTCAATTAAGCGATCTGGGTTGGGTGTCAATTCATGTTCTGACAAAAAGGGCGACTGTACCAGTTGTAATAGAATCAAACTAAAGAGTAACCGTTCCGTATCAAATTAATTAATTAATAAATTATTGAAACTTGAATTAATAATTATCTCAATTAAAGATTACTGTTCTGACACAAGTTAAGATTTCAATAATCCTTTATAAAGCAGCGTATCGTACGTAGCGTTCTAATAGTCGACTATAAACGCGTCAGTTAATCGATTAAAATTCTGAATTTTGTAGCAAGTTCAGTCTAGAAACGAAGTCAGAAACCACGTAGGACTCATTGTAACATTTTAAAGGCTAGATTCCGAGAATTGCGTTTCTGTTCAATTAGATTCATTTAACATTCATAGATTATACATTATTTAATTTATTGAATTCTCTGCTTATTACGCAATAAAAGTCTATTTTGTTTTTTTGCTAAATTCATTCATTACAGGAAATTATAATATCAGATACATATATTTTTTATACTTTTGCAATAATAATTGTTAATTGCAATATTCATCATCCTCATTAGTTAATTGAATAAACCTAATTATTGAAAAGTATTGACCTGTGGACTTCATTCCTCAACCGCACACCCCACAAATCCCATATTCAGTTAGATAGAGTCGTTCAATAGGTAAAAGCCGCTCTTTACCTCATAAGCGCTGTTAACTGCAGAGTCTAGTTTCAGAAACGTTATAAATGTTAAAACATTTCACTGCATTACCGCCAGAATGTTAACTAAATAGATCGTCACTTTTCGTAATACATGTAAAATCAATACCACGTCTTTGTTTAGAATATTTTAACAAACTCTATTATAATTATAAAATTTATTTATTAACCTTAATATTGCTGGTCCGGACGTGATCTAAACAAAAAGTTCACTAACAGTTCCTAGGGACTGACATAGTTCTTAACACGTTAAATCATTCATTGATGTCAAATGATGTTAAATCATTCAACTCATTTTCATTGAACTCACACATTTATATAAATATTTATGTGTCTCAATGACACGCGATATTTACTTAGGACGTAAGTAAAACTTTTTGATCTTTAAATACTTTTACAAATTTTAGTTCATGTTTTATGCTTTAGGTACGTATTATTGTTAAATTCATCTTGACATCTTCTGCAATGTTATAAATTAGAAATACATTATGTCCTTTTACTGAAAAAAAATATTTTTTTACAATTCTATACATTGCAATTTTATAGCTAACTGAAGACTGGCATTTTTTAACAAATCTTTTTATAAGCTAATCGGAACTGCATAAAAAATCGTTTGTTGTGTTAGAATGGACAACCTGTATATGTGTAAGGAACCTCAATATATTATAAATGCTTGAAGGCATTAAAGGTCTTATTCCGGCATTGTGTACGATCGATACACAGATATACCATGTTACTTCAAATAAGTCAATTACGCAAATAAAGAATTATTTGTTATTCGTCAATAATGGATTATTCGTTATTTATAGATATGCCAAACTTGGAAGCCGACAAACCGTCTCCAGTGTATAATTGTTATTTTGTGATGGTCCTAAAAATTAAGTTAATTGGACTACTAATTAAACACCAAATATTGGAACTGAAAATGGTAAATAGAAATTACCATTATATAGAAACGTGGAAAGAATTGTCCATTACGGTCTAAGTTTTACGTATTAAGGATGATGGACAATTCTTTCCACGTTTCTTACTCTTCGGACTTGCCGTGCCGACCGTTGACCCGCGGCTATCAGTTTCGGCAGGCAGAGTCAAAAATCCGGCACTTACCGTAACAATAAGACCGTTTTTATGACTTACTACTCAAATTGAGACGTCTCTGCTGAAAATCAGTAAATTTCTAAACTTTATATCTCGAAAACTATTAAAAATCGGGTAGATACATTAAATTTTAATGAATTCGTCTCGAAAAGCACTATCGCGTGATCGAAAAAAAAATATATAGTTCCATTTAAAAAACGAAACTTCACCATCATATCTTTTACATTAATAACATTATAAAAAATTCGTTTGTGCCAAAACATAGAGCCCCTTTTACCCTGCAATTTCCATACAAACACTTTTTCGTGTCATCAATAGTTCATGAAATATCGCGCTGTCACACTTAGGCGTGGACACTGTATATTGTTGCGACGTGAAGCAAACGACGCGATGTTGTAATGTGAAGCTGGTTTCGACCAAGAATTGAAGGTGTTTACGGAAATCGCCAAGCGGACCGAGAGCGATCGAGTGATCAGACATCCGGTAGCCGAGAGTAACCGTGATGTTTTAAATTAGAATAGCGCGAGAGCTCGAAGATACTTTTTGAAAACGTGTCAAAGAATCTTGTTTGCATTTGAAATAAATTATTGTTCTTGAATGTTAATTTATGTTATACAATAAACACATGGCGACTACTGAAGAAATCCCTCGACGCAACTGTATATATGTGTATATATGTATATATAAATATTTTTGCAATTAATATCACTAACCGCACATTCTTGTATACTCGACTGCCAATCTTCGGTATTCTGTAGAAAACCGGCAATAGCAGTTTTCAAAACACGTGAAAATACTTCAATTTGTTGTGCAGCTGTTGAAATACTTGTAATTTCACCTTGGAAACCAGCATCAGATATAAGCTGCAAAAAAGTAGAAAACATTGTAGAACAAAAACTGGTTAAAAATATAAGCAAGATAATCATAAAATATTAAAGTATAATATTATAAAATAAACTAAATGTAATAATGATAATTTAATATCTTCATTTTCATTATTAGATGAAGTTGTTATTTATATAAAATGGTGTTCTATCAGTTAAATTAATATAAGAAATGAATAATATATTAAATCTACATATTAAATTTACAATAATGCAATATTAATGTAACGTAGTATTCCATGTAAAATGTTGCTGTAAAAACAGTAGATAATGATTCATAGTAGTTTACCATTTAAAATAACCATCTTTAATTAATCTAATTTCTTATTTAAGGGTTACATTAATATGAGTTTTACAAATACTATATTCTCCGAAAAAACGAAATCAATTTGACTGTTTCTTTTTATATATTCCCATTTTGATGTGCTGCTTGTTCAATGCTCGATAGAATATTTGTTTTTTATTTTTAATAAGGAATAATTGAATAATTATAAAAACTAAATATATTTCCATTGAAAGAATATCTAAACACTGTATTTTATATTTTTTATTTGTTTTGTCTGCGTATATTAAAACCATAAATGTATACAAAATTTAAATAGTTGAATTATTCAAATTGTTTTTAAGGATATAGTGAAATAATAGATCAGCTCCGAATTGATTTTGGGGGCCTTACAACAGCAAAACTGAGTAAAAAATATAATTTCTTTGGCTTTCCGTGTACACACTTTTTTAAAGCTCGACAGGAATTATTCGTAACATTAGGTATTAAGACAATTTTTTTTGCAATTCGATTGTACATTTTTGTTGAGATGTTGAACTTTGCAGTCGTCCAGAACTTTTCTCCTTTTCATGCTTTTCAAGATTTTCAAGAAATTCATAATCACATTTCAACTCTCTTTAGTTTTATTAATTCTATCTATTCTTGTAATTGAGCATTGTTCTTCCCTCAATTTTCATATAGTACATAATTCATTTGTGTTTAATTTCTTTGTGTTTTATTATAAATAATTTATATTATCACTTTCTGATAAAATTTATGTTATCCTGTCATCTTATATTACCTTAAATAACATTCCTTTACAATCAGTATTGTTCATTTAGTAACTATACTGCGATTAAGACACATAAATTTATGAACTGTGCTATCTTCCTATCTGTCCCGCGAAACATAATATTTATGTTTTCATCTGTATAACATCCTTGAAATGAGAATTAGCAATGACGTTTGACATATTATAGCCACGCTCCTAACTACTGATATATTCAAATTCGTAATTGCATAACTGCATAGTACAAAATACAGGGAATAAAAAGTATGCCATTTTTTTTCGTCTGGATTATAACAGTAAAGAGAACTATGATGTTATGTATATTTATAATAGACAAACAAAAACAAAATTGTTAAAGATACGTCAAAATTTTAAAGGCTCATATAGCATACTCAGAATATTTTCGAATAAAATAACAGAAATTTAAATAAGTACACGAAGGAAATTTGAATATATTAATTCTATATATAAATGCTTAACATTTAGGAGGTAATGATGAAACATGAATATATGAATTTTTAATGTGAATAAACACTAAAATTATGGGGAAGGATTGTAAACGAGATCCATAATATGGATATCTGTTTGCTTAAAAGCCTATACGGAGCATTTTTTGAATATTGGTATACAGGTGCGCTACACAAAGTACAAGTAAATTAGAAGATAAGCTCGCTGTGAAGATTCTAAGTTTGCGGTGCGACTTCCGACACGGAGCAGTATAAAATGAATATAATACGGTATACGTCTGCAAGTACAGAGCATAGTCCTCATCTTTATAATTTTGATTTTAGAAGTAACAATCCACTTGTACTTCTCCTGATTTTTTATCTATACACACCTTCGAACTCTATGATGTTGTCGTATCCAAAAGGAAATAAAGCATCTACTTCATGTGCAGCAAAACTACGTGAACATAAATTTCAAGGAAATGATTATGGCGATTAAAAAGACGATCAAATGAGACATATTGTTGCATAAAGAGCGTTGCAGATTGTAAAAGAAGAAAGTATAGAATGTATTCTATACTGTGGAGCGAATAGAATACCAAAGCTTGTACTTGTGTTAGATGTACAGATTAATTTACACGCACGTGACACAATTGTCAAGATGCGCTCTATAATTCATAACCAATTGCACCTAGGTATAAAAAACTGTTTATATCAGTGTGGTTACATCACCATTGAATGTCCCCTTCAGATAGAGCATGTTTCGTTTAAACATTTTTTCCGAATAATGAATATTTTGCGAAATAATCGCGTGGAAAGATTATAACGAGACACCCTGTATATAATAATATTTCATCAACATTTAAGTGTATTAACTCAGTAACATTTCTAAGTAGTTAAATAATTGTTCTCTTGTGATAAAAACTGTATTTTTCAATACAGATTTTTATAATATTTTAACTAAAATGTTGCAATACGAAGAGTTTTATTAGTTATTGATGGTATTTTAATATAATAGCAAATGAAATCAATTAATCTTTATATATTTAGATATTAAAATTATAAACAACTATGTGATAGTTAAACCAATAAATTAGAGCATTACAAACTCACAATAATAAATGCAACTAAATATTTTAAGAATATCATGCATTTTAGGTATAAAATATTTTTGTACCTTTATTGTGAAGTTCAACATCAAACAATCAGGATATTCTTCTGCAAGTCTGTAAATAAGAGATCTCCAAGTAGGATGCTGAATCATTTCCGTTAACCAAGCGGGAGTCTAATATAAATAGTATTATATTTTAATAACAATTACATTATAATTTTTTACTGAGCATTTACAAGAACTTGAAATACATACTTCACCCTCCTCTGTAAAAATTTTATCTGCTTTTTTCGGATCAAATGTTTTCAATATCATGTCTTTTAAGTTATTTTCCACCATTGCTTGAACATCTGAAACTTTAACTCCGGCAAGAATAAGCCATTCAGCAAGAAGGTTTGCCAATTGAGCACAAGCTGTATAGTTTTTTGATAATAATTCTATCACTTGCTCAGGATTTCCACCAGCTTGAAAATATCTAAACAACAAAGGGAAAATAGTATTAATACACGGATTATTACAAACATACTACATTGCTTAAAGAATTACTCAAATATACATAATTATATGATTTGAGAAAGCTAACTGAATGAGAAAATGAAGGGAATGTTATTACAAGAAAGGATTATTTAATCTTTTGATAATATAATTTTAAAATACAACATAACAAAAGTCACTAACTATGTGTTTAAGATAAGTTCTTTATACTTATTTTTTTATGTCCTATTCTTCGTTCTAAAACGTTTTGTTATGTCTACCTAGTTAATTGATGTTTGTTTAGTAAATTTCGATAAATATTAATGTGATTTTCAGTGTATAATGTAATAATTATTCTATAGAGGCAATGATTCTAAAAAAGTAATGAACATAACTTTTGGAAATGATTCTACACTATCTCCTTTTTTTCGTTACGTAGAGCCTAAACTATCTTCGTGTCTAACTCCTAACTAATTTCGATTAAAACAGGAAATGAAAGTATTACACTCCGTTAAACAAGATGATAATACAATAAATGTGTTTCGCAATTCTACAAGTGGTTACAGAATATCTAATTTCGCATTCTTGGTACTCTTTATACGTCAAATAAGAATGGTAAAACATTAGAAGGACGAATAGTAACAATGAATGAATTAACATCAAATCGTTTTATTCACTACACGCCCCCTCAAATATCTAAACAATCCAGAACAAAATTATTCAACTACGGAAAAAATTTGTTAGAGATTATTAATTCCACGGAACATTTTTATCCTTATCTGTATTACATCAATTTATTTTATCGTGTGACGTCCTGGAACTGCTCTAAGTGTCATAGCGGGGAAGGAAGGAAAGAAGGATGTAAATAAATGAAAAGGACTGAAGGTAAGTATGATATAGTTCAAATCAATTGAATATTTTAGTTTTAATTGTAGGTTTAGATTGGGATCACCAAGTCTGTGACAGACTAGGCTGTCGCTTACACGGTTCTACTGTCAATTTAAAAGTCTAATAGGGTCTTTTATTTAAATGTTTTGTAAGTGTACTCTCCAAATAAGGGATTCAACAACCCTTTTTTGTTTTCTGGGAACTCTTCTTCTGACTCCGCTTTCTTCTTTCCTACTTTCTCTTCAGTGGTTACTGTGGGTTTCTTGTCTGGCTCTTTGGAAAAGGTTTATGCATGTTCCGCGGTTTTGCGTCACTTAATCCTGTTTCACGCAGTTCGGTAGCGGGGTCTGACTCTTTCCCAAACGATCGCGGTTTCGTGCCCTTTTTCCACAAACCATTAATTTATGACAGTCCTCCAGGGTATGTCCAATATTTTTGCAATATCTACACACCTTAGGTGTAGGACTGCCTCAGTTCCGGTCTTCGTTGTAATTGTCATTCGTAAAAGATCGTTGATTTCGATAATTATTACCATTAATATTGTTACCATTTCCTCTGGGAGAATTGTTATTATTGAACCTCGCTGGTCCTTGTATGTAGTCCCTTGGTTTCAACGGAGAACTAGATGAGCGATTTTGGTATCTATTATCGCATCCCCTATTCTTAGCGTAACTTCGGGAATTCTGATAAAAGTCGGGGTATCTTTCAGTTCTTTGTTGAAAAGCCTTGCTCGACCGTCCTGCATTTATGTGCGTACCATAACTGCCTTTTCTATAGCATCTTGTAGATCATTGAATCCTTCGAGACGGAGGCAGACAATAATATCGGGCAGTAATTCCTGTACAAATGCTTCTAATGCCTTCTTTGCACTTCGTGTTCCATTCTTGAGTCTAAATTTCCAAATTTTTTCGCCTCCTCGTTGAGAATGAGAGTTCTCAATTCTCAGATTCGGATAACAAAGTCCAGAACACTTTGATGTTGGTCCTGGAATGCTCTACTAAGTTCGCCACAATAGTAATTGGCACTTTGGAAAATGATTTTTTAATTTTCCTACACAAGTCGTTGAGTGCAACGAGTTATGTGCGATCTATATTCCTATAAGCAGGTCCTCCATTTATTTACGAGTGTTCGCATGAGAAGAGTTTCATCTTCTGCGGGTAAATGATCTCTTGCCCTGTAGCATACTTCACAAAATGGTATGTTAGCTTCAAATTATGTGCAAAGGTGGCACACGTGTCAGGGTCATCGCACCCCGGACTTTGACCCAGTTTTCAGGGGTCTTAAGGTGTTAATAGGGTAAACTTATATCTATCATCGAGCTAAGGATCGCGACGAATTCTAAGAGTCGCGGATGTTATAATTAGAGGTCGATGTCTTCCCTTTGGAAAATCACCGAAGGTGTCGCGCCTCGTGGTCGATGACTCGATGTCATGGTGCTGCGTGGCGCATGCAAAGAGATAAGGGTGTCCTAGAAGGATCTGGCCGCAGAGTGGGGAGGATATTGCATCCTTTGGTAAGAGGACCATGAGAGACAGCATGGCATTTATGTCAGCACCTTGACACAGATCACTACTTTACAAAATTTCTAATAGTGATATCTAACAGGTACTACTGATGTTCGAGTAATAACGAAATTGGGTATAGTGTCGGGCACCTCACAGACTCTCTAGTGCATATGATTGTGAACATTCTCGTGTGTTGAATAACGTAATTTGGAAGGTCCTGATACCAAACCTTGATTTGACAGAGAAGTCATGTACTGTTGTTGTGAATTTAGAAGTTGAGACAAGTCTACCTGTTTTTTCCACAATTCTTTAATTTCTCCTATTAGATTTTGAACCATTTTATGCAGCTTGTCGTGCTCCCGCTGCATTTCGGCAAATTCTCTTTCGAGCTGTGTGTGAAATTCCAGTTCTCTTGTTTCTACGCGCATTTATTGGTCCTTAAGTTTTTTTCCCCTTGAGCTAATTGTTCTGCGGCTAGTTGAAGTTACTATATTCGCCTGGTGTAAAATACAAAAGGGTAATCGCGTAGACTATAGATAACAGATTAAACGTCGCTAGTACTACGTTCTTATAATGCACTGAACCTCATGAAAATTAACGCGTACTACTAACTGTCGTTAATCGTTCACTGTTGTGATGTATACGTAATGATGTTCAGAGATAAACTGACTTGTTGTTTGATGCACGTAGATAGTAACTTAGACTTGTAATCACTTCGATGTACACTGGTTGATATTCGGCGGTAGATTGATATAATCATAATATGATGTGTACCTGATGAATAATTCTAGTAGACTGTAGATGGGAACGTTATAAAATATTCTAGTAGACTTGTAAACATGATGAAGGATACCGGTAGATTGATAAGAATGAACATTACAGATACGACATTTATCATTTACATCAATCATCATTCGTTCCAACAGTTTTTCACTTGCAAAGGGTCTAGCCGAATAAGATAGTCAAATGTGCTCTTGAGTCAAATGAAACACCCAATATGTCAGTCGGTAGCATATCCAAAAAAAAAAAAAACATCTCACAGCAAGTTTCAACCTCTTATCTCATCCGTGGGGGTAGTAAAAGGGAAAAAACGAAAATTGTTATAACACGAAATCAATCAAATTATAATTTTAATAAGTTTCTTTATATGAATCAGGGTATGATACCGCATGTAATAGAAAAAATGTCCTTTACTGACATTTATCGATTTAGTAATTCTATATTAATCTCAAAATCTAAATTAATCTAACTTATATTTAAATCACGTTGAAAATCTTTAACCAGAATTAAACGACTTGTTTAATTTTTAAAACGAAAAACAAATTTGTTACATATTACATTATCTATGTTTACATTTAGATAAACTAAAATATAGAAATATATTTGAATGTCTCCAAAAAATAAAACTTTTAATTAGAGATAAGAAGTTCGTATTTATACAATTTAAAGGGTGTAATGACATTAAGCAGAACTGATTAATAAAATGATAAGATTCGCACTTTCTAAAAAGTAAATTGCAGTATATAATTCCGAACGTATCATACTATAATCGCCTGAAGGCACATAGCAAAATCATGACAGTAAACTATCTGGTACTTGCGGTTTCATACAACTCATGTGAAGATTGAGGGATGATACTGTTGGTTGTTTATGATGTCAAATATAAAAGAATACGTACAGTCGTGCTACTCCAATCACATAAATGCATCGAATTTTAAACCTACCAAGCAACCGATGGAAATAACTACCATAGCCAATCAACAATTCGAAAAATTAGGCATAGACGTAGTAGGACTACAACCACTGACTGGAAACAGAAATATACAGGGTGTCCCGTAACTGGTGGTACAACCGAAAAGGAGGTGATTCCACATAAAAAAAATAAGTCGAAAATGTAGAATAAAATTTTTTCATACGAGGCTTTGTTTTCGAGAAAAACAGATTTGAAAATTTGACGAGTACGCGTGGAGTTGGTCTACATTCCCTTCCATAGGCATATCCAATATTTGAACACGTATACATGGAATACATCGGAGGTCAAGGTCACAACATGATATTTTTTTTATGGTTCTCTCAGTTCTCTTATGCTTATGGAATTGAACGTTTCATTTCAGCGAATTTATAGCAACATATAGCAATCGAAAGTATACTGATATAATCCTCATATGTTCCCCTTCATATTCGAATAAATTTAATTTTTCAACAAGACGGAGCACCATCACACTACAGTCGCGAGTTAAGGCAGTTTTTAAATAAAAATTATCGGTGCTGGATTGGCCGAGGTGGCAGAATTGTTCGCCCGCCACTATTTCCCGACCTTTCACCACTGGATTTTTATTTGTGGAATCATGTTAAGACTATTGTGTATAATAATAACCTAAGAAGTCCTGAACAATTACGACAAAAAGTTATTATGACGTTTGAATAATTAATGTTGCATAATAGAATGTTAGAACACGTTCGTAGGAATTTGTTAAGAAAAGTACAATTATCTATGCAACAACATGGAAATCACAACAAGCAATTACTCCTGAATATTGTGGTTTCGACTTTCGATGTATGCCATATATACAAACATTATATGCATAAATGAACAGGTCAGAAACGGCTTGTAAGCAAGCTTGGTATAAATTTTTAAAGACAGGCATGTATTGCGATCAACCGATAAACGGAAGAGCTAAGAAAACAACGCCGAAAATGGATCGCCGGATTCATCGATTAAGTGAAAAGGATCGTTTTCACAAATTAGTACTAGAACTGTTAGGAGAAGATTAGAAGACTTTAACTTAAGAGGGCGAAAACCCCAAAAGAAACCACTCCTGATTTCTAGGAATCGAAAAAGACGACTTGCATTTACTAAAGCTCATAAGCATTGGACAAGTGAAGATTGGCAACTTCAGACGAATCGAAATTCAATCGCGTCTGTTCTGACGGGATACGGTACGTTAGGCGTTGAATTGGCGAAAGTTTGAAAACACGGTGCGTTTTAAAAACTCTTAAACATGGTGATAGAAACGTTATGGTGTGGGCGTATTTTATTATTCGAAGCGGCCCTGGTTCGATATGTCGTATCAATAGAATTATGGACCGTTTTCAGTATATGGACATACTCAAGAACACAATGTTGCCTTTTGCACGCAACAATATGAGTGATGATTTTATTTTACAAAATAATAATGATCCAAAGCACACAGCTTGGGTTGTGAAACAGTCTTTTCAAGAAGAAAATATTACCGTGCTGCCGTGGCCGTCGCAATCACCAATTAATCCAATCGAAAACTTGTGGGCATCATAAAAAAGACAGTACATGGCTATAAACCGAAAAATTTTAAATGAACTTTACTCTGCAATTGAAACAGCTTGGAGTAATATTACGGTAGATCAATGTAAAAAATTAATAGATTCTATGCCAAGAAGATGTACTGAAGTAATAAGAAATAACGGATACTGGACAAAATATTGAGTTTAAACAAAAATTGTGGATATTTTTTTACCAAAAATTAATATTTTTTATGTAGTTTTAAACTTTCGACCGACGAAATATTATACAAACGTCGTTCCTTTTTTTGTAACTTCGCTACTGAACAAAATATCAAAATGAAATTTTTTTTGCAAGTGTATAAATAAATGTCTAATTAGTTAATACCAAAAGTAGAATACTGTATTTATATTTTTTATGGAAAGTAAATCAATTATTTATTTTTTCCATTTCGTCTTAATCTTTTGTCTGCTACTGTACTTAATTTTAATGATCTTTGGACCATATCCCGTAACAGACTAAATGTCCTTAAATTCGAGCGCACTCATTCTTTTTACTATAAATCAAATCAGACCAAAAAGTAAGTTCTGATTTCCAGCAACGATAGCCTAATCGGCCTGACACTTGAAATTGTTAGTTATTGATGCGACGAGTGACGTACGACGCATTATACGTAAGCTACCGTGTCGTCGTTTGCTTTAATGTACTATGAAGAGCAGCGCCTACCTGCAACTGAATTTTTTTTATTTAATTGTTGTATATATATTCAGCTCTAATGTGGATATTAACTGACCGCGTAAATCGATGGCAATCGATTTATAACTCTACTTAACTAAAACAAGAAAACGTTTAATTACAGTTTACTTAATTAGTTCCTATAGCTGCTCTGTATAACAAAAAGAAAGAAGTGGGTACTTGTTTTTTTTTCGTCTTGAAACATTCTTTCAATAGAGAGTTTGCACGGAATTTTAAATTATACACATAATGACTTATAAACCGATTTTTTAAAGACTTAAGTAACAATTAAATTTATCTCCAATTAACTATTGGGTTGTTCGGAAAGTAATTTCGTTTTTTCCCGTCAGAGGACTTAATTACGTTTTTTCGAAACCAACTTCACACTTAAGCCGCATAACCATTATATGTCTTGAGAGCTGATATTGCAAGGCTTGTGTGTGAAAAAGTTCTATTAATTCTACGCAGTAGTTTTTGGTTGGTGCCCTTTTAAATATGGAGAGCAATAAGCAGCATTTTCGTCATATTTTACTTTTTTACTTCAGAAAAGGTAAAAATGATGTCCAAGCGAGAGAAAAAAATTGACGGATGTGTATGGAGAAGGCGTGTTAACAGTACGCCAGTGCCAGAACTGGTTTGCAAAATTTCGATCCGGCAATTTTGATGTCGAAGATGCACCACGGTCTGGAAGGCCGGTCGAAGCTGACAAAGATGCGATAAAGGCATTAGTTGATGCAAATCGGCGAATAACCACACGAGAGATCGGTGAGAGATTAAATTTGTCGAATTCGACTGTTTATGGCCATTTGAAAGGCATGGGCTTAACCTCGAAGCTCGATGTGTGGGTGCCCCATGTCCTTACGGAGCGAAATTTGTGTCGTCGCGTTGACGCGTGTGATTCGCTCCTCAAACGTCAAGAAAATGATCCATTTTTGAAGCGGATTATTACTGGGGACGAAAAATGGGTTGTATACAACAATGTTAAACGCAAGAGGTCATGGAGCAGAAAAGATGAACCGGCTCAAAGCGTGTCAAAAGCCAACATTCACCAAAAAAAGGTGATGCTCTCCGTTTGGTGGGATGTCAAAGGAATCGTTTTTTTTGAGCTTTTGCCGGACAATACAACGATTAATTCAGAAGTCTATTGTCATCAACTGGACAAATTGAATGATTCACTTAAAGAGAAGAGGCCCGAATTAATCAACAGGAAGGGTGTAGTGTTCCACCAGGATAATGCGAGACCTCACACAAGTTTGGTCACTCGCCAAAAACTTTTACAGCTTGAATGGGACGTACTGCAACATCCACCATATTCTCCAGATCTGGCGCCTTCCGACTACTATTTGTTCCGGTCCCTGCAAAATTTTTTGGATGGCAAAACCTTTACCTCAAATGAAGATGTCAAAAACCACCTGAACCAGTTTTTTGCCAGCAAGGACCAAAACTTTTATGAGAGGGGAATTATGTTACTGCCAGAAAGATGGCAAAAGGTGTTGGACCAGAATGGCCAATATATAATTTAATAAAATATTTATTCATTATACGAAAACTGTCTTTCATGTTCCCCAAAAAAAACGAAATGACTTTCCGAACAACCCAATACTTGGTAATGAGGTACAGCAATGAAATTTTGAAAAAACAAGCACAGGATACGATACCTTATTCAATTATCAAAAGGTTAATAACAAGATTTTCATGTTTTTTTAATGACAGAAAAATAGATTTTACCCACGTTTTTCGCGATCCACTCCATTGTGCGACGGTTGCACTTTGCCCAGATTCCTGGGATCACACAACACCATGCGCGGTAGTTTTATAGCTCACAGTAGTGTGGTCTGGCCGTGGAAAACCCAACGGTGGTCGAAATATTGGTATAACCTGTCCTGACCTAATCTATCAATTAGATTAAATTTGGTAAGATTGAGATATATTAACATTTGGGTCGCCGTCAACCAATCGGCCATATAAGTCCAAATTCAAAACCACAGAAATTATTTAAATTTGTTCATTTGTAACATCCCGGAAGAATTTTTTGTTTTTGTCGTCCTCAGAACTGTCTCGATGTTAAGATATTTCGTTTCTTCAAAGGTACTTCAGTTTCAATTATCAACTGTATTTTTCTTTTACCGACCGCGACATTAGACAAGTCAACTACCATAGAAATTTAGTTGAACTGTCGGTAACATGTATATATATATTTTTCTCTATTTATAAATATTATGTTATTACATAATTATTAGGTCCAACAAACGTATGAGCTGTTTAGTTAAATGTTAAGTTCAATTATTAATTATCAGATTCATTTATTATTTTACTTATTTAAATAAATAAATGTATTATAAAGATTTTGTATGGAATATTCCACGTTCTGCGATTCTAGTCAGGACCACGTAGAAAGAGTACGCTATATCTAGACAAGGATAGAATATATATTTTTCCATTAACAATGCTATTACATATAAAAATTATTAAATAATTATTTGTTGAATCAATATATAAAATACTAATTAATGATATATTAAAATTGAATTATTAATAATCAAATTCGAATGTTATTTTGTTTAAGTAAATAATATATTATAAATGTTTCATACGGAATATTCCGAAATTCTACGTGTTACGTGCTACGACGCCAGTTCCGGATTTCTCAGAATTAGCGCGCAATCTCTAAAGAGAGACAGAATACAAATTTTCAGTTGTCAATATTATTAGACATTAGAATTATTAATTAATCAAATCCATCAATATATAAAGTTAGCTAATGTTATGTGAAATTTAATTATCAATACTCGAAGTCAGATATTATTTTATTAATATAGATAAATAATAAATTGTAATAGTATTCTATGGAATATTCCGAAGCATCGTATGCTTCGACATATAGTTCAGGTCCTTGTAGAAATTCGTGCGTAATATGTAGAAAAAGACAGCGAATACATTTCTCGCTTAATACGCTATTAAATTATTATTTTCACATTAAAAACATTAACTACTATTCAGAAGACACTATTGACGATGTTAGAAAATCATTTACTTCATTAATTAACGTTTAATTAAGAATTATATATAAAATTGTATGTAAAATTGTACGCAAAATTATACACGTCGAACATAGGGGTAGTTTTCCAGAGCCTTGAAAAGTGAAAGGACTTCGAGTATAAAAGGCCGAACGAAACCCGCCTAGGGTGCAGAACAGTTTTCGAAGTAGAGCAAGCTAGAAGTCTTCAGATAAGTATAATCCGGAACAGTTTTCGCTGGTCAGAGCCGAAACGATTCTTAATTCTTGATTGGAAAAGCGGGTATACGCCATTTGGATACCTGATCGCTGGGTCGTTCTAGTAGCTAGCGAACAGCAGGCTCCCCATTCAAGCGGTCTTGTATCTGAAACTCCGTCAGGAGAGTGCTATGCTCAGCGCCAAGAAAGGTTAAGCCAGCAAAACGAGAGCTCTCAGCTACTCATATATGTATTAGGTCTACAAATAAGTTACCGCCGTTTACGAACGTTGGCGCTACCAGTTATTCATGTCTGAAATTGTCAACTGTTTAACGTCATTATCGCAAGTTTGGACATCGGACTACATCATAACCATAAAATAATAGTAAATTTTTATCAGTGAAATAGATTATTTTGCGTGCGAAGATGTCGAGTTTTGAACCAAGTAAGCGTCACTTGCGGGAACTTTTGGTCTACTTCTTTCATTTAAAAAAATCCGCTACAGAAGCGCATCAATTGCTTGTAGAAGCATACGGTGATGCTATCTTAAGCGAGGGAAGCTGTCGAGAGTGGTTTCAGAAGTTTAAGAATGGTGAATTTAACACCGAGGACAAAAAACGTAGCGGAAGACCGAAAGTGTACGAAGACGCGGAATTGGAAGCATTGCTGGATGAAGATTCGTGCCAAACGCAAGAAGAACTTGCACTTGCGGTAGGCGTCACTCAACAAGCAATTTCGCATAGGTTACAATCATTGAAAGTGATTCAGAAACAAGGATATTGGATTCCACATGATCTAACGCCGAGAAACGTGGAACGCCGCCTTTCTACGTGTGAAATGCTGACTGCTAGACATAAAGGACAGAGTTTTCTGCACCGCATTGTCACTGGTGATGAAAAGTGGATTCACTATGACAATCCGAAAAGGAAGAAGTCATGGGGACCACCTGGCCATACTTCCACTTCCACAGCTAAACCAAATATTCACGGAAAGAAACTCTTGCTGTGTATTTGGTGGGATCAGCAAGGTGTGGTATATTGTGAATTGCTAAAACCGAATGAAACCATCACTGGAGCTGTCTACAGGACACAGTTAATGCGATTGAGCCGAGCATTGCAGCAAAAACGGCCACTATACGCTCAGAGACACGACAAAGTGATTCTCTTACACAATAATGCTCGTCCCCATGTTGCGCCGCCGGTAAAAACGTATTTGGATACCCTTAAATGGGAAGTTTTACCTTACCCGCCGTATTCTCCAGACATTGCCCCCTCGGATTACTACCTATTCAGATCGATGGTACATGGCCTGGCTGAGCAGCACTTCACATCGTACGAAGATACGAAAAATTGGGTGGATTCGTGTATAGCATCAAAAGATGAAGCATTCTTCAGACAGGGTATCCGTCAGCTGCCAAAAAGATGGGGAAACGTAGTGGCTAACGATGGACACTACTTCGATTAAAACATAAGGTACCCTTTTTTTACAATAAATGCTCAATGTTTGATAAGAAACGGCGGAAACTTATTTGTACACCTAATATATTATTTTGTCGAATTACTAAACGTGCCGTCAAATTCTGGGAGTTAGCTCTGGGCCGTTTCGTAGCTAGCGAATAGCAGGCTCCCCATTTGAGCAGCTTGGTGTCTGAAGCCCGTGTCTTTTGGGTGGCAGTTCGGTAATTACGATTTATAATTACAGTCAATTTTAATTTGCTACCCTGTTGGACGTATGTTGTTCATCTGGCTCTGGGTCATTCTAGTAGCTAGTGAACAGCAGGCTCCCCAATTAAGCGATCTGATTTTGGGTGTCAGTGTATGATCTGACTAAAAGGGTCATGGACAATTAGTTGTCGAGTCAAAAATTAAAAGAGTAACTGTGCCGACGAAAATATATTAACTTCATATCAATCTTAGGATTTTGAATCTATTAAAAGAATATTGTTCTGTCACTATCGTATCTTGCGTAGCGTATATCACGTAGTCGACTACACCGCATGGTTAGGATATGAATTTAAAGTTTTAATATTGTTAACTTTGTAAAAGCGAATCTAGTCAAGCTTGGAAAGAGAATCACATTTAGGTAGGATTTCGTGTAACGCTAGACTTCAAAAGCATTAATGAATCGGACTTAGGTAGGATTCATCGTAGAGCTAGATTATAAAAATGTATTAATTTTGTTAAATCTTGTAACTGCGTTAATCTTTGGAAAGATTACAAAATCATAGGCATCAAGAATGTCGAATCGTGGTAATATTGTAAAAGCGTAGTTGAATTAGCCTTGACAGAAAATCAAAACATAGGACTTTGAAATAAATAACTAGTAATTGCGTTCCTGTTAAATTCTTCTACTTACAAATCGCGTATTATTAAACTTATAGAGTTTTCTGTTCATTTTACGACAATATCTATTCAGTTCTTTGATTTAGTCGTTCATTATATTAATTTATATTAGATATACTTTTCCTATTTTGTTATAATTGTTATTTGTTAATCATTCTCATCGTTTTATTGAATAAATCTGATTATTGAAAGGTATTGACCTGTGGATTTCACTCCTTAACCGCACACTACACGAGTCCCACATTCTTTAGATTTAGTTATTATAGAATCGAGTCGTTCAGTAGGTAAATGCCGCTTTTTACCTCACGAGCGCTGTAATTTCTGAGCATAGTTCCAGAATCGTTACATATTGGTAAATATGTAATATTACATATAATATTAGAAAATATTTTGCTTTTCCGAACACCCCAACTAGTTCGTTGCTTTAACTAGTTTAGTTATTCGGAATTATCACAAACCTATAAATTTACCTTCCCTTACTACTTATTACCTACATCTAACCTAGTATATTTTTTTATCTTTAATTATTTGAAACTTTTTAATGTACTTTAAGCAGCGTATTAGGTGGATCAGATTAAAGCATTATCTCGGTGTCTGGTAAGTGGCCGGCCACACTGCTTAATATTAAAAATCACTCAAATCGGTTAAATTTGACTTTTAAGTCCAATTAGTGTTGAATCTTCGCGATGTGCTTATAAAAGTAGGAGTAATAAAAAAAAACAATAGCGATAGTTTTTCGCAAACATCTCAGAAACGAAAACGGAAACGTATAAAGGGTGTCCCAAAATGAACGCAAAATTTTAATTAAATAAGAAGCACAGTTTTTTTTCTTTAAATTGTTAATCTTTTGTGTATAAAATAACACATAGAGCAAATGACCTCTACGACTTTGCTGGCACAAACGCACACTTTTGTCGAAATTTTCCATGGCTGTGTACTCTCTTGTTTCGGTGACAAGAATTAGCCCACTAGATCGTGTGATTTAACACCATTGGATTTCTTTTTATGGAGTTATTTGAAGTCAAAGGTCTATGCCAACAAGCCCACAAGCACGCGTGCATTGAAGGAGGAAATTCAACGCTGCATCAACGAAATTCAACCACATTTATGCAAAATGGTTATGGAAAATTTCGACGACAAAAAAGTGCGTATATGCCAGCAAAGCCGTGGAGCCCATTTGCCCTATGTGTTATTCCATACATAACCCTATCCTGTGTACTTTCCGATTCAATAAAAGATTAACAATTTAAAGAAAATAAACTGCGTTTTTTATTTAATTCAAATCTTGAGTTAATTTTGGGACACCTTCTAGTATAAATCAACAACAATTATGTTCGCGTATTATTACAATTTAAAAACAGCTATGTATACCACATAACTCATCATCAGCACATGACCAATGAAGATGTTTTAATACTGTTTGGAGGACACTAGATTTAAGATATTTGATTACGTACAAACTTTTTATCCGACTGAAGACTACACAATACAAAAATAAAACAATTTGGCTGTGAAAATAAGGGTTAATAAGGGATCCAAAGGTGTAACATTACCCCCGAAAGTCATGGTTACTACTTTTTTACACTTTGTACACGTAAATGCAATGTATCTCATTGTCAGTTCAAAAAGAAATTTAGACTACCGAAGTATCTATACTTTGTTTATTATTGTATAATATACGATATAAACCCATAAGTCCTAAACGGTCAATTTTTCGTGTTTTTTTTCAACAGCTTTCTTTTATAAAAAATCGACCCTAAAAAAATTCCTGAACAATCATTTCCGACGCAAAATTGACTGAACTTTCAGAATTTGTAATCAGAATCCAAAAAAAAAAATGCGGCCTGAAAAAGTTATGTTTATTTATTTAAAAATAAAACGAATTTTTTCACCCAAATATGTTTTTTCTAGCGATATTTTCGCATCACAATCGGATGAGGATATGCCGGGGGAGTAGATTTATCAACATTCTATTGATACTATTGATAATTTTGATTGAAACAATATGTTTTGGACTATACGTTCGACAAATACCAATCGACGTAAGATGAGAGAAAGTTCTGTGCTACAAACAGATTATAATCGAGCGAAGGGACAGGGACTCTTTCTACTTTTTTTCACCCAGCGACTAATTTTGTGTGTGGTCCTTGAGCCCAGTTTTTCTATTATGCCAGTTCGTTGTCGGTTTTCTTAGCATTCAGACCTTCCTCGAGCAATGAAATAAAAAGAAACGTTTTAAAAATTAATCCACTGTGTATTGAATTATTTCGAACACCTATTTGCAATAATATTAAATAAATTTTCATACAAGTTTCTAGTTAGGGGTTTTTCGAATCGCTGAGTACGAACGTGTTATCGGATTTGTATTTTAGATCCCAAAAATCCTTGTACAAGTATTTCGAGCTGATTTTATCGTCATTTTCTAAAATATGATTAATCACATTGGATCCGCTATCTTGAATTCGGAAAATTCGATTACGCAAGATTTTTGGATCAATTTGAATTGGCTGTTAATGAAGATGATACAGAAGGAAGTTGGTCTGGATGGATATAATAGAGTTTGCTCGTAGAGTAATGATGTTAGTTATTCTGATGTTATAAATTGAAAACAGTTGTATTTTGGAAGGATGAGGAAAAAAACGTAAACATACTATAGTTCAATATAATTTTAAACTTGTTTCGTCTGAACAATAATTATGACACTGGGCTCATTAAACTGAAATAGGAGAGGCCAAACGAGATAGATTTGTTCGATGACTCATAGTTATATTATAAAACCAATAATAACTGCTAATGTAAAATTATTTTCACCCTTTTTTATGATCTTGCAAGAAGCAATGGACAATGTAGATCAATAGTTCGAAAGACACTATTTATATCGACTAATGTGTACGCGTGTCTATAGAAATCTGTAAAACTTACAGATAACACTTGTGCTGATCTTGAAATTATCTTTTATTGACAACTGAAAGTTACCAATACATAATTACCAAACATTTTAATTTAATGTTTCAGCTCGTTTTAAAATCTGGTTGAAAAAGCTCTTTTTTCAAATACGAAAACAATATCTGTGTTATTAGTAGATTCTTGGAATGGATACTGTGAACAAGATGCAACTTATAGATGTTTATGGATTTAAGGTGTGGAAGGTTTGTCAGATGTTTCTCCTACTGATGACGTTCATATTCATTTAAGAAATAATGTAATTAAATTACAGTTACTTGTGTATGCAATCAGCTACCTTCACCAAAATATACAAATCTTTCTTTGTATGCTTAGTATAAAAGTGTACACACAGAAAAAGTTGGAAGATTTTGTGAATCTTATAAACATGTTCATAAAAAAACCCAAGAAGCCTTTTCTTAAAACGTTTTCTATCTATAATAGTTTTTAAAATTGCCTATTGTAGTTCAAACTTTGGAGAGTCGTGTCACGCACTTAAAATACTAAGACGGACCAAAATAAAAAAAAAGCATCTTTTATTTTTCTGTCTACTAAAACACATCGAGAAATCACATGAATCGAAAGCGAGCACCTGAAATACTTTTCTTGTTAGTCACGAAGAGCATAGTTCATTTAAGTTAGTCATTCCTTACCTCTTTCCGTCTTTAGTTTTAATATACAAGGGTGTCATGTAATTGTTGTTATAAATAAGGGCGCGTTGGTTCTACGTGAAAAAAATAGATCGAAAATGCAGAATAACATTTTTTCATTCAATACAACATTTTCGAGAAAATCGATTTTAAAAATTTCCTTGGTATGTATACAATCAAAACAGAATCTGATTTCTCTTAGAAAAAACTATAGCAACCAAAATATAGTGTACAATAATATTAAAAAATAAATATGCAATAAAGAAACTATTGTTAACAATAATTTTCATCTCATCTTTTCAAACGAAGTACCAATAGATTCTTCAGATTCTCACAATTAAAATTGGTCCAAACACAATGTAAGTAAGTCGGTCTACTTTTATAGACTAATGCGAATAATAAATTGAAAATGAAAATTCCATTTTATCCGTATTTTGTACCTACTAGTATACTTTCTACATCGAAACTTACAGGAGGATACAGCAACTTTTGAACAGAAAAATTAACAAAAAAGTGTCATTTTTCAATATATTATTTAAACAAATGCGAATTTTTAAAATCTATTTTCATAGTTGGATTCCTCATAAAAAAGACGCGAAATCTTGCAATTTAAACCATTGCTCTAGCTCTTCTGGTTCTCGAGATATTCAACGAAATATGATTCACACCCCCTACTTTGGGGGATATTTTCACTCCCTTAACATGAATGTCTGCAGCTAAAAAAAAATACGTGTCGAATATTTTTTTCGAGAACTATATTATACATAAGTTTCATTAAAATCGGGAATTATCAATTCGGGATATTCCCTTGTCAGTGAAAATTAAATATTTAATTGTGTGAAATATTAAGTTGGATCAATTATATGTACATTGTCCT
Organism: Megachile lagopoda; assembly: GCA_036983795.1. Taxonomy (NCBI): domain Eukaryota; kingdom Metazoa; phylum Arthropoda; class Insecta; order Hymenoptera; family Megachilidae; genus Megachile; species Megachile lagopoda. The sequence goes on along the minus strand of CM072797.1, from coordinate 15,865,568 downwards.
TTTACTATTTATATTAAATTAGTAAACATAAACTCTATATATGTCGTGTTTGAAAGGCACGCACAAAAATGAATGAAAATGAAATTTTCTTTATTACATATTTATTTTTTACACTTGCAACATCATTTTCAAGTGTGCCTGCTTCCTTTACTCTGAACGAGGTTATTCTCATTTTTCGTGGACTGAGTTAATGCTGAGTTTGGCATTGTATACGTGGTAAATAACTACAGAAGTGGTAGAAAAAAGTAGGGATGGGTTGCAGCGAAAAATAGTAGAAAATGGCAAAAATTTAGGTAACTGTGGTACTCTTTAGATGCTAAAGAATTGTAAGAGTACAATTATACACATGGCATATCATAAGAAAATTGTGAAAAATACAGATGAAGTAAAGCATAGCAGTGCAAAGTATTGAAATTTACATTTGTTGACTGTAAATAACGATAACTTCAAAAACTTCCATCATTTTGTGACCAGACGTTGATATTCATATTTTACACAAAAAAAGATTGTTAAAATTATTAATTAGCAATTATAGTGGCCAACAAATTAAGGTAATATACTATACATTTTTTAAAGGAAATATAATCTTAATAATACTCTCACTGGTGCATATTTCATATACCACCATATAGTAATTTCCATAATTTTTTAATATGTTGTCAAAGATATGATTGTGAACAACTTTTTCCTTGCTTGAGGTAACAGTAACAATTTTCATGAATATCTTGAAAATTAAGAGAGTCCAACTGTTACATTTATAGAAACAAATTGTTCACAATGTTAATTCTGTTATTTATGACAAAAACAAATGTGACATTTGTATTCGTGACATTTGTATTCAGCACATTAATACAACTGATATGATGTGCATGATGTGTAAATAGCTTGGGGACAAAAGGGGGGAATAACAATAAAATTCAATTGATAACAAAATACATAGTAGTGATATCAACATTTTTTTATGAATATCTTTGAACCTACTTAGGACTTCTTGTCAATTACATGTAAGGAAAAAATTGTTTAAAATTATAATAACAAGAGATTATACTAACATATTTAAACATCACTGAAATAATTCTATATTGATATATCAAATATTAGCCACATCACCTAGTGGTAGATCAAAGTAGAACCCATTTAACAAAAATAATTATTATTGTTTTATTATTGTTTTATCACCTCCTACTAATAATAACTTTTTGTTAAAATAGTCTTTGACAGGTTTGGAAATATATGTATTTCACTTTGATGCCATGCTGCTAACAGTTACATTTTACGTAATAATTTCATTTTACATTTAGCTCTTTTACATTTGTCATATGAATTATAATACAATGAAGAACAAATTAATTTATTGCTTTCAATTATTGCAAATTAATATTTTTCAAAGAACCTTTTTAGAGACAATATGAGTCTTAATCATAAAATAGCGTTGGAATTTTTGCATTACATATATTCCTTTCAATGATATGGTCATTTAAAGTTAACAAATGCCAATATTTCATAAAATACAATCATATATTTTATATCTTCATGAATGATTTTAACCAATCATAGGATAAGTAAATGGATAGATAAAATACTGATACTGTAACTCATTTTAGTGCTTAAAAAATGAACCATAAAATTAATTGAAAAGTTTACCATTTAAAGAATACTCCTTTATAACTAATAACACAGCAAGAAAAGTTTAAATATGATAATTTTATTAGAATTTTTCCTAAAATGAAACAGCATTTATGTTATAGCAATGCATTAATCACTCTCGGAAATAAAGTATTGAAAAAAATACAAAATTTTTCGACAAATTACTGTTTGCCAAGGGTATATTTATGTTACATTTAGTAATAAAAATTTGAAATATAATATGTTTTAGAGTTGACTAGATTTGTCATGTTCCTGCTATTATAATCTGTTGTGTTTTTTAAACAATCATAGCGAAACTATAGAACATAGAATGTATACTAGTTTTACTTTGTACTTATTAATAATCTTGTCAGTATCATCAATGGTATTTTTTTTATTAACAATTACATAGACAGAAAACTACAAACATAAATCCAGTGACAAAGGTATGAGATCTTTTTGTCAACAAAAGTTAATCAAATGGAATAAAAACGTAAAGGGTCTAGTCGAATAAGGTAGTGTTTGTAGATAACTCTAAATTCATGGCATGATCATAGGTTATAAATTTCAGATTTGTAACTGTTAAAATAAAAGATAAGTTTGTTGATTTATGTACGGATAAAGTAATAGACCTAACAACTGCACAGATGTATCCGGTTGACAAGCAAGAACATATCATGTAAAGTATTTAAGATTATATTATTTTAGAAAAGTATATAGTTTTGTTATTTACAACCTTAAAAATGACATACCAAAAGATTGAAAAGTTCATGTGTAACAGCTAAATTTCAGATACAAATTAATTAAATTAGTAAGTCTTCATTATTTGTTTATATAGTTATACTTATTACCTTTTACTGTAATGAACATATAATACAGTTTGACATATTTAAGTGTTAAAAAGTAAGGCCTACCAAAAATTCCTATTTTTGTTGAATCATGTAGGTACTATTATAAAAGTATTATATTAATTTAATCAATAAAAAGAAATGTATTTATAAAGATTACCTTTTGAGTTGTGTAAAAATACCAGGTTCCATAATATAATCTGGTGTCTTAAATTTATTTAAGCACTCATTTAATATTTCTTGAGGATTATCAAAACTATCTTCCCCTCCGCCATCTTCAGCTGTTCTTGTTATTTCATCGGTCCAACCACTATGGTCATCACTATAGTCAGGCTCCATTATTTCTGTTGATTATGGATATTTAATCCCCTTTAATATACAATAAAAAATAATTAAATAATAGTTTATTACTGTTATATTGTATATCTATAAAATATATTGCATAAATATAAATACCCTTTAATTGTCACAAGATGGACTTTAATGTGATAATAAACAGAATACTTTTTATATAAAGTTCTATATACATAAAATAGTTTACGACAATTATACACCTCAATCAAATCAAAAAACAAAGAAAATATACTTGTTTCTCTAAAACGTTAGAACTCATCTTATCGCAAGTGAACAGCATGAACAAATTATTTATTTAATTACATTAACTTTAAATTTATGAAACAGAAAATACTTTTGTCAATAAAATTATTAAGATAAAGATCAAATAGATTTACATTGGTTAATACTTTGTTTAAAAATGGTTCATACTTCAGATGCTATATAATAATTGCAAAAATTAAATACAAATTAAAAACTTAAGAATTGATTTCATTAATAGTTGCAGTTCTCTTTACTCATCCAAATAAAAACAACTATAGCTGCTACAGCTTTTATATATTTATATATTTTAATATTAATTTAGGTCCTCTTTAATTATCATTATTATATATTATTTTTTTTTACGTTATATTTTATGTTAGTAACTAAAATTAAACTGTTGTTAAAAAATGAGGAAATTCTGAATACAAGTGTGACACATATTACAAGTAATTTTTAATTCTAATTTGTAAATAACGATATACATAAACAACTATATGCTTTACGATAATTATGTGAATATTCCAATGTCATTTAAATTGACTTAATTCTTTCTTAAATGTAATATTTAACAACCTACACATATTTTCATTGGACAACAAAACAAGAATTACTTGAATAAACAAAATACCTATCAAATGATTCAATTATTGCTTTCAGGAATATTTTATTATATTTATATAGCACAAAGATGTAATACAAGTGGAACAATGAAAAGAAGATACATAAGAAATGATAAGCAATTTATTTTTTATACTGTATAATCAGAAATGAATAAGTTGTAACACTGAAAATTTATATACAATTAATTACAGTGAAAAACAAATAATTGACCATCATTTTCTAACCTATACATATTAAAGATTATACTTCCAGTAACCCATGATAGACGATCATATTATTTTCACATTCTGCAGTTTCAAAAAAATTGAACAAATTTTTATATATTTATCAAAATTACTAATATATTAGACAATCACTATACTGTACCAAAGTAGTGTTTTTACATTTAATTAATGGATACCAATTATTGTACAACTTCGAAACCATTCTTTTAATATTACACATAAAACTATGAAAATACATATGTTTACTTCCAAAATGTAGTAATTAAAAATAATATTACACAATAAAATAGTATATCTATACATGAAAATATATATCTTCGAATCTACACAACATTATAAATAAATTATGAAATTATATCACATTAAATTACAGTGAATATTACATCGTTAAAAAACTTGTTACACTGTCCATTAAATTTAAAATGTTTTTATTTTCAGTCACAAAATATTTGATATCATTTTTATAAAGATTATGACGTACCTTTAGATTCTTAGAAAACTAAAATAATAACTAATCATTGATACACAACTTTGTAAATAACGTATTTATATGCGTTTACCATAGTGTATAAGTCAGTAAAACAATCTAGTATAATATATACATGGTTTACCAAGAGGAGAAACATATATTCTGTTCGACGAGAGAATGTAGTGTGAATAAATGAACCCCAATGGGGCTCGAACGCCATCTTTCGAGGAAGAGGGAATATAGTAACTAGATGGCGATTACACGTCTGACTAACCTAGGGAGATTGCTGTTCACAAAATATGCAGTGTAGCGCATGCCCACACCACAGAGTATACCAGAGGCGACAATCTCTGTCGACACCTTTGTTCTCTCGAAAACGCTGTCCCTTTAAATTGGCTGTACAAACGAGCGGGAAATGTAAATCAAGTGAATCTAATTTTATGTCACCCTCTAATAATTTGGAATATATTTGCAATAAATTTTCTGTATATTACTAATATTGTCTTTAGAGGTATTACGACGTTGAAAAGTTGAAAAAGGAAAGAATATACGAAAATGATTACTCTACAAAATATATTTGTAGAATATGTATTATGAAAATGATTATTACAAATAATTTATAAGAAAATGAAAAACTATATATCACAAGAAATTACAAATGAATGTTTTACAGATATACGACAAAGTATTTATTAAAATTAAATTACTGGTAAATGTGCAGGTTTAAACTATTCTTTTTTGACCGCCATACTTGTACACTATGCACATGCGCACTCTCGATTCATTTCACTTGGGCATTTAAATTGGTTGTGTCCTGTGTCTCTCTCTAGGAGGGCGGTTTCTTTGTCTAGTGTCGTCTCTTGTTGCCCTTACTCTTTGCCCACACCAAAAAGTAGAGATGCAACAGGAGACAATACTCGACAAGTAAACTCACTTCGTAGAGAAAGACAGAGGACACAACCATTTTAAATGTCCAAACCAAATGAATGAGGGGGGATTTCGATGCAGTAATTACGAAATACGCACGTGCGCAGTGTACAAGTATAATGGTTAAAAAAGAATAGTTTATTCTTGCACACTCATCAGTAATTTATTTGTAACATATTCATCTGTATTTTCTTGTAATACATAGTTTTTCAGTTTCTTCTAAGTTATTTGCATATTTTTCAAATATACTTTGTAGAGTAATCATTTTCGTACATTCCTTTTTTTTTAACTGTTTAATTCTGTAAAATTGATGCAAATACTTCGAAAGCAAATATTAGTAATACAGAGAAAATTTGCGACAAACATATTTCTAATTATTACAGGTTGACATGAAGTCAGATTCACTTTATTTAAATTTTCTACCACAGAATAGAGATTTTTTACTCGTTTACACAACCAATTTAAAGGAACAGCATTTTCAAGAGACCAAAGGTGCCGACAAAGAGTGCCGTCTCTTGTTGCATCTTTTCTCTTTTAAAAAAAACAACACTCCTTTATGCAATTCAGTTAACTTCAATAAGCTTATTTTCAATTAGAATTGTCTCTTTAACGTATACTTTTAATTGATCAGACATATACACGGTGGATAAAAAACATTCATATGAATAAGGGAAATAATTAATGATGCAAGAGGTGTACAGAAGGAAATATGACTGGGCATTAGGGTGGCCCTTATTTTTCGACTTCTAACGTTTTTAAGTCGCACTCCTTAAAATATTGACATTTGGTGAAAAAATGACAAATGCAAAGTTTCAGCATGATTGGTTAACAGGAACCCCTGCCGTAATCGAGTTAAAATTTTCAAATTTATACGAATTCAGATTAACGTCGGATAATTTGCGGCCCCTTATTTTGAAAGTATCAGTGAATATTTTGTGATAAAAATATAATTCTTTACCTGTGTAATACTTACATTTACATTTGGCTTTCAACAATATACACAAAGTTATTACATTTTAACGTAAAACTTGACATGTAACGTAGCATATGAGCCATCGGATAATAATGTGACTGCTGCTCAACTGTGAGCTGTATACAATTTGTTCAAAAGTTGATAGATTTCCTAAAAATCTTAATTGTATTAGCAGTTATAAATGAATTTTTTTTAATAGTTATAAACAAAATATTCTTTATTGAAATGTATGTTATATCTTATACACTGAATAAATTAGCCTATTATTAAATTATACGTAGTTTTTAATATTTTTAAAGCTAATTATTTTTTGACATACATCCATTACCATCTTATTATAAACAATGTCAAGTTGCATCAGTTAACCTTTTTGAAGATTTCAAATGATTATTAGATATTTCGCAATCTTTTCGATAGAACGAAGAATTTCTAATGACGCATGATTTAAAAATATTTTACTCATGTATAGGTACAAGTTTTCAATTTATTTAAATATGAATTATTCATAAAATAATTTATATATGTATACTATTTATTTTTAGTGAATGGACGGTTCAATAGAAATGAAAATAATCACTGAAGACCGTATTTTTTTCAACAAAATAAAGCATTTCAAGTAAATTCGCAATCTTTTGAAGTTTTCTGCATTGTACACCAAAAACATTAAGTGTTGCTTGTTGTACAAAGTGAGCGCTTAAACGTTTGATAATAATTAATCACTATGAAATTTATTAATCAAATAAATTTTTGGTAAATCGTTTCAAATCTTTTTAATGTCATTTGTAATATTTTTTGTATATACTATGAAAATTCAGTTTTTCCCAGTGATTATAAACGCTCTTACAGAAATCTAAATCAACTGTCTATAAGTACTCATCGTTGCTGCTGCGCAATCCACATATAACTTTAACACTGGAGACCAGAGGGTCTTCTACGATTGGTGGCTCATTAATGGGGGTATCAGTGCTGTTTTCGGCTCTCGATTTCTCTGTACTTGACGCACTAAGAGGCGGGGTATTGTTCACCACACTTGTCTGTGCATTCTGTTCGGTTTCTTTTGGTAACGAGCAAGGTTGGTTTTCTGGGTTGGAAAGACACGCACTCTGTTTTAATAACCACTTCAATCGTTTCGCCTGTACCCTGCGACCAGCTCTTTTAGAACCACGTTTGGTTCTATGTTTTCTTTTCACTTGCTACAAAGAATTTTAAAGTATAATTACTTATAATAAAAAAAAGGTTCGTATTACGGTTTTTAATTTCTAACGTCTACCTCGGTTGGAACCATACTGACGTAGCAATTCTCTTAACTGTGCATTGATTGTGAAAATTAGGTAATTCGGCCTTTTAACTAAAAAAAATAATTCACCATAAAAAATCTTTACTATTTGCCACTTGTGTATTTTAATTTAATAATTATTATTTATACCGGCTTTACACTTTGAATCATTGATAACACTCGCGGAGCTAAGCAGACATATCCATACTATACGAGAACTTAGCGGAGAATAACTACTTTGCATGTCATGGCTTAGCATGAGGGCGGCATAAATGACGCGCTCTCTTGAAGTTTTGGGAGTAGAGTAAACTGGTCCTACGCCCGATGTTGTTTAGTGCGTATCGTAACCCGTCAGCGAATCTTTTCGACTGAGATCATGCTAATCATGCGATGAGATCACTACGGCGAGTCGCTCGATATGTACTCGGCGACGTAAATATAAACAAATTCAATCACCAGATCACAATTTCTAACAATTGTGTTTGGTTAGAAAATTCCCAATGACTCAGCCTAATAAAGCAGAGCGAAGGGCACATGACCGTCCTACGACGACCACCATGGTGTCGAGGCAAAACGCTGGGACGTCAGGGCCATACATGGTCTATCCAGAAAGTAATGCAATTAGGTACGTAAAAAAAATGTATTTATGTTATTGATATAAATCTTTAAAATTCTTCAAAGTACTTTCCTTGGGCTTCGACACACTTTTGCCAGCGACTTTTCCATGCACGTTACGTATCCTGGAAGGCGTTAATGGGGACCTCGTTTAATGCCTTCGTCACGGCGGTTTGAATCGCTTCTATGGTTCCAAAATGGGATCCTTTGAGGGCAGACTTGACCTTCGGGAACAGGAAAAAATCTGCTGGAGCCATGTCAGGACTGTAAGAGGGCTGTGGTAACGTTACCAAGCTGTGCTTGGCTAGAAATTCTTGAACGCGCAGAGCGGTATTGCTGGGAGCGTTGTCGTGGTGCAGCTGCCACGTAGTGGCGATCTCTTTTCGAGTACAATGTTGTGCACAGTTGTTTTCGATATGCTGAGAGTCTCTGCGATCATTCGAACACTCAGTCGTTGATCACTCTTAAGAAGTTCATGGACACGGGAAACATTTTCGTCAATAGTGGTGCTTGTCGGCCGTCCTGAGCAAAAGTCATCCTCCACGTTTTCCCGACCGTTTTTGAACAAATTTAACCATCTGAAAACTTGACAATAGGAAAGAGCAGAGTCCCCGTATGCCGCCTTAATCATTTGGTTGGTTTCGGCGAGGCTTTTATTCAGCTTAGCGCAGAATTTAATCGCATAACGTTGTTCGATATTTTTCTCCATTACGCGTCGTGACACGGGCACAAATATTAGGTTTACGTTTACTACGATTCTGACGATTTCGGAGCGCTGATCAGGTTGAGGTTGCAAAGATATGAAGATAAGAGTCCCCTCCACATATTCCAACAAGTCCGAACATGTTCGGACCAGGAAAAATGGCGGAAATGAATAAATTGCATTACTTTCTGGACAGACCATGTAAAACAACCTAGAGGTCCCTGAGTTTCGCGAGGGACAAAGAAACTTCTCCTAACAGGAAGAGGGCATTCTGTAAAGAACATCGGAAGGCGTAACTTTGCTTTCGGAAACGCAGCTTTACCGGAATATATTGAATTTTCAAAGACGGACTTAGCAAACGTTTCGGTCATTTTAACCCTTATCTTACAGTATTTTTGATTAAAGAGTTTAGTCGATTACGAAAATTTCGGGAGAAATTATTTATTTAAATAATATATTTGTAGCATCTTAGGACTGAAAAAACCCGAACTGTTTATGGAACACATTATGACGGGAAAGACCCAAAACTGTTTTAGGGCACCGTATTTACGATTCGGACCATAGTAATATTTTAGTTACCGTCACGTTGCAAACTTGTCCCTAAAAATCGGAAACTTTTTTGAACTACAGTAAATATTCGATATCTGCAAATCTTTCGGGTCTGAACTGTTGCACATATCGTATAGGTCCTACATTGATTGATGTTTTACCGAACATAGAACAGCGAGTCAAGGATACCGAACGTTAAGAAACAATAACATATCGGTGGGACAATCCTAATGTAAGAATAAAACTTTTTAAAGAATAAAATTTGTAAGAATAAAACGTTACATCGAGGACTTTACTCGAATAACTTATTGCAAGTAAATATGAACAGAATTACGTCATGTTTGGTCTTATTTTAATCAGGAAAATGTCACGAATATGGTGGAGAAAGTTGTATGAACCATCAATTAAAAATAAAAAAGTTAGCAACGCATTAACATTGTAAACAATTGAAGAGACTTTTGATCTTTGCCGACTGTCACGATAGCAGCGTCTCTTTCTTTTTAACTCGCTATCCTCCTCTGCTTTAGAAACTTTTATTGTCAATTAAACCAGTAAATGTAGTCTAAATTATACCGTGCTTGGTCTCATTTTTATCAGGAAAATGTCACAAATATATTGGTGAAAGTTTTATGTAAAAAAAAGTCAATAATAGGAAAGTTTTATATTTTCATTGGTTTGTCTCATGGATATACACAAGCAGGTTCACGTTATACTTCTCGACGCTCAAGCTTCGTGCCGTCTAAAGGGGTCTTCCCCCCAGTGGTGGGGTTAAATATTTTGCACATATCGTGTAGGTGATTTTTGCAGATATCGAATGTTCACTGTACCTGAAGAGGCGAACCATTAGTCCAGCCTTGCTCCCCCTATTTTCTATTTTCGCCCTCAATGTATATCTTACAGTGGATTGGTAGAACCACCACTACATAACCAAAAAATTGTCTATTTCGTATGTACAAAAATGTAAAAATATCAGAAACACTTCAACAGTCAAGCAAGTAACATTCAAATCTATTACAAACCTAACACTGAATAAAGTTAATCAGCAACCTATCTACCTTGTGTAATCACTTAACCTATCTTACACATAATCGATTTCACCCGCGCATATTGGATCTAACTGTCGTCCTATCTTCAAGAAAAAACCTGAAGAGCACGATACAATAATATTAAACAATTGGATTTCTTATTCAATTTTTTATTGTAAATGTAGTTCGATTTTTATGCGGATTTGTATACGTAAAATATGGATCAAAATAGGGGATGCGTGTTTTTAGAATTTTTTGTTTATTGCAATTTAGCAATTATTATTATATATACAACTTTCTCCTCCTTTTTACAGAGGAAAGTGTTGACATTTGTTTTCGAAGAGAGTAACCCCTTCTTATACGATCATTTGTCACGTTTTTAACAATTGATTAATAAAAAAATTATAACAAATATTGTCAAATAATTTGTAGCATATAAATACGAGGAGTGGCTATTAAATAACGAGATTGACATTTCAGTAGCGGTTTTTCCAAGTTCCATATGTTTCTAATAATTGTTAGAATAACGTTGGATAATCCGATAATTGAAGAAATTCCTGAAAGATAGAGAGCAATAGTAGCTAAATCTACACATGGTGAAAAATGATATACCAGGTTTAGACAACCTGGGTTACGACTCGACTGGATTACGATTTTTTCGTAAGTGCGACATTATAGAGAAAAATGTTTAAGACAAAACTTGTAGAGTTTTAAGTGATACATCAGGTAGTGGTATTAATATCACATAAAATAGTGTTATCAAGATCATGTGAAAGTCACCTTCAATTTTACCAATAAAAGTCTTCTTTTTACATTGCACATTCGTACCAGATCTTGAGAGCTTTAAAAAACACTGTAATAAAATATTTTTTCTTTTAGCACTTTATGCGTTATATGGTTCGAAGGTTACCAAAATGTACCGCTCGGAGATTACACGGTCGGATTTACACTTTTTTTATGTCTGTTGGATTCCGATTTATTTATCAGTTTCCTTTACAATAAGGACTTAGGATCTAGAATCTCGCTGCGATTCCACTTCTGTCTAATCTTACGTATTAGGATTATTATACTAAAAAGCCGTTCTGAGGAGCTTCGGAGATTCTTTTAAGGATTTGGGTTTTGGTTTTGGAGGTAGTGGGAATGAAGAGAAGGACCAATAGGGATTGTCGGATATCAAGGAGTCAAGCGTATTATTCAGAGTCAGTGAGTAAGGGTTCAAGGGTCGTGTGACTAATTGTGTACGGAAAGATGACGGGATTTGAATCTAGTCCGGAACATAAAAATATTGACTATTCTAGAGTGCTAAAGATACTGACTAATCTAAAGAAATAAAGATATTGATTAACCTAAAGCGATATCCAACATGTCTCACAGTAGAGCTAAGGACACCGCGATTCGTCAGTCCCATAGTACAGTATTGCCTCGAAACAAGCAACAGTTTTGAGCTTCGAAATTAGCAAATTTCTATCCCCACTTCTTTGATTGAAGTCCGCTGCCGAGTGAGAGATCCGAGACGGAGTGAGAGATCCGTGAAACCGAAGATCTAATAATTTTTACGGTTGACCGAACAGTTTAATGAAAAGAGGACAGAACATGTATATTGTTTTCTCACTCTAACACATAGCGAATTAAAAAATAAAAGCAAGCCGAATAGCATACCACTTTCGAAATAAGCAACTGGCCGGTCCCGAGCGTGTTGCTTATTTCGAGGCAATATTGTAATTTGAACTATATGCATTGGTTTAATTGACGATACAAGTTTCTAACGTAGAGAAGGGAAGCGAGTAAAAAAGAAAGAGACGCTGCGATCATGGCAGTCGGCAAAGATCAAAAGTCTGTTCAATTGTTTATAATGCTAATTCGTTGCTAACTTTTTTATTTTTCATCCATTTTTTATAAAACTTGCTTCATCATATTCCTGACATTTTTCTGATTAAAATAAGACCAAACACGACGCAATCCGAGGTATACATATTAACTTGCAATATCTTATTGGAGTAAAATCATCGATGTACGCGTAACATTTGAAATTACAAATAAATATGTCCCGAATTGCGCCGTGTTTGGTCTCATTTTAATCAAAAAAATGTCACAAATATGTTGGTAAAAGTTTCATAAAAAAAAAAAGCAAAAATGAAAAAGTTTTATTCTTCCATTAGGATTGTCCCACCGATATGATACTGTTTGTTTACATTCGGTCTCCTTCGCTCGAAATGTAGTACATTTACGATATACATATGTACGCAAACAGCGTTTGTGTTATTTTTCTTTCTGTCCTTTTCTACGTCCGGCAAAATATCAATCAATGTAGGACCTGCATGATATACGCAAAATTTCAGGCCCGAAAGATTTGCTTTTGTACAATGATTACTGTATAATTATTTTTAATTTTTCGTAGTGTATTTATTTTGTAAATCGTTTGTGATTGATTGTGAGTCTAGCATCACATAGGTGACTATGAGCAGTCCAGTGCAGTGTGGCAGGTTTAACAGTCAACGAAAAGAATCAGTAGGAACACGGAAGAAGAGAGTGAAAGAATGAGAGAGCAAGATAGTAGTATAAACGATGACATTGATTTCTACATGTACATATATCGATGAACGATAAATAAATATAATATTGTTATATGTTTTGTAAATGCCCGCAAATGGCAAGAGCGAATGGAATAACGAATGAGCGACGAGTACGAGAGAAAGAGTGAGAGAGTGAAAGAGCAAGAATAAGAGAGAGAGAGAATAAGTGCGAGCTGCCGAAAATCAGGAAAATAAGAGTACGAGCGAGAGTCAGTAGAGCAGCCGAGCAATAGAGTGATTAAGTAGAACTGTACCGCATTGAAATATATTTTCATTGTACATTATATGTATATTTCTTTTTTTTTCTTCTCCAACACATGTATATAGTGTTTTATATGTGTAGTCAAAATATAGCAATAATTTCAATTTATTCCAAATTTTTATTTCACAAATTTTTTATTCCAATCAATAAAAAATTTGAGTAATGCGCGTTAAAAATATACACTGTGTTTCAAATATATTTTTGAAAATATTTCTAGCTGCTAAATAGCAAAAAGTTAAATAAAATCTCTCTTTGAGTGAGATGGCTGTCATTACAATATCCTATAATTTTTAAACGATCTATGGGATGTGGGATACGAGATAGGATCAGTGAAAACTCACGACTTCGCCACTAACTATTCCGAACTTTATTAATGCTTGACAGTGGTCTTCGGCCGTTGTTTACGACTAACTGTAATAGATTAACTAAACATTTCTCACCCTCATGCACCCTGACGCATTTTCTCCCGGAATCATTCTTTGTTTTTCCTAATCGAATCGCTTTCACTCTAACCAATCATTCAACGAGACACGCATATTTCTCAGGCATTCTTCGAACTCGATCACCCAATGCGACATTCGAATCGATCACTTAAACATCCTCTCGCAAACACTACGCAGTATTCACTCAATTAACTTATTTACCTTTTTCATTCGCACTTGCATTCTTAATCTTAGCTTAAATATAAATATGACAGGGACGTGGTGGTTACTTATCGACGCCACAGATCTATAATCTTCAGGTCTAATGGAACAAATATGGAAAATGTCAAAAAATTATTCGAACTTTCGTGGTGAACAGACATAGAAATGTGTATGTAAACATACTTCCCTATTCAATTGCAAGCATGAATAAAGCCATCAGAAATGAGGTTATTTTCACCCAGAGTTATTAAATAATAGACACAAAAACACTTTGACGTTTACTTTATCGTAGTAGTCAAAATCAACTTCACAATATTTATTTTTCTCATAATTTATATAATTGCGGTCTTCATTTTTGCAGCTAATAACTACAATAAAAAACATAAAAAACTAATATGTGAAATAAATAATTATAAAAGTTAATACTTTGAAACTCTTAAATTAAATTTAAACATAGTAGCTTTAAGACACTCACTTATACGACCTAGATAAACTCTTACAGGGTGCAAAAAAAACGGTCACGACTTTCAGAAATGATTCTACAGCAAATGGAGAAGCTCATATGTACAATATTCCCCTCCATATTAACTATTTAGTAATTATATAAATTAAATACTAATAGATTTTAATTGGCTGAATAATATCCTTCAAAATCATTTAACTTAATCTATACAATAATTTAGGAAAACATTTCTATAAATAATGTTATTTTTACAAACTTAATATTGTTATTTTCAAAGTGCTTAAATTTTTTATTACAACGAACTCGTAAAGTACTCATGTGTTTCATAATTAATTTTAGTTTATAATTCTTCATTTTCATCTACGTCAATAGTAAAATCTTTACATTTTTCTTTATTAGTGAAAGAAGTCAGTGGCATCTAAATCATCTTAAATGTCATTATTAGACATATATTTGCAGGTATTCTCTGAAAAAGAAAGTGAAGTATCGAATAATAATACATTATTTCCTGGTTTCTGAAAGTAAACTTCAATCTATTAAAATACAAACATTAAGTGCCTGAAATCTGATGCATTCTCCATAACTAGATACAACATATATTCAAACCTCAATAACTCAAATCTCTACAAGACTAAAATTTTGTTCATTCTTTCACACTTAAATTTGGATTATTTACTATGTATCCAAAAGCATTATTGTATTGTGGTGACAAGGAAAATTCAGAGTGGGAAGCGAGGTCTGGAATATGTCTAAGACCTTTTGACCCGTCGAGTCAATAGAGTCATTAAGTTGTAAATAGTTTTGTGCAGGCTCGGCGGGTCTAAGAGGCCCTCGGCCCTTTCCACTCGGGTTTTCCCAAAAAGAAAGTTTTTGTCACCCATAGGTTTAAAATGTATGTTTCAACAAGGTTCGGGACATTACAGTCTCGACCATCGTCGCGAAAACATTGTACCTTGTTAAATAAAATCTGTCTAACAAATACGGAGTATATTCATTCACGTAGATCACCTCAGTACTTTCGTAATTTAAACTTACAATATGCAGATTTTGATAAATCAGAGTTTACCTGTGGAAATCGAACATCTACCACCATTATCTTAGCAATTTGTACTTTATAGCTACTGTAACATGATGTTAAAAACTAATCATTTGATATCCCTTCCTCTTAAATTAATAATTGATGTTCAAAAATAAAATTTTTCTTTCTTCAAGCTTTCACTCAACATTTGTATAGAGCTCCTATATATTGAATGTTTGATGGTTGAACCTCCAACTCAAGCTTGCAATATATAATCACTATAATTTGAAAGTTTCAATTGCTTCCTTGAGATTCAATAAAAGAGATTATTAAAAACATCTAAAGTTATACAAAATTAATTAGTATAAACAACATATTTCACAAATTAAATCTAAAAATATCTACCTGTGTTGATCTAAAAATTTTATTTTATATTTCGTAATTTTTTCAATTGTAGGTACTTGTAGAAAGAATACTTTAATTTTTCTCCTCGATTCGTCATTATTTAAGAACAGTTTCTCACTGATTTTTCCTAATGTTATTAAATTTCAGCAAACTTCTTTTTTTATTTGAGGTTAGAAAACAAACTAATGTTTTCATATTTTATTTTTCAAGTGACATAAAAGTTTTTGATGGTGTTAGGCTATCGCATAAACACAGCTTCGACACCCGTGCCTCTCGCGGTATTAATGTGTATATTTCGGAGCGAAATTCAAAACAAATCGAGAACGTATGTGCGCGGCTGTCGATCATGGACGCTCGAGCGAGGAGAAAACTAAAAAAATCCAGAGACTGGAAAACATCTTCATTTAAGACGGTCTAAAACATATAATTTATCGCAGTCCGTATTGAATTCGATGTTTTTCATTAGGTCACGAACAGCTGTCGAACATTGCCATATTCTTGTAATACCCTTCGAGAGGGTCATAAATTTGGTTAAAATCGACTAAAGCTCGATTCGTAAGGGCGCGACTACATGCAAGCTCAGTTTACTTCGCACATGCACCGCCGGAGTGTGAATGTGAAGAGTTATGTGAGCATATAGAGCATGTGATATGGGAATGTGAGAGATTTAATCATGAAAGAGTAGGTTTTATGGATACTATGGTAAGGAATAATATTGCGGAAGGATATTCTGTGATACCAAAGAGATTGGGGCACCAAAGATATTGAGACTAGTAAGCGCCTTTTTGTGGAAATGCAAATTAGATATTTAAGATGTTAATACTGTTCCAGCGGCTGGTGATTCCAAGGTATAGATGTATAAGGAAAAGAAAGTATTTTTCAACCAACTGTTTTGATATAAATAGGTATATTTATATATATTTCTATATTTCTATATTTTATACTTGTTTATAACGCGTGTGTTCCATAAATAATCATGTTTGTAGTTATAAGATATAATAAGACACGTAGGACGCTGCCGATTTGAAGAGCGCGGGTATGGAGTTTGAGATTAAAATGGAGAGCATAGAATATGAAAGTGATAGAGTGTGAAAGGTTGGTGAAGTTTAAAAAGACCACCTTAATGATAGGTTAGACTAAGTTTTTGATGTACGTTGAGCAAAATGGGTAAATTGTCACCCAACTGCCCATTCTTTAAAAGAGAATAAATAAAATTAAGTTTGCATCTGCACGCCGCGTTGGGTTCCACAACGAATTCAAAATTCTTTAAACGAACAAAAGTTAAACAATATTCATATGTTTTAGAAGAAATTAATCGACCATGTGTATGTCGCCATTAAGCGAGTAATAGTAGTTTCGATTAATACAATTATATTGTATACGTCCGAAATTCTTACTACTAGAAAAAATGACATAATTTTGATTAAAAACTTTATCTTAATATAAATTGTTATATTATTAGTGTTGGACTACATTTTATAAATATGCCATGGAAATTAAGTATAATATTGCATTGAATTTATAACTTTGCCGCATTATGAAGTGTTCTTGCTGTTCTCTAACTTCCTCGCCGTGCTTATGATCACGAAGATAAAAACAGACTATAGAAAAACATTACTTCCGTGGTGTTGAATCAGGAACTTCCATAAAGGCCGAGTTGTACAAAATATCCTCTAAATTAATTCTTGCGTTCGTAGAATAGAGTATACATATGACACATATCTTTATGTTATGATAAAGAAATACTCTTCATCTATAGCTTGTGGTATCAAACAACCAATTTTCGTTTATTCTATTCATGATGGCTCTGATTCGTTATAGCATGCTAGCGCTGCATAACTGGTTGATTGTGTATACCTGGTGATCAAAACATTCATGAGTTATGATTTTAAAACTTTTCCTACTTCTGCGGACGGAAAAAATCCAACCATTTTTGAAACTCTATTTGTTTGCAAAGGAGTGAATGAATATTTGTTCACAGAACGAAAATTGTTTTTATCATTAATAAATACCAAGTTTATACATATACATCCACGTATTTCTGAACCTGAGTTTCCTCCCTTGGTCGGCAGAATATGTATAATTGTCATAAATAATTATTAGTTTTAGTATAGATCCACAAATTTTTTAACGCGTAAATAATACGTGAAATTAAAGTTTATATGAATTATTCTTAATATATTGAAAAAAAAATATTTTTGAGTAAGGTTTCCCTAGATTGTGAGTTAGTTATGTGTTGTATACATAAATATATATTCAGCATTGAAAATTAAGTCGTAAAGTGTTTCAACTTTTTCTCCCTGCTAATCTTCTGTCGATTTATGCGATTTGTGTGAGACCTATACATACATTCTTATCCTTTGCAATCGTTGCTGTCCTCAGCACTATTTGAGTCCATACTCGGAAGTGTATGTTCCAAGAGTGAAAACAGTTATTCGTGTGCGAGTATTTCCTCCGGATTAACTGCTCAGTCAGTTACTGAGCAGTTAAATCTTACAAATTCAGTACGCACTTTCCAAGTAATTGGTTGTGAAATGATTATAAAGCGTGGGTGTGAATACGTGAAGTATTGAAAGGCTGTGCAGAAAATCGACAAGAAGGAACCGTCTAGAATTGGTAAGAAATACAGATGTGATCCTTCAAAGGTAAAAATCTTTGATTATATGTTTATATTATTACTCACCATTTTTAAATTTGGTGAGCACTTTTAACTGCACAGTATATCTGTATACATTGGCTCACGAAAGTATGTAAACGGCTTTTAAAATGGTGCATCTTTTGTAAGATTAAAATAAACGATCTCTACTTTTTTATTGCAACTAGGAGGATTAGTTTGTTGTATAAAATGCATCCATGGGTTCAAAAAAGTTATAATTCGTGGAAGTAACATAAAAAAATAAGTTAATATATTTAGAAATTGTAAATAATCGAATTTGATAAAAATTGCAGTTTTTTTTATCTGAAATTAATTATGTTCTTAGCTAAAAACTGCAACATTTGTCAACTTTGATCCTAGATTTACGGATGTTTAATAATTTTTATTTAATCGGAACTAAACAGTAAAAATAAATAAATAGTGGATAATACGTAAGCTAGCTCATACAATGATTCTTTATCTCGATGAAGATTAACATACATTTTGACAAAAATTTCTTAATAATTTCCACTTTTTTAAATAAGAAATTTAAGATCCGTCATTTTTACGGGTTCAATAAATCTAGTGTTAATTGTTTGTAGCTCCTATTCTTGACGTACATCTAACTTACTACGATCTACAAAAATATCTTCTAAATTTTCATATTAAGGTTAAATAAAAGAAATGATAAAAAGTAACTTTCATTTTCTTCTTCTCTATTTATACGAATCATAATATTTTTAAAGCAATGCATGTATATCATACTAAATAATTTCCTCTAGCTGTTAAAAAAATGAAAGCTTGCCACTAATTGTAAAAAAGGTACGCTGTTTTAAGGAACGCTCGTACATTTTCCTGAATCAACGTATGTTCGTATGTAAATGCACTTTATTTTATAAGCAATCGAATTAAAAGAATTTTACTAACATTTATTATATTACAATTTACTAAATGCATGTTGTACAGAATGTTCAGATTAATTTAGTTCATTTGAATATATTTTATATCTTTATTATGTAAAATACTTTATTTCATTACACTTTTTAGATCGCAACATCATTGTGTTTATCTTCAGTTTTTACTCTACTTGTTCTTTCTTCAAAGGGTCTAGCCGAATAAGGTAGTGAGCCAAATGAAACACCCAATACGCCAATCGACAGCATATAAAAAAAAACTCACATCAAGTTTCTCTTAACTCTTGGCTAGACTCTTTATTATGTTTAAAGACATAAGTAGGTCTATCCATGGATACATTGCCCATTTATAATTATTGAAATAGCCAACGAATAATTTTGAATAATTCGCAATTGTAATGTAGATTACAACGGAAGGGTAACTAAAGATTAATTACGCAATTACTGTTGCCAGTATATTAAGATTCCGTTCAACTCTATCTTAAGTAAAGCTGATTTGGTATAATACGAATTTTTTTAAATAAAATTTTTCTTTTATTCATTTCTTTTGTATGTACAGTGGAGGACAAAAGTATTCGTACACTTGAAATATAGAAATAAAAAGAACAATATTTTCTATATTATTAAGTATATTTAATCATATATAGCTATATATTATACATAACACTTACAGCAACAAATGATACAAAACTGAAGGCAATAACATCATGTAGTAACGTGAAATGACTTGAAATTCACGAGACCGTAAGAAATCGCCGGGATAAAAGTATTCGTGCACTTTAAAGATACAATAATCTTTTATTTTTCTACAAACTATCTACTACACAATTTATCTTAAGTTTATCGTAGAGGACATAGTAAAATAAGGTAGTCAAAAGTGCCCTTAAATCAATTTTACCTTGTATTTTCCTCATTTAGTGACATGCAAAAATTCTAAAAAAATTCGAGAAGATTATGGTAATGGAAAAGTATACATATTAGAGAATTTTTTGTTTTAAATCCTAAATGCATAAAATAAACTAAAATAATGTCAAAGTTCAGATTTTGTATCGAAAGTTAAGGGAGACCATTCTCTTCCTTTTACAATAGAAAGATATAAACATGATTATTATCCTCTGATTTTTTCAAATATTTTAGTACAATACACCATAATAAAAAAAAGAAAAAAAATCGACTTATTCCGCATGATTTGGCAAAAATTTGGATTAATATTGGAAAGATTTTCATTCTTTCTTGGAAAATTAATATATTATCTAATTTTTAATATTTTTTTTTTTGATTAGATATTAATTAAAGAAATTAAATTAATTTAGAGAATTGGACCTCTGTCGCTTATTTTTCGAAGTTTTAACTAGTTATTGAACGTAGTTGATATTGAAGTCATTAAGATATGTGACTACGAAACTACCGAGAACTTTTCCGTCATAAATGCGCACCCAGCATGGATTAAAATTTTTGTTATATTTTTGACTTTAATTTTTGTTTATTATTTTTATATTTTATATCATCCTATTAACTGGTTAGTGTATTAATTTTATTAGATATATTGGTATGCCTGTACGTTTAAGAATACAGCGTGAGATAATCGGAGCGACAGTCGTCACTCAAGCAAAGAATGTGCAGCTCAGCAACACGTGCCTTACGAAGGACCTTATTAGTATGACCAGCTATGATTCATCATTACTACTAAAATAATATAATACATAGAGTTTTATTTTTGTTGAGGTATGTTAGGGGTGGGATTATTAAATTTAAAAAGACACGGTTTAATAAAAAATTTTAATATTAAATGTTGGAAATGTACATAACCAGGTATATCTTGTCTGTACCAACTCTCATGTCGAACCGACTCAAAATATGCAGTCTTAGGTCGTTAGAGCCTAAAAACGGTCAACCTTTAACAGAATTTACAGATTTTCATAGGATACCAAATACTTATGTTTCAAACAGTGAGAAAATTCTGATTTTATAACAATTATTGCAGTTACACTCGAATCTAACAGCGAACATGAGTGTCGAGTGCAACTTTGCTTTTTAACAGTAGCCTGTCCTGTTTGACAACGTAACTTTCAAGGTCGAGTCGCAGGTTAATCTACCGGAATTTGCTTGCAATTCTTGAGCTTATCACAATACAGATTGATATTTATTTGTTTACGTCGGCTAATATTCTGAGAAAGAGAAAAGAACTTCTTGATGAGACAATTTCACGAAAGTAACGAATTCCAGAAAGAAGATACGATAAGAAGAAGATAGTTTAAATATTTCTGAAGATAAATCTGAATTTCTATTTAAAATGGAACTGGGACTTCAAGAAAGATTGTCTGTTTAAATTTTGATGATGTGGAACACAATGCATTGTAAAGTGTTGTCGTATATCTTGTTGATTAGAAAAAAATGAATAAAAATTTGTCTTGCCAAAATAAAAATAATCTATTGTAATATTTCTGATTTCATACTCGTTTCAATTTCAATAGCAAACATTTAAGAAACGCTTCGAGAGCACATTCTTGTGCAAGACGTAGTACATTCTTTACATCATTATGATATGAATTTCCTAAAACTTTTCGAGCACTCCTACTTAAAATATTAAGCTGATCATATAAATGTTTACCGATTCGTTTCTACGCATGTGAATTCTATCTGTTTTGTGTTAATAATGTGAGAAAACATTCCTGTAGCAAATATATTCTTGAAATGTAAAATTATTTCGTTAAAAGTATTAACGTGTTTTTTATATGTACATGCTCTTTGCACGATACATGTTGCTTAATTGCACATTCTTTAGCCGAGCGACGACAATATTTCGGAGCGCTATATCATCATTTTCAATATCGGTTAATTCGTTGTGCCCCTCGGGCTACTTCGTTGATTATAGGATGACTACAAGTTCGGAAGCGTTAGAGAACAAGACTTCACCGGTCGTTGATAGAATTATGGAAAAGACTTTATGTAAGAGAGTAAAACACTGTTTTAACAATACATTCGGTGCTTCCTTACGTTCTCCAGTTTTTCGTTCTCTCCGCCCTGGCAGCGTGTTGTTTTTTATATTTTTGGAAATGGACGATAAAATCGGGATTTCTATTGTCGGTGCTGACGATGGTGTCCTACCATCGAGGCTAACCATGGTCATGCCACAAAGCCACGTAGCCATTGCACAATGGACCTGGTTATTGTGACTAGATGCAGCTCTGGCAGCTAACGGGGTACAACATTCCTCCCCTCTTCTTTGGAAAGAGCATGTTGACGGTTGCGACGACATACGATAATACATAGATGAATTACAAATGTGCAATATTATAATAATGACATAGTGCTTTTATAGTGCTATACTAATGTGGTGTTAATATGTGATGTACACTGCCGCCCAAAAGTATGTGGACACTTCCTGAATCCTTATAAATGCCTTAAAAAGAAGTTATGATACCTCTGATTATTTTGATTAACCTGTATGTATTCCAGTTCGTACAGTGTTAGAGAACATATTTTAATAATAATTTATTAAATAACTTACCGATAATGATAAAAAATAATTATATCTTCTTTTTGTTCACATATCCATCGCGTGCTTTTATAACCGCGATTACTAATCGTGGCTATTAACTTTGTCAGTATTTCACTATTAACAGCTTTCTACACCGATTCTAGGACTTCCCACAAATGTCTTTCCAATTTTGGAAATTTTTCGAAATTGTCTATCAAGGTGGTCTCATAGACATTTATTTATTTAAGAAAATTGAATAACTAAATTGTTAATTTAGTACTATTATAATACATTACATTCATATTCATAATAGAATTTAGTAACAAATATTGTTTAACAATAAAAATATACAATATGTAACACAAATTTCAAGAAAATATAAGTGTCCACATACTTTTGAGTAGCAGTGTATGTATATAAGGCTATATTTACATTGCGTCTTGTCCACTAGATTTTTTCACTTTTTAAGTCGCGGTTCTGGTGAATTTGGGTTTTTGTTCGCCATTTCTGTTATCATTTTTTTTTTTTTTTATTTCGTTTCTTATATATTTTTAACGCTTTACATTTGCAGCTTATTATTACTACTATGATTATGAGTATTATTCCGCTCGCAAGGGACTAAAATGGTATTCTGACGATACATTGATTTTTTCGGATCTAATTCTGCTCTTATCTGTTGTAGATTTTT
The DNA here is from genome assembly GCA_036983795.1 of Megachile lagopoda. Classification (NCBI taxonomy): domain Eukaryota; kingdom Metazoa; phylum Arthropoda; class Insecta; order Hymenoptera; family Megachilidae; genus Megachile; species Megachile lagopoda. The sequence goes on along the minus strand of CM072797.1, from coordinate 15,842,032 downwards.
GCTTACCAGGCGGAGTTCTTCCGGATGGCTTATGATTTTGCGCAGTTTGTCTTTTTTATTGTAGTTTAAGTGAATTACATCTAGATTTTGAGGTAAATCCAGTATCGATAGTGTGGCAGCATTTTATTACAAAAATAAAAAGAAATTAATACAGTGATATAAATTCTTAATCAACTCCATACGTGATTTCTCGCGACCGCTATCCGAGATCGTCTCTCTCTCAATTGCCGCGCACCGGTGTACAGTAGAGTTGCCCTTATTTTTCGACTTCCGATTTTTTTTGGTCTCACCCCCTAAAATTTTTACACTTGGTGAAAAAATGATAATGTCAAAATCTCAACATGATTGGATGACAGGAACCCGTGTCGCAATCGAGTTGAAGTTTTGAAATTTGCACGATTTCAGGTTATCGTCTGATATGTTGGTGGCCTTTTATTTTAAAAGTATCAGTGAATATTTTGTAATGAAAGTATAATTTTTTACAAAATTATTAAATTTTAGCGTTAAACTTGATATGTAACGTAACGTTTGATTCACCAGATAATGTGACTGCTAGGTAACTGGGAGCTGTTTACAATTTGTGCAAAAGTTAATAAATTTTCTACAAATCCTGATTGTATTATAAATTAATTTCTTTTAAAATCGTTATAAACAAAATATTCTTTATTGAAATTTAAGTTATATCTTATATAATGAATAAATAAGCCTATTATTAAATTGTACGTAGTTTTTAATATAATCTTCTGTGCTAATGTAGATTTTGCTTACATCAGGATAAAGGTTTTTATAATTCTCAATTGTTTGTAAAATGTATTGTGTTTCTTCTTCTCAAATTGCACAAATTGTCACATTATCCGGTGGATCAAACGCTACGTTACATATCAAGTTTAACGCTAAAATTTAATAATTCTGTGTATATTGTTGAAAGCTAAATGCAAATGCTAGTATTACACGCGTAAAAATTTATATTTTTATTACAAAATATTCACTGATACTTTCAAAATAAAAGACTACAAACATATTCGACGTTTACATAAAATCCTGCAAATTTGAAAAATTCAAAATTTTAGGGGGTGAGACCATAAAAAAATCGAAAAAAAAAATCGAGCTCTACAGCTAGGGGCCACCCTAGTGTACAGGTAGGGAGTGGGAGAGCTTCGATCGGAGACCCCACGCGAATTCACCGTGGAATTTAAATGTTATCAATAGGTTTTGTGATAGCAGGTAATTTATCGTTTCGTCAGCCTTATAACTTGCGCTTGTTTCTATTCTTAAATCTATCGCCAAAATTGAACATCTTCCATTTGTTGTTATAGTATCAGAATCTTGTATTATCTTGAATTATGTGTGTGTATCATTTTCATACGATATCAATAATTGTTCTACGTTGGAGATGACATTGATTCAAAATCCATGTTTGTATAATTTGATTAAGACGGTGTCGTTCAATGCTATTATTCGGGTATTATAATTTTACAGGTATTCTACTAAAGTTAGAATTTAAATTTCTTAAGGTCCGTTTGGAATAACTTGAAAAATTGGTCAGTGTAGTTTACGTAGGTACTGTTATGCCGCAACGCACAGGAGGAAGTTCTTTTGGTGAAGAACTACACTTTTTATGATGAAGTAACTTTTAGTACTCTAGGTTAGTGAGGATACTAACTGTGTAGGTCAATTTATGATAGGGTCACGGCGTTTGCAGTCCTAACAGTGTAAGGAAGGCAACGCGCTTTCTCCTTCACGTGGCCTAGGCTTTTTACGTTTTTGTCAAAAACCGTAAAGTCGTGTGGTAGTTAAGAAAGCGTCGTTGCGTAGAGAACTTGAATGTAGTACGGCGTTATTTATTGTAGAACGCGTTGTTTTATAGTTCAAATATACATATTTATCCACATATCTAATTTTAATCGGGCGCGAGTTTTTATTCACCACCATTTAAATTATATTACATTAAATTATAAGGTTCGAAAACAACGCATAGGCAAACTGATATACGCGTAAAAGTTCGAAAATTCGCGTGACCAGTGTCTTGATCAGAAACTAAATAAGTTCTTTATATCATTGGACTTCGTTTATATGTATACATCGACTGGTGATGTACAATTTGGTATTTGGGCCACTGACTTGGTGAATTAATGTAGACTGCTTAACACCCCCTTCCTTGAAAGAGATTTTTCTTGCAGAAAAATCTTAGATGGGCAGCTTAGGTGGAAGTTCCAAAAACGATGTTGATTTGTCCCAGATCACCTCCTTGACTGGAGATGATACTGCGATCAGCGTTGGTTTTGGCTTGTATGGTTGCTGGTCGTGTTCTTTAGTGACGGTCATTCATACTGTTACAGGATTTTTTGTTTTTTGATTTTTACATAAATTTCTTACAATGGTAAAGACGCTAATTTTGTTCAAACATAGATAATTGCGAAAATAACTAAAAGTGTGGTTATTGATCCTATAGTTGTCCTTATGCTCTCATTTCGCGCAGCTGTTCTAGTACACTTGCTTATTTCTTCAGATTCTTTTATTATTTCGCTTAAGCTACGTGAATATTGGTATAATTCTTATGTATGTATTAAAGATTTCGGTATAGTTGGTAGGTGTTGTAAAGAATGTTTTAGTATTATTTATTGTTGGTAGGTCCTTTAATCCTAATGTTAGCTGTATTTGGTGTTTTGCTATGTCGTTATTTGCCGCATGTAATGTGGTAGTTCGAGTTTGACCTATGCAGCCTGGTTTTAATTTTATAACATTGATATTTCTTAATGATTTTGTATATGTGTTGGAGTCATTCGGACAAGTTACATGGATACTTTCGATATCGCGTGAAATTGTTATCCATTCTGTGTTAGATTGTAGTTGTATGAATATGGTTTCTGTGAATTTTGTAATTCTTAAGGGACAATCTGATTCTGATGCTGGTAGCACATGTAAGGCTTTTGTTAAGCAAGGATTTTGAACAATTGAATTTTGCTGTGGTGTGTTTCTTTCGCAGATATTAATGTTGTAATGTGTTTTACAATTTTGTTTTTGCGAGATAGCAGAAAATGTGTAAGATCGAGTTTGTGCATTTAAGTATATGAATTTCTCAGATATCGAAATAAAGATCAAGTTGTCGTTTTCAATTTTTGGTATTGGAATTATCTGGAAATAGCTGTAAATACTATCTTCTAAGATCGGAATTCTGATTTCAAAACAAAGTCGCGAAGTTTTTAAAGTGAATATGTTAATATCTGCAAATTAGAGAATTTATTAGGCATTCGCAAAATTTACAGGATACAAAAGTTTGTGTGATCCATATTTCGATTCTACATCCTTTAGATGATTCATGAAATACGTAATAGGAAGTATCATCGGATCGATTTGTTCTAATTTAGAATGATTGAGCGTGATTCGAATAGTTTCTAAAATGCTTTCGTATTCCGAAAGATACGTGCTGATTGTTAATTCTAATTCCTGTTCTTTGTCCGCTGGTTTATTTACTTCCGCATTTGTTGTCGCTATCATATCCTGTGTATTTTTTGCTAATTGTTTTATATTTGTTATTATGCCTTCAACTATCGTGGTTTCATTATTAATTAAGTTAGTAATTCTGTGGTTATCTTTATACAATTTGTCGATTTCGTTATTACAATATTCGGCATCTTTTTGGCTAGGGGTTCCGAAGAGAAGGCTAACAAGATCGCCTATTGGGTTGAGCCATCCGCGTTTGACTCTAGTATATTGGGTTGTACCTATACTAGCTAGAATTATATAACTTTTTTTTTTGTATTTTACTAAATCTATCGTTAATAAGTTTGTTGCATTTGGAATTTCTCACGAGGTTGGAAATGATTGTTTCAGTATCATGAAGTGTGTTCAGATCATACCAAAGTAAGGTGGTCCATGTTTTGTGGTATAGTCGTGTAGTTCCAAGCGCATCGAAGTACGGGTTTGGTTGCGTATCCATAGGCGTAATAGTTATTGGTTCGCTGTCGGTGGCATGTCCCCAGGAGGAAAACCTAAAATAAATGACATGTTTGCGTATTTTAGACGATTCAAATTTGCAAGCTGCTCTCTTTTATTAACATTTAAAATGGCGTTGACATCTCCTACGAGTTTTATAACTTGGTATAAACCTAAAAAGGGTTTCGTTAAACCTTGTAAACGATCTTTTCCTTTTGTCTTACTACTTACTAGGGCGTTATGCGCTTGTTTACAAGTCCTGTTTACAAGTGCCTTGATGCTTTCCACGAGGTCGGAATATGTTGCTTGATCGTCATTACCATCTAATTGACACAATTCGGGTGGTTCTCTACCGAAAGTGAGACAGAAGGGTTTGATCCCAATTGCTGAGTGAGTGGTGGTGTTGTACGAGTATACGGCGGCTTGAAGCTGAAGGTTCCAGGGGGTTGATTCTTCTGTTATGTTCATTTGAGCTCTAAGGAAATCCTTTAAGACTGCATCTGTTGTTTCAAGGCTACCATTTGATTCAGGATGGAACGCCGTAGTATGCTTTAAATCAAAACCCAACAAATTACTGAATTCCTTCAATATATTGCTTGTAAAATTTGTTCTCTGGTCAATCATAATAATTTTAGGGGTTTCGTAGCGTAATATCTAGTGGTTTCAGAGTGCTCTAACTATTGTTTTGGCCTGTTGGTCTTTTAATGAGATTGCTTCTAAATATTTCGAAAGTTTATCTTGGACTGTAAGAATATATTTATAATCTTCGACATCTTCTGTTAAGGGGCCTACAATGTCCATTGCAATTTTGTCATTGAAAGCTGTTGGTGTATCAGTAATCTGGACTGGCATGCGCGTTGATTTTCTATTAATTTTAACCTCTTCACATGATAGACATTCACTGATATATGTAGTTACTGATATCGCGGTGTAATCCTATCCAGGTATACATATGAATCTCTTACTCTGGCTATAGTTTTCTTAATTCCTGTATGCCCTCTTATTAAGGTGTCATGGGCACGTCTGATTATTTCAAACTTCTCGTATTCAGTTTCAGGTGTTTTTAGATTCTTTGTCAATAAAACTATATTAATGGAGGGGTTATAAAGGACTTCTAATAAGAGTAGATCTTTGATTTGTTTTTCTGAAATTACTACCAGTTGTGTCAAATATTTGAAATTTAAGGTAAAATCGTTGACATCGTTACCAATAATAAGGTTCCGCGTAACATCAAAGGTTTCTCTAATCGTTTGGTCGTTATATTCGCTAGATTCGAAAATTAAATAATTATCTTCATATTTGTAACCAAACTGCTTTTCAAGTCGAAAGTCTACAAATAATTTATCTTCACGAATGTCTTCGTTGAAAGTGATGTTTTTCGAAGTGCTGGTTTTGATTTTCGCGCAATGCGTACTGAATTACGACTTAACGCGTCCACATTTCCATTATGTGAACCTTTCTTATAAATGATTTCGTAATCATATTCCATGAGTGTAACTCGCCTGCTTTTGTCTATGTACGGAATGGGTTGGTGATCTATATAAATTTTAAAGTATCTTCCAAATAAGTAAGGTCGGAACTATTTCACGCTCCAAACGATGGCTAATGTTTCTTTATTTTTAGTACTGCATTTGCATTCGGCATCATTGAGGTTCCTACTCGCGTAACTTATTGGTTTTTCTTTTCCATCTTTGTCTTTTTGCACTAATATTGCACCTATTCCGGTACCACTGGCGTCTACGTTTAATATGATTTCTTTTTCGAAATCTGGACATGCTAATACATTATCGCAGACTAATTCCTTTTTCAGTTGCTGGAATGCGTGCTCGCAAGCATTGTCTCACTTAAATGTTACACTTTTTTCAATAGCTTATTCAGCGGTTTCGCCTTTTGTGAAAACTCAGATATGAATCGTTTATAGTAATTTGCAAGCTCCAGAGATTCTCGAATATTTTTTATGCTTTTTGGTACTGGAAATTCTACGACCTCACGTATTTTATCCGGATTCGGCTACACTCCTTCGGGTGTAATGAGATGTCCTAAATATTTTAATTTAGTACTTAGATATTCGTATTTATCTGGTTGTAATAACTGGAGCCTATCTCTGTGTTCCTCCGGTGTTTTTCCCCAAATAATGATGTCGTCCAAGTATACTAAACATATTTTTCCTAACAGTCCACGTAAGGCTTTGTTCATCATCCGTTGGAATGTAGCTGGTGCGTTTTTGACACCAAAAGGCATTCGTAAAAATTCGTAATGTCCGTCTTCGGTCGAAAATGCAGTCTTTTGTACGCTAGTCTGATGGATCGGAATTTGGTGAAAACCGCTAGCAAAATCGAATGCGCTAAAATAACGGGCTTCGCATAGCTGGTCGAATATATCGGATGAGTTGGGTAGCGGATACGCATCGTGTATCGTTTTATCGTTTAGTTTTCTGTAATCTACGACGATCCTCCATTTTCTTTTTCCACTGGCATCTATTATAAGGTGAATCTGAATCTCGCAAGATTCCTTTCTTCACCATTTCACCTATTTGTTTGCGAATTTCTTCTTTACGAATATGTGGGAATCTGTATTGTTTTACATTTACTGGGACTTCGTCCTTCGTCTAAACGTGGCTCGTGAGCCTTGTTACAGGCAACTCATCACCCGGAAGTGCAAATATATCATGGTAATTTTCAATTAAATCGAGTAATTTCTTCTTTTCGTCTTGATCGCTAATATGTTCCACTCGCAGCGATATCCTGATTCCTTTATCGATGTTTCCGTCCTTTCCGGCTGTGAATACCGTACGTTAGGTCCGCGGTCGGCTGTGTTTTTGCGAAAAATTTTTACAATCACGCGAATAATGCCCTTCTTGATGGCATTTAATGCAGACAGTTGGTGACGGCATAATGGCGGGATGTGTAGGCGATGACAATGTTTGCTATTGTGAAATATCGCGGTTGCTGGCGCGGTGCATTATTACTGAAATCGTGATGGATTCTTCTCTGCGAATTTCATATGCAAGATTTTGTGCTTGTTTTAATGTTTAGGGTCAAGATTGCCATACTATTGATCTGAGCGGCTGATTTAAATTTCTAATAAACGTTGCTAACGAGTTATTTTCTTTTATACAACAAATTACTTGTTCTGTTGTATTGAATCGTTTATCGTTGCTTAGGGCTCTAATTATATGCTAATGTAAGAGGTTGAATTTCTGAATGTATGTTCTAATATCGTCGCTATCTTGCCTAAGGTGCATCCTTTCATGTATTAGTAGGTTTTTACTTGTCGAAAATCCGAATTCTTGTTTTACGGCATCTTCTAACTCCTTTATTTCGGTGATAAATTTATTGTTTAATATGCATTGAGCGTCTCCCGATGTTATGTTTATTAGAATTGGTGAAATAAACATTCTGTGGTCGATTACTGTATGTAATCGTAATTTAATTTGGAATATCCATTTTCAGTACAAATGTTCTACCCGTCAAAAGTGCTTAAAAATCGAGTGCGTCTTTACGTTGTTTAACATTTTTTCATCTATCGTTAATAATACTTTGTTGTGTTTCGCCTTTGTTAATTTGTGGCACGGGCACATTGGGAGGGATTATCTCCCAGACGCCATCTTCCATTGAAGAGAATTAATAAACTAACTAACTAACTAATTTGTGGTATTACGAAGCTCGGAATATTAGGGACCGGAATTTGGTTTCGATGTTTCGGTTTCTGATTCGTTTCGGTTCAATAGAATTTGTATCTTGGTTTGGATTTACACCTGAACCTATTTCGATCAGTATTACTTGAACGGTTATGTGTTTTTTGGTTTTGGATCTAGTTGATTTAGACATTTACTCATAGTAGTAAGACGATGATCAGCATTTCCTTGTTCTTCTTTGATCTTGGTTTCAGTGGGCAGCTTGGCGCTTTTATTCCGTAGAACACTATAATCTTCAAGTTATTACACGTTTCTCTCCAATGAACTTGCGTGAGTCCTAGCAGGATTGCCAATTTTACTCGTTCTGTTATGTTGCAACGCACAGAAGAAGGTTTTTATCGTGAAGAACTATACTTTTTATGATGAAGTATATTTTATTATATTAAAAGGTTCGATGACAGCGCAGAGGTTTACTGATATACGCGTAAATGTTCGACATTTCGCGTTGATTGGAAACTCTCTTCTTTTTTTACATGATTGGACTTGGTTTATATACATATCGATTGGTGACATACAATTCAACGTTTGGAATGCTGAGTGTCTTTTGCGTTTAGTAACTATAAAGTAGTCCATTAATCGGATGTATAAAGTGGGCCTCTGACTTGGTGAATTCAAATAGGCTGCTTAACAGTATGTTTTCTGCGTTACGTATGTTTCTGTCGCGTCGATGTAGGCATATATATTCTTGTAGGTATTGGATAAACTTTGTTAATTTTAAAATATTTTTTGAGTTTATCAGAGGGATTTGGAGAACAACTGTAATCGTATGTGAGTTCGGGTATGATGCTAAATCAGATAGTTCATATAGGGTATGAATATTATTTTCTGTAGGTGTTATTGGAAAGTTTAAACCTGGTGGAAGCTGCGGGACAGTTGCTTGTTGCCATTCTGCGATTTGTGCTGGTGATATTATTGCAGGGTTGAGTATGCCTCTTTTTATATCTAGCGCAAATTCTAACAGGTCTTTCGCATCTTCTACTAAATTTCTTATTATATTTCCTAAAATAATTGCGTTTTCGTTTATCGCGGTTGTGACGTGTTGTCTGTCAGTCTCTGTTTGCAACAGTTGTTTGAGTGTGTTTGTGCCAGTGAATAACACTTTTTCGTTTTTGTTTATGTTTTCGATTGATTCGTTGAATAATTTAATATTTGCGTCAATTACTTGCGTTTGTTCAATAGCGGAGGTTCTTAGAGCGGCTCCTTCCTGCTTGAGTAGTCGTATTTATTTGTCAATTGTCGTTCTGTCTTCTGCGTCCATAGTACCGAATAAGGTTTTTGCCAGGTAGCCAATGCCGTTTATCAGTCCTCGGCGGATGCGCGCGTTGCCCATTATTTGCTCGACGTATTTTAGATTGATAGTGTTGTGGCGTAGTTCTTTTTGGTGAGTCGTAACTAATTGTTTACGGAATGTGTGTAACTAGTGATATTCGTTGCTAAGGCAACTTCTAGATTTTAGGCAGATGTCACCATAGGATTGTAATTTATCTAGCTCTTTGAAATATATTCCTGGATCGTATGAGAATTTGCTGATTGTGCATGGTTGTAAATTGTTGACTTGCTTATTATATGCCGAGAATAAAAGGAAATAAAAGTACTATGGACTGTATGTTTTGCTGTGCTTCTTAATGTCTTATTAACCTTATGGAGGGTTTGCTAGGTACCGATAAAGTTCTGTTCCTGAAATAGTATTTATGAAATGATAATAAAGGAAGATTAACAGTGAAACATCTGTTTTATGTGTTATATTGGCCTATTCCTTTAGTTTTTAGTTTATAAAGTGTTTTAAACGGTTGATGTATACTCGTATTGTTCGGCTTTCCTTTTTGGTCGTATAATTTTCCTTATCCTTTGAAGACGAAACGCCTGTATTCAGTGGAAAGCGCGATATTTTCACGATTCTCTGGTTCTATTTCAATCTGATGGAATCTCGTTTTAAAATGCAATGTGTGAAAATATTTTGCTTCTCTCAATTGATCTAGAAAATAGGGAGTAGGAAAGAATCTCCCGCGGTTATGTCATTTAGTTTGCGAAAATATAATACAACCCTGTATTTCGGTTTTCTTTGGTTCTATTAACAGTGTATCGTTCCATTCGCTAGTAATAGGACTCATCATTCCCTGCTCGATCTCCTATACTTGTCTATCGATTTTTTTCTTGTATATTTGCGGTAGTCTATACGCATTTTATGTCGTACAACGTCCGCAAATCTTAATTCGTTTTCTTCCAAGTAAAATATCTCGTTATGTTTTTCGCATAGTTTCAGTAAACTAGCACTCTCTTCTTCGTTTAATGTTTTATCTTTATGTTATCGCGGAACACCTTCATTCTGTCTACTCCAGTTAGTGATCGCATATCGTAGCGTTTGCGTGTTTACTGCGTGTTGTCACGGACATAGTCACGAGTCATCACGGTGGTAAATTGATCTGTACCACCTGTTTGGCCATATTTATGACTGGTAAAAGGCATCAGTCAATTTTGAGTTAAACAATTATGCATATATACGCCGGCTTGAAGCATTTTTTTCTCTACGATTTCTTCACCGCTATTACTTTCGCGGACCCGTAATACTGTTTCTGTACGCGACGCTAAATTAAATTCTTTGTCATATATTAGCGGCCATTTAACTCCTAGTATCTTCACGTATTGTTCTAAGCAAATTACTGTTTTATATTTCGTAACACAATTGTATCCCAATATTCCGTCTGTATGAATAGGAAAATCGTCTTTAACTATGCGGCATGGATCGATTACAACTCTATTGCCTACTTTTATGTTAAGTATGATTTCGCAAATTGTAAAAATTTCTGTACGGCCTATTTCTCTCAGCATAACTACATCGCTGATTTGTACCTCTTCTATAATGTACCTCTTCTATAATCTTACTATATTTAAATAAAGTCAATTGTGCTCCTGTATCCACTAACATTCGCGCTTTCTCGTCTTTTCCTCCCTAGGTTTGTATTTCAACTATGCTTTTGGGTCTGATTGTTTTGTGGGTGCAATTTATTCTATGAGATCACAGGTCTTTCGTTCGGGCCTAGCTGTCTGATATTAGGAACAGTAATGCCTGTATTTAAATGTGGTCTTGTTTCTCTGTTTGGTCCAGTTTCTTGTCGATAGTTGTGCTTGAATTATTATCGTCGTTGTCCCTAGCTAAGGTTCTACAATCGTGCTGAACGTGTCCCGGCCTTTTGCAATGATTGCATATTACTATTGTATGGCGCACCTTTCGTTTCGTGCCAAAACTTTGGCGATCGGACAGGAAATAGTCAGACTGTACAGTCATCCACGGCATGCTCCATCGCGTGCTGTAATTCTTAGCGCAATGCCTTTGTCGATAGCATTTCTAGCATCTCTGTATATTGGGACCGAATCGACTTCAATTTTGTCCGGAACTACTCGCGTTCTTGTAATTACTAAAGTTTCCAGTATTGTATGTCGGAATTAAACCTTCTGACTGTTCTTTTTCTGTTGCTGCGGTTATAGCAACTTAAGGTTATCATACTGTCTCCACCGTATGTTGATCCTTAATTTTTCCTTTAATTCAGTAGTAAAAATATTGAGCGTTTGCTCGTTAACTAATTCTTCTAAGGAGAGGTTTACGGCAATAGTGTTCGTTGGCTTTAACATTAATTGCGTTAATTCGGTCGTTAGTCTTTCTAGTCCTGTTGCGTAGTCTCGAACGCTTTTCCCTAAGTTTGTACTATACATAATGATCGTCTTTCGGTAAATAAGATGGTTAAAGTCACCTGTAATATTTCGAAACTGTCTTTATCTCCGTATTCAAATACTACGAAATTTATTTATTTCCTCGTCGATGGTTTCCCAGTCGATTTATTTCCTCCTTATGTACGTGAGGATATCTAAATTATTTGACATTAACTGGTACCTCGTCAGTTGTAAATATTTTGTGATTTATTAAATGTGTTTCGGGTAACCAGTTGCCTGGAAGTGCAAAGATGTCGTGGTATTCCGTAATCAATACCCAAAGTTTTTCACGTTTTGTTTCTTCGATGTGTTCTAACCGAGTGTTCTCTCGCAAGAGCTCCAACCTAGTCTTCGGTACCTTTGTCACTTGGCATCGCAATAGCCAGTGAATGGTCTCAGTTAATTCTACGGTTTTACGTTTCATGCTAATCTGCGCGCCGTCTCCTTCTGGGAATGGTATATCTAATATTCCGTCTTCTTCTACGGGGAAGCCATCTGACACTATTGCTAACAGATGTGTTCTATCACCTATGTCAATTCTAGCTTCACGTTTATATATAACTTTCTCATTAGTAATTCCGTGAAAATTTATTCGTCGTCGTCTAGTTAATAAAGCATAGTCTATTGTTGGTTGTCGTTTAATGATATTGATTCCAGCTTCTGTGTCAATATTGAATGGTCTGTTACAGTGATTGTGTTCCCGGGGTCACGGTTTCGTCTGGCTGTAAAAATCTTATATTTGGGGGGCGCTTTAGGAATTCCTTTTGAAAATTTTTGCAACCTTTTGCAAAATGCCCAGTTTGATTGCACTTAAGGGGGGCAATACCTTTAGAATCTTAAAAAATTGCAACATTTTTTTTTTCTATAAAATGTTAGTGCAACATCTCAAAAATATAGTCTCAAAATTTTAAAGCGTAATATGGAGCCCCTTTTGATGTTATGGCCGATTATCGTGACTCATGTCTGGTATCGCGCCGCAGATATTCACGCGCTCGGTGCGGAGGGCTATGTAACAGATTTGTTATTATCATGCCATTGCTGTGTTTGAAATTTTGTATTTTTACGGAGAATGAACTTATGGAGAAAAATCAACTTTACGAGTAAGCCGAAGGATTATTATATGGCGCAGGAATCGCAGATTAGTTGGTAAATCATTGAAATTATTCAGGTTTTACTTATCGAAACTTTAAACGCATTTTTCTCAAAACTACATTTTTAAAATTGGCGTGACTGATAACTCAAAAACTAGTTTATCAATCGCGCTCAAATTTTTTGTACATATCCACGACAATACTATCTAACATATGAACCTAAATGTACGAAATAAATTTAACATTAAAGTCCTTTTTTATTGCAAAATATTGCGAAAATTTTCAGTAAAATTCAAAGTTTTTCTTTAAAAGCGCGCCATCTCTTCAATTTTCCATATTTTTCACATTTCTTAGGTTCATCTACTAACTGTGAATGTTAACAATCGAAACATCGTTTGCAAACTTGTTTCAGACCAATGTAACTAAAGCTAGAAGTCACGCCGTTTTACGAGACGCGCCGAAACACTTCCAGGAAAGACTATCATAATTCCGCCATTTTTAAATATTTTTAAAAAAAGAAAATATGTTGTAATGGGCAATAGTTATAATAAATTATACCTGAAATTTCGAAAATACAAGACAAAGATATCCTATACAAAAAAATTCACAAATATCAGCTTATTTTCATCTATCTAAAGGTATTGCCCCCCTTAAAAACGAAAATTCACCTCGTCGTTGCTGTCAGGCATCAGGGCAAGAGTCGCCAAATGCTCGCGTAGTTCTCCTATCAAATGCCTTGGTAGCGGTTCCGTGGCCCTGTGGTGCTAGATATTCTTCTGACTAGTGGAACGTCTCGTTGTAGCTTTGCTACAGTAGACCGCAAGTCTTTAAAATTTAAAAATCGTCAATACGTCAATAAACTATTAATTTGACTAACTTGCGGAACAAGTGGCACCGAAACTATCTACTCTGATCTGTGGTTGCGCGCAATAGGATGCCAAACTGAACTATTCACCTGTTGTGAAAATTGCGTGCGACGGTCGAGGTTCCTTGGTCTCTGACTAGAAAATCCTTAGACCAACATCTACACATCAACAGTCGACACAGGTTAAACAGTATCTGAAATCTTCCAACACTGATAAGGTCACAATATTTATGTGCACTTAATCAATCCTTCTGAACAGTACATCGAAATTACCTAATAGCGCGAAAACGTGTCTATTCACGTTGAATTGCTGGAACTCAACACAATTCGAAGTAAATCGAAGAAAGCCAACGACTGCCAGTGTTTCTCGATGCGCTACAGAAGCATCTGTAACATCCCTGAAGAATTTTTTTCTCAGAAGTATCGCCATGCTAATTTTATTTCTTCAAGTGTACTTTTAGTTTTCGATTATCGACTGTACTTTCTTTTTCTTTTACCGACTGCGACATTAAACAAATCAGTTATCATAAGAATTTAGTTCAACTGTCGGTAATATACATATTCTTTAATTTGCGAATAATAAAATTATTAAATAATTATTAGATCAAACACACATACAAAACTAATTAATTAAATGTTGAGTTATTAATGATCAAATTCGTATATTATTTTATTGATTTGAATAAATAATATATTGTAAATGTTTCGTATGGAATATTCCGAAACACGAAATGCTACGTGCTACGACGCCAGCCCCGCATTTCTTAGAATTAGCGCGCAATCTCTAAAGAAAGATATTTAGAAGATATATTTTCAATTGACAGTGTTATTAGACATTAGAATTATTAAATAACACTATCCAACAAATTTTATGTTTTTTTCGACGTTTCTATTTTCGTTAAGTGATTCATATAGTTTTTTTTCGCGCTGATTACGAATCTGCGACCAGTTTTTCTCCAGCACGTACAGTTTTTGAGAAATTTGAGTTTGAAAAAAAAACATTTTTAAAATTTGAACCAATTTTGTGAGATAACTATAAAAGATACTAAGATTCTGTTTGTATCATAAGATTCTATAGACTTTCCTGAATAGAACGATATCTGACTTTTTTGCATTCTGAATATGTAAATATGTTTAAACAATCATTGAACGCCGAGAGGCACGGATTTTCCACCAATTTTTACGTATATTATTCAATTTATCTTAAAAAGTAAAAGTCTAGTGGAAAATCGAACTATGCCACGCGATAGAGCAGATTTTCACCTTTAAGAAGCACTCAAACAAAGCTGCAACGTCGTTGTTTTTACGATGCTAGAAGCAAAATAGCTGCACGGAAGACGGAAAAAGGACAGTGGTGCTCCGCATCAGAGTTGCATCGCATTATAATGGGCGGGACACGGAACGGCCGCTCTGACGCGGAATAATTAATTAATATTAAGTAATTGAATAATATTACAAAAAATTATATCAAAATAGAACGTAGACATCGCTATAGAGAATCTGCAGAGTCGAGATATGAGTATAATTTGCAACATAATAATATCTACTATGACGGCGAACTTAAAAATTCTAATTTATCCGCATTCTTTGTCAAGATGTATAGTTTATTTGTACCAATTTTCACAAAAATTGGTCAACATTTTACCAAAAAATATTACAAAAATTTATTATTTTTCAATATATTTTTTAAACAAATAAATTTATCAAAAAAATGGCTATATAGAAAAATTTGCCATTTAAAAACACGCAAATCCCATTTTGAATTTTTCACCTACGCCTAATAGTTCCTGAGATATTCAAGAAAATAGGTTTTGCAACCCCAACTTTGGGGGCTATTTTCACCCCTTCAGCATGGACGATTGCCGCTAAAAAAAATACGTGTCAAATATTTTTGTGTGTTCTATATCATACTCAAAGCGCATCAAAATCGGCCTGTGTCGATTGGGTAATATCCCTTGTTAGTATCTTTTACAGTTACCTCACAAAATTAGTTCAAATTTCAAAAATTTTTTGTTTGTTTTCAAACTCAAATTTCTCAAAAATTGTACGTGATGGAGAAAAACGGGTTGTAGATTCGTAATTATCGCGAAAAAAGCTATAAGAATCACTGAACGAAAATCGAAACGCCAATTGGCTGTTGGACAGTGTAATTAGATCAATCAATATATGTATATAAAGCTAACTAATGATATGTTAAGTTGAAATATCAATAATTGAATTCAGGTATTATTTTATGAATCTAAATAGATAGTAAATTGTAAAAGTATTGTATTGAAAATTCCGAAGCACCGCATGCTTCAACGTTTAGCCCAGGTCCTTGTAGAATTCGTGTGCAATAAGTAGAAGAAGAGAGTAAATATATTTTTCATTTAAAACGCTATTAAACCATTATTTTCGTATTAAAAACATTAACTATTAATCAGAATACGATATTAACGATGTAATAAAATCATTCGCTTCATTAATTAACGTCTAGATAAAATAATTAGAAATTATATGTAAAATTGTATGTAAAATTATACGCAGAATTATATACGTTTAACATTGGGGTAGTTTTCCAGAGCCTTGAAAAGTGAGTTCGCCGCCTCTACGTGGGAGTGGCGCGGTCCATGGTGCTCTACGGAGCACCGGTATGGGCATCGGCCCTGGTGGTCAGCCGGCGCAGCCTTCACTTGCTGCACCGGCTACAGCGTCGGTTGGCCATCAGGGTCATTAGGAGGTACCGTACCACCTCCTACGCGGCGGCGATGGCTCTGGCGGGACTCATCCTGTTCGACTTCCTGGCAGGGGCGGACACGCTCGTTTATGTGCGCGTCCGTGCCCTCCAGCGGCTCGACGATGTCTCGCCGGAGCCAGAGGCGATCAAGGCGTCAGGTCCGACAGCTGGCTGTGGCTCGGTGGAAAAGTGAACTCCGAGCTAGTGATGGGCAGTCGCAGCGCATGCGCATTAAGCAATCCGTAGAAGTCCTCAGTAGCGTACAAACTTTGATGAAATATAAGGTATCATTAGAGCCCAGTAAGAAAAAAAAAAAAATCTGAAAGAAATTGCAGGAAGAAAAATGAAAGGGTTAAATAATAGAACAGATTATACGTAATAAAAATAATATTAAATTTATTTATGATTATTATTATTTTTTACGTCTGCATCCGATTTATTATATGAATACCAACATTTGTTGCAAGGGCAAAGGAAACTGCAGAAACCCTAGAAAAGTTAGATTAGATTACATATAATCTAATCTAACTTAACCCAACCTATACATTCATATTTCACAACGAAATTATAAGAATTTTTGAAAACTATATAGGGTGATTAAGGTACCCCCTTCATTCATGACTATACCGGCTAGATACGGCACTGGTAGCAAGCAATATTCAGCTGTGACGTCAGCGGACGCATGCGCATAAAGCTCTGGTGTGAGATAAAATCTCACACCTGCCCAACACTGCTCCGAGCCTTTACCAGCAAGCCAGTTGTCAGGGCCCTCCTGCCACAATTTGACGAGTGGCGAGAGAGGCGGTATGGGCGGTTCACCTACCGCATGACGCAGGTCTTCGCTGGACACGAATGTTTCGGTAAATACCTGCGTCAAATCGGGAAGGAGACGACGGCGGCCTGCCATCATTGTGGGGAGGCCGAAGACACGGTGCAGCACACGCTGGAGGTTTGCCCCGCCTTTTCAGCGCTGCGCCGTGTCCTCATTTACGAAGTGGGATATGACCTCTCGCTGCTGGCATTAGTTGGGGCAATGATGGCGAGCGAGAGGAACTGGAGAGCAGTGGCCTCCTTCTGCGAGCAAGTAATGCTACAGAAGGAGGCTGCGCAGCGGGTCCAAGTACAAACGGACCCGCGGAGGAGAGTTAGGGGGCGCAGCCGCCGCGGTTCGGTGGCGCGCCCCACCAGAGGTACGGCAACACCCCGTGGCACCGTGGCCACGGAGTCGTCTATTGACAGAGGACGAGGGAGCAGTCGGGGCCGACGTAGGCTCCGGCCTGGCTCCGCCAGCTGAGGGTTACAGGCCGGCGGTTCCTCGCTTCCATAGTGAGACCGTCGGCCTTCCGGGCTGTTTTTATCGCATCCGGTGGGGAAGCGGCGGCTCCGAGGAGGCCTTACGTCTCCCCTTACAGAGCCGCCGCAGGGGCAATGGCGTCCTGGGTGAGGGCCCAGGACGCCCTGCACGCTGCCCCGGGAAGGCCTCGGTGGCCCGGGCACCGCCGTAAAGAATAGTATGTTTTATGGGGGAGGTCTTTCCGACCTCCCCCGGGATGACGTTCAATGGCGCGGGGGCCCCAGTCGTGTTCTTCAAGTGTTCCTGGGGACCCCTCATGCGTCCGGGAAGGACCACCGTGTTAGTGGGTAAGAATCCCACATAACCCCGCGCCCTCCCTCAAGGGTGCCGGGTATCTTGGTGAAGATTTCCCCCACGTAAAAAAAAAAAAGGATGTAAAGTGAAAGGATCTCGAGTATAAAAGCCGAGTGAAAGCCGCCTAGGGTGCAGAACAGGTTTCGAAGTCGAGCAAGTTGGAAGTCTTCAGATAAGTATAACCCAGAACAGTTTTCGCCGGAACAGTTTCTCGGAGTTCGTTCTGAGTAGTTTCGTAACCAGCGAATAGCAGGCTCCCCATTTTGAGCAGCTTGGTTTCTGAAGCCCGTGTCTTTTGGGTGGCAGTTCAGTAATTACGATTTATAATTGGAGTCAATGTTAATTTGCTACCCTGTTGGACGTATGTTGGTCATCTGATTCTGGATCGTTGGGTCGTTCTAGTAAGTAGCGAACAGCAGGCTCCCGAATTAAGCAATCTGCTTTGGGTGTCAGTGTATGCTCTGACTACAAGGGCCATGGACAATTAGTTGTCGAGTCAAATTAAAGAATAATTGTTCCGATAAAAATTTATTAACTTCATATAAATTCTAGAGTTTTGAATCAATACAAGAATATTGTTCTGTCACTAGCGTATCTCGCGTAGCGTATTTTGCGTAGTCGACTACATCGCATTAGAAAACCGATATAAAGGATAGAACCTTATTAATTTTGTAAAAGCGTAGCTAGCTTCGAAAGAGAATCAAACTTAGGTAGGATTCATTGTAACGCTAGGCTACAAACGTATTAATCTTGTTAAATTTTGTAACTGCGTTAGCCTTGAAAGACTATCAAACCATAGGCATTTAGAATTTAGAATCTTATTGATTTTGTAAAAGCGTAGTTAAGTTAGCCTTGACTGAAAATCAAAACATAGGACTCCGAGATAACTAACTAGCGAATTGAGTTTCTGTTATATTCTTCTTACGCTTACGGATCACGTCTTATTTAATTTATTAAGTTTCTGCTATTATGCAATCAAAGTTTATTTAGTTCTTTTTGATTTCGTCGTTCATTATATTAATTTATAATACATATACTTTTCATATTTTGTTATAATTGTTAATTGTAAAATTCATCATTCTCATCATTTAATTGAATAAACCTAATTATTGAAAGGTATTGACCTGTGGATTTCAGTCCTTATCCGCACACCACACTAACCCCACATTCTTTAGATTTAGTTATTATAGAAGCGAGTCGTTCAGTAGGTAAAAGCCGCTCTTTACCTCACGAGCGCTGTTGATTTCTGAGCTTAGTTCCAGAATCGTTACACATCGCAAAACAATGCCACTGGCGCTTTGTCCTGAGAGTGCACCAAATACGCTACTTTTTTGAGGATCCGCTTCATTTCGTTAAAAACTGTCGATGCTTTCTTTGACAATCTCAAGGGCGTACGATCCTTGGTGTTATCGCATAGCAATTCATTAAGAGGCGCTTGTATCTGCGCAGCTCGGGGTATAAAACACCTTGTCACATCCACGATAAATAATAATATACTATTTAGAAGAAAAAACAAATGATTTGCCGCTGAAGGGTTTCAAGAGCAAATACCACTTTTGACTTTATTTATTATATACTTTATTATATACTTATACTTTATTATATACTTATACTTTATTTATTGATTTTATTTATTTATTATACTTATACAATTTTGGAATTTTTTCACTCCAAACATCGATACTTAAATTTACCGCTGGTCAGTAAACTATCTTTTGAGCTATTATTTTGTGTGATTTTTCTATTAGTGTCACGCCGCTGCCAGTATGCTCTATTGTGCTAATTTCTTATATTTGAGGAATCCATTCTGTCAGCGTCTGTGACAGCCTGTGCAAGTTTAACGTAACCAGGAACTGCCTCAACTGCTTCGCGGTGATCGGTTGTGGATTAATGGAAATCGCTTCCACTTTTGTTTTCAATAGACGAGTACTATAGGCAGATACGTACTCAAGAAAGTCAACCTGGACCTGGCAAGGTTGCATTTCGTTAGATTGACCAATACGCCATTCTTTTCCAGATGGGCGAAGGTTTCTTCCAGACGTTACACATGTTCCTTTTCCATGGAAGATACCACCAATTTGTCGTCGATGTATGCGCAAACAAAATCTATGCTACGTAGAACATCGTCGATAAAATGTAGAAATGTCTATGCTGCATTTCACAAACCAAAGGTCATAAAGGGGAATTCAAAGAGTTCAAAAGGAGTTGATTTTCTGAATATTTTTTGCAGCTACTGGAATATGATTATACGCACGCACTAAGTCTATTGTCGAAAATAGAGTTTTCTTGTGAAGCGCATGAGCAAAGTCTTCAATGTGCTTCACATGGTATATGTAGAGGATTCGACGCTGACACGTAAGTATACAAATATATACAAACATATGTACAGGGTGTCCCGGGTTTTAATGGACAAAGTTAAGGAGCATATTCTGCATGCGAAAATAGAAAAAAAATGTTATTTGAAATTTTCTCGAAAATGATTTATTACAAAGTTATAAGCAAATAAAGGTAGATTTGATAACATCGGATTTTACTTTACTGAACATTGGAAGGACAAACGTGTTTATGTTATTTGTCTATTCGTGTCATGTTTACTATTTTTATATGATTTGCTGTTAGTGTTAGGAAATGCTTAGAATGTTTTCAAATGAGAAATACGTTGATATTCATTTCATCTACGGATTTTGTGACGGAAATTCTCGAGCTGCTGTACAAGAGTGCCAACGCAGATTTCCTGGAAGAAGAGTACCTCATTCCTCTGTATTTATTAATACTCGTCGGCAATTATGCAATTTGGGTTCATTTAGTAGTAGGAATGAATATCATGATGTTCGGTCAGCCTTAGGACAGTGACGACGCACGGAAAGAATCCTAAATTTGTTTGATAATACTCCTACGCAGAGTATTCGATGTGCTTCATCTCAACTACAGATACCACGAAATACGATTTGGAGAACATTGCGAGCCGACGAAAGGTTCGCATATCATTATACACCTGTTCAAGAATTACTTCCATCTGATTACCGGAAACGAGTTGAATTTTGTAACTGGTATGTAAATGCAGTGGACACGGACGAATTTTTCCCATTAAGGATATTATGGACAGGCGAAGCTACTTTTACAAGACGCAGCATATTCAATTATCATAATAATCATGTATGGGCTCACCATAATCCATATTTGACGCGACAAAGAAATTTTCAACGCGATTTTCGGTGTAATGTTTGGATGGGTATGCTTAATGACCAGCTTATTGGCCCTTTCTTTCTGCCTGAGAGATTGAATGGACTGACTGTTTGCAAACACTTATAACGTTTATGTCTTTAAATGCACTATTATAATAACCAATTTATGACGAAGTGAATAATATACAATGTTGAATTTTAAGGAACCGGAAATACGCATATAATATGAACATTTTCAATAGAATTTGAATTTTAAGGAACCGAAAATACGCATATAATATGAACATTTTCAATAGAATGTTCGATTGCTGTACCAACCCATATCGCCAATTCCATACCGCTATGCAGTGCTGCATCAGTAGCAACATGTTCGACCATATCACTGTGTGAATCTGGCCAATAATCTGATCCAGCAACCAAATCAAATAGAGGAAGAAAGACGAAAATTGACCGATATGATATCCTAATTTTTTCTATTTCGGTAAGTATAATCTTATGTCGGAGCAAAAAACAAGACAAGATTGGTATAATTTATTTATTTTAGATAGTTTGCCACTCCCTTTCTGTTAGAAAATAGAAATCGATGAACAGTCGAAGCAAGACATGTGCCTTTCGTCAGCGTACTTCTCCTTCGTAAGGGAAGTTTCTCCAGGTCCAAGTGCTCTAAACGACATTCTTGACGGGAGTGTCCTCAGGATGAAATTGCGTCTTCGAAGACATTCTTGTATTGACTTTTGCCAGGAAAGTAGATACACTAAAAAACTTTTGAATGTTTTTAAACGCGCCCACAAGTACGGTGAACCCACACTTTACCAAAATATTCCAATTAGCCTTACATTCCTCAGAAAAGATTTTTCTCGTAAGGAAAATCTCAGATGGATAGTGGTGGTGGCAGATCCAGGAATCTTATGCTGCCCTATGCTGTCTCCCTATGGGTGCAGCGGGTGGACGCCAAATCCTGTTGATAATCTCCATCTACTGCGTCCTAATGTCAGAATTATACAGGGTGTCCCGTGACAGGTGCAAGTCCCTGAAAGAGGTTGTAGAGGACGTCATTCTGAACAAGATTATCCTTTGCAAAAATGGGGTTTGAAGCTTCGTTTTTGAATTATTAAGGAAAAACACTACGCAATAATGGATCCTCGTAACTAGATCGTTCCGTTTATCCTAACTATTCGTAAAAATAATACGCAACCCACAATAGCTGATATCACAGCCGGTTCACTTCACTATTATTTTTTATTATCACTGTTCACTGCAATATTTTGTTGTCATTTTTCACTAATTTTCTAATCTAATAACGGTGGATGAACAAGCGAAAACGCGTGAACGATTATCCGAAAGTAACTTCAGTGATTTTTTCTCTTTAACGTTTCGCTTCGAACGTTCTGTTCTAAACTGCCGATCGTGACTCCAAATGTGCCGAGTCTAAAGAAAGTGAGAATTCTGGACATCGTCTTCGGCCGTTCGGACCGTCCAGGCAAAGAATCATAACAAAATTAAACGGCTCCGTTTTGCTCGCTCGACGGTCGCTCCATGCGCGTCCGAGAAAAACCTTGTCTCTTTCCCCTTCTAAAAGGCAAAAACGGTTTTCGCCTTTTTATAAAGAAAGGCATACTCTCACTTTCATTCGAGTGTCAAACGTCCTTGTTGCAAGGGACTGTTGTCTAAATTTTCAGTCGAAGATGTTCATCGCGTTGTGTTCGGCAGTTTAGTACAGATCGTCGGGTGTTCAACATCAAAGAAAAAATAAAGAGTCGCTAAAATTATCTATGTCATTCGAGATCGAACGTGGACATAATCTCCGGAGAGAACCCAGCTACTCCCCGGTTTCCGAGGCGTCTACTATCGATTTAAATCATTCGCGACAACCAGAAGTAATTGATTTAACCTTTGACGATCAACCTCCTTTGCCCCCAATCGAGGAATTGGATACGGAAACATCCATTTGAGTCCGCAACATTACATACAAAAAAAGGTGTAAGTGTATTTAATATAGATAGAATTATAAAATCTAAAACATATTTCGAAATGGAATCCTTTACAATTTTTAAACACATATTTTTTGCCATAAATTTAGCCATCTGCAACCAATAAAGATGGGTCATGGAGTGCTTGACTCAGGATTAAGAGTTTTGGGACTTTCCAGACGCGTCACTCGTACTTTACCTGAGGGTGACCAGGACTTTGGAGGCGTGGATTTGTTAAACGAATTACAGAAAAGATGACCGCCTTCTTGCTCATCAATAACGCAAGAATAAGCGAATCAGGGAAGTCACCTCCATCGACAGTCCTCCGGCTGAAGTTTTAAAACAAGTGTTTTTTCGAAAAAATATCAGATTTTGTAAAACAAGTGGTATGAACTTACGACATAGAAACTCTCCAGGCGTACTCCTGTGCTCTTTGAACGAGCGAACTCTCGTACAAATAATTAACTATCCAATTGTCACTTATAATTTGAAAGTAAAAATTGTTAAAATGAAAATACAAAATGAATCTAAGTACTTTTACACAGTGCACTTGTGTCATTTATTTAAATTTCCTGGTGCACAAACAATGTTAATACTTTCAAATGCATTTCACGCATGCCACACACACTTTACTGCGACTTTTCAATGTCATGATGGAGTCAACCGATTGGTTGAATACTTGTGCGTAATACTTAACTTTCATTTTTGAAATTTTGTTGATTACAAATATGTTTATCAATTAACTCTATTAAAATGCTATTATTGTACGACGTGTTACTAGCATTCATAAAATATATATCATGAATGTTACTCGAAACGGTGAATTTTAAATCTTTTGTAAAAAAATTATTGAGCATACAGGTTCTGTCCGGAAAGTAATGCAATTTGTTAATTTCCGCCATTTTTCTTGGTCCGAACATGTTCGGACTTGTTGGAATATGTGGAGGGGACTCTTATCTTTATATCTTTGCAACCTCAAACTGATCCGCGCTCCGAAATCGTCAGAATCGTAGTAAACGTAAATCTATTATTTGTGCCCGTGTCACGACGCGTAATGGAGAAAAATATCGAACAACGTTATGCGATTAAATTCTGCGCTAAGCTGAATAAAAGCCTCGCCGAAACCAACCAAATGATTAAGGCGGCATATGGGGACTCTGCTCTTTCCTGTTCTCAAGTTTCCAGATGGTTATATTTGTTCAAAAACGGTCGGGAAAACGTGGAGGATGACTTTTGCTCAGGACGGCCGACAAGCACCACTATTGACGAAAATGTTTCCCGTGCCCATGAACTTCTTAAGAGTGATCGACGACTGAGTGTTCGAATGATCGCAGAGACTCTCAACATATCGAAAACAACTGTGCACAACATTGTACTCGAAAAGAGATCTCCACTACGTGGCAGCTGCACCACGACAACGCTCCCAGCAATACCGCTCTGCGCGTTCAAGAATTTCTAGCCAAGCACAGCTTGGTAACGTTACCACAGTCCCCTTACAGTCCTGACATGGCTCCAGCAGATTTTTTCCTGTTCCCGAAGATCAAGTCTGCCCTCAAAGGATCCCATTTTGGAACCATAGAAGCGATTCAAACCGCCGTGACGAAGGCATTAAACGAGGTCCCCATTAACGCCTTCCAGGATGCGTACCGTGCATGGAAAAGTCGCTGGCAAAAGTGTGTTGAAGCCCAAGAGAAGTACTTTGAAGAATTTTAAAGATTTATATCAATAACATAAATACATTTTTTTTACGTACCTAATTGCCCTACTTTCCGGACAAACACTGTATATCAGCAAATGTGATGAATGAAGTAACGGTACATTTACATTTTCATAGCGTGTATTTTCGTATACTCTACCAATTGGTTAATTGTTCCACAATTTTTGCTGGCTTGATACGCATGGTGAAACAATTCTTTAATAATACAGATAATCTTCTCCGCGAAACTAGTACCTTTGTAAAGTGTATATAAAACAAATTGTTTTCAAGGTTGCACTACACTGTCTCATATTATGCGTTCAATAAATACCTTCTATTTGTGGTCTACTAGTGACCGAACTACCCTGTACGACTGTATTTATTAAAATTATGTTTACATATACACATACTGCATCATAAATATAAAATTTTTTTACTATACAATATAACCTCTATGATTGCAAGTTTTATTTACAAAATCCTTATAATATCGGTAAATTGTAGAAATAGAAACAATATAACGTAAACGTTATCATGAGAGATTCA
This sequence comes from Megachile lagopoda, assembly GCA_036983795.1. Lineage (NCBI taxonomy): Eukaryota > Metazoa > Arthropoda > Insecta > Hymenoptera > Megachilidae > Megachile > Megachile lagopoda. The sequence goes on along the minus strand of CM072797.1, from coordinate 15,816,974 downwards.
CAAGCGAAGGGGTTCATATTTAATTCACATAAATATTACATATACTTAACACTGATTTCAGAAATATCTATTTAATATTCTTATGGTAACTTTGTCGGTGTAGTTCTGTGCTTATTTTTCCTGATAGTATTATCTGTAATTGTAATAGATAATTAATAAAAGTACATTTTAAGTGACTCACATATAGTAACAAATACTAATAATAACTAATTTGTAGTGGTCTATAACTATGAAAAATAATACAATAAAAAATATAATTCTTTTAGGATAATATACCCACCTTTGGATGATTGACAAAGCATTGTATGCTACTCAGCAATCCCCTCCTTGCTGCTAAATCCGCTAATAACGTCTTGTCCCTCGTTATTGCCGAATTCCTGGATGTCCTCGCCGCCTATCTATGATTATAAAGTTATATAGTATTATTATATACTTCATGTAAGGAATAATACTATCTGCATACATTGTACCAATGTTATATTAAAGATTTGATATATTCTATCTGTAGAATTAAAAAATTCACAATTTTCGTTTTGAAAATCTGCGGAGTTGCTGATATTACCTTGGATTACCTGCCGTCTGACAATCTGCAGAATATGTTACTCGAGATAAACCGTGCGTATGTTTAACACAAAATCAATCTAAATGGTAAGCAGAACTAGCATTCGCAAGACAGCAAACGTGGGAGTCGACCTTAGATTTTAGTAGACGAATTGAAAATATACAGAACCATGAAAAAGAAGTTATACGCGAAATAACTGCTATATTCTATAATCTAATATATTAATATATTCTAATATTCTAATATTCTGACGAATGACGTTCGCCAAACAATCAGGAATTCACCGAATCAGCAATCCGCGAACGCGTATCAGCAAAATGTCGAAGACGACGTGGCCGGAACCTTTATTTGGCGACGCACTACTCCTCATTATAAAAATTGGTAAACAAGGATGGCGAGCCTCTCAGTTATCGATTCATTTTCAATTAACATTTTGCGACGTAAAATTAATGTTTGCTTTCACGCTCGAGCAACGGGTATCGCGTGGGGTATCTCTGGGGTCTTACCGTTAAAGACCCGTAAATGACAGTAATCCGGAAGTGCATATGCATCGTGTAGGACCACCGCCAGGAAATTAATACCAGAATCGTACCGAACACCGCAAGGCACGTGTCGTCATACCAGACTGGTCATTTGAGCGTGAATAATTGTTAAAACGACGACCATATTGTAAGTACTGCAACACCTCTATTCAATAAAGAGATATAGTTTCAAGAGGTATCATACTGTGTCCGAGTGTGTCACTCCCTTATTTATCTTTTTTTACCACATTCTATCTCTTCTCCGTTAACATCCATTTATTGGGTAAGATCATGGTGCGTTTTGGCACTTAAATAAGATAACAATTCACTGTAATTTCGCAACGTAACCTAACATTCTTGATAATATTAATATCTGTGAAAGAAATACTCTTGACTAAAATTTTTTAATTCAAGATCCATATCTAACTAAAGCAATTCAAATTCTACCAGCTAAAGAAAATTAATGCTCCTTTCGAATCGTTAAATTTGTACTTCCACTATTTTTATTCAATTAAAATCAAATTCAGACTGGATTACTGTAGCGGGAAATTCCCAAAGCATTCACGTTTCTCGTATCGATGATTCCACCACTTATACAAAAACGTTTGAAAGAGTTAGTATCATTAAAATTCGACAGAGATGTTTTGGAGAAACACCAACCACGACTTTATATGCTACAAATGATATCCAAACCGAAGACTTCATTCGACTAAGTTTAGGTCTTCGAAATCTATCAATAAGCAACATGATAGTACCTGTCTTTTCTCAACTACCGACCTTTCCCAAAACGAAATGAGAACCCACAGAAATTACTTTACACACGTGGACAACTGCACGACACAACAAGCGTCTGAACAACAATAGAATTAGTTACCATTCTCTTGTTCATTATTGTAATTGTGTACATCTGTAACAATATTGAAATATAAAAAACAAACTGTACCAAGCGAAAAATAGAAGTGTATCAGCGGTCAACCCTCCTATACCAACTGTATACATATAATATTAATCGTCGCGAGTGATGTCTAACATCTCGGATGGAATGTTTGTTACTGGTGGGACGCTCTTGCTCTCGGCGGTCCCAGATGTAGTCTGATACGTGCTTATCTGACACTGGTCGTGAGGTTGTGAAACATTGAAGTTATTACTTGTTATCATGTAGACTGAAATAAATCTTTTATAAAGAGTTCGCGTGGTTATTTTCCCTTTTGCAACAGTGTTTCCTTGTACAAATAATTATTAATAATTAATTGAATGTTGATTGTTATAATATTGACATGATAGAATACCGGACGTCTAAATAGCAGTCTTTGAAACGTTAAAAGTAATTGGCAATTATTAAACATTAATATATTTTGTTTAAATATTAAATATTCTGGAACTAATTTATTATTCAAAATTGAATTAGAGCTGCTATTGACCTCCGGTGTAGAAACTTGAGTATAGAAACGTGTTCAGAAAAATATTCATCGATCGAAAAAAAAATATATGTAGAATAGAAAAGTTTGAAAGTTTGAATAGAACCTACATGCCTACTCACTTATTCACCAAACTTTAACCAAATCTCATTATGTGAAACAGGTCTCATTATACATAAAAGTAGACCTAATGATAACTAAAACAGGTATATACGTAAATAAAGTAATTTGCTCAGAATTACAAGAACTACAACATATTTCAGAATGGATCAATTTCACACAGATCAAGTTTTCTTTATGAATCGTATACGATGCTTTCGTACAGAATTTATATGTATACAATGTATATTATAATTTCTATATTTCTACAACATACTTTTGTAAATTTTGTATTCAGTGGACCATTAACAGGTATGTTCGCGTGTCATGATTTATACCCTTATAAATTTTGTATTCAGTGCGCTGTTACTTGCATGTATGTATGTATACAAGGTGTTCTAGAGCTCGTGTAAGAAGCGAAAAGGGATGGTACATAGTTGGGACAATTCTGATCTCCTTTTTCCCTGGCAAAACAATGGTTGAGGCTTCGTTTTCGAGTTATTAGCGAAAAAAAACTAACCAATGAGAGCGCGTGTAGACCGTGCGCTCGACCGTGTGAGTGACAACTTAATCGTTCACACGTTTTCATTCGGTGCATTTGTTGGTTGTCCTTATATAATGCGATCATCAGAAAGTGGCAGTGAAATAAAGTGATAGTTCATTGAACCAGTCATGACATCATAGCTGTTAATGGTGTGATCGATAAATTTTCCCGCTGATACAAATTTATTTTCCTTCAAACTGGTATTTTTATATATCAGTGGCCAATTTTTATTTAAATTCTTTGTGTGTATTTAAAATTAAACATACGCAAGAATTGATTTATTCTATTTCGATTAGTTAATTAGTAAAGTTCGTTTGTTTCATTAAAGTAGTTGACAAAATTAAAAGTTCGTCAACTTATTCTTTATTCCTTTTGGAAAGCATCAAATAAATCCGATTGACCCAGTCTAGATAAACTACAACTAACTGGTTAATTTCTTATTTAAGAATAATGAAGAAGCTAATATTATCCTTAACTTTTCAAATCGGTATTCAATTAAACTTTGGTCTAACAGCTTCCTATTACATCGACACGATGCCGATACTCTTATTCACAACCACGATTGGTCATTACATTTGAGTCTGTTGCTCACGTGGCCGAGAAGAATTAAAATTTTGCAAATCAATTTTACTTCTCATATCTTTTTACATAACTTCAATAAATAATGTTATTGATGTTTTCGTTTTGAATACACCTGGAAATTTCATTTTTAGAATAGATATTTTTACCACATTTTTTATTTTTTTAAAGAACCATATTACTATGGTATTAAAAATGGATAAAATAACCTCGTCTAGCATTCGAATCGTCCTATATATCAGCAAAATGATGAATTATCTTTTTATTCACTGATACATCTGGTTTTAATTCTTCTCATTTTACTCGTGCGATGGTGATGGCTCTGTCTTTAATGTAATGAAATCGTTCTTATTATATTTTCCCCACAATTGCTAAGCTCATCCGACACAATGATCTTCTCCATACTTTTGACCATAACCCCTCGTTATCCCTTCCCGATGTAAGAAATCCACCACCTTCCCGCGGTTTCCATAACGCTTTTTGTAGAACATACACAATTAATGTAGGAACTAATATCTATAAATGAAATTATGTTAAAGAAATGTACATTCACTGAGACTTCTAGTATATTTTTCGAGGCACAAACAGTGTCACTTAGCCGTATACGTAGTCTTTTTGTATTGTTTTGAAACTATTGGTATAGAGAATAGATTATAATCGCGGAGCGCACGTGTTACGAACGGGAGGTGACAACGCTGAGTCTTGTCTGAATGGGTGTCTCACCGTTGCCACCGAAGATTTTAACCTGTGATGTCTGTCCATCTTGCACGGGGGTCTGGAGAGAGAGAGAGAGTATGTATGGGGTTCCATTTGAAATATTTCCCGTTGTTCGATTATTGTGGGGTCCGCCAAATCAGCGAGGGGTCAGGCCGTCGAATACACGGCTCTACTGACGTCGTGATCTGGTTGAAAGGTTGGGATTGACAGTTAGAGAAAAAGAAAATAGACGCTCGGAAATCTAAGTACCTCTAGCGGAGGAGTGGAGCTGAATCCTTTGCCTTCCTCGTCATTACATGTGACAATGTAGTCAGACTCGGTTGGTACCTCCGAAACGGACGAATAACAGGACTCTGGCTCCTGTACTACGGACGTTGGTGTTGATTTGAGCAATGACTCTTCACGCCGTCTCCGCCTTTCCCGGCGGAGCCTTTCTCTGATACCGCCGCGGTGTTGTTTCTTGTTGAGCCTCTTTATGCGCGTGCAATTGGGATACTTGGGCGGCTATATGATAATAATTGGCTGATAAAATCTGGACGCACGTGTATAAAATATATTAGGCCATATTGCTTACCTGGTCTTTATCCATGCTCTAGTCGGGAGTACTCTATCACGTGCAAGCCACAATACGCTTCGCCGAATCCGGTAGCACGGGGTGGCCGAAACTGAGGTCTAATTGGCAGCCGGTAACACCTTTTGGTAGCCAACCGGACGTGTTCAACCAGATCACTCGTGAGCACCTGATGCGCCGCACCCGGAGTGGGACCGACAACGCTGGGGTGTGTTCAGTGCTACCCTAAATCCGGAAATAAGGAGTGGTTCACATCAGAGTGGTTCACAAACACTGGGTCTCGTATATGTAACGCAAAAGTAAATAAAAAACGAATAATAAACACAGCCGTAATCCACTTGTATCGCAACCGCACTGTCGCTAGCCCGATAGATAGCTGTTAATAATTCCCGGTTCCGGTGCACAGATTTCCGATGTACGAGCGTCGTTGGGAAATGGAGGGAATAACTGTAGCACTGGGTTAACAACATAAATAATAGTTTAATAACTTAAGTGATTACAGTGAGTGTGCGTTGCGGGTGGCAGTTGTTATATGCTGATCCAGTAATGTGCTGTTACTTTAACTAATGTAACGAGCTGTCACTTTAACTAATTAATCGCAGCGCGACGCGGGACTGACTAATTGATCGTAACTCAAAGTAAGTTGTTCGATTAATCGAAGCGGACGGTGCTTTCGGTATGACATTGACGATGACTGACTGATGCAGCTTAAATGAATGTTGAAGACTGACTAACAAACGTAATGCCGGCGGACGGTAGACTATCGTAGACTAACTCGTACATTTAGACTTAAGTGTCTATTTGAATAATTATCGTTGTAACGCGTAACGTGACTAATCGATGCTGGCTGAATTCATCCGGTAGACTGACTTTCGGACCACGGGGGCCCGTATTTCAGTACATAGTTGCTTATCGCAATGAAATGTACGGATAATCTCGTCTAGACGCTGAGACCGCGTGGGACCGGACGCTTGGCGCGTTGGGTGTCCTGTTTTTGTTGACACCTTAGCCTAACGAATTGTCGGTAGGTACAATTAATCTCGCAATTGAACCTGTAGAGATTAATTGTCTAAACGCTTGGTATGCGCCGTTTGATTTGTCAGTCACGTATTAAATATCGTATTACAATTTTCTCTTTTGGTTTATCGATTGTTTAAACAATACCTTGCTGACTCTTGGTCAGTATTCTAAGAATTGATAGGAAGTACTGACGCGGCCTTATTATCCGCGTGGACTTAACATTTGGCTGCCATTCGCAACGGACTTAGAATATTTCTTAAGTCTAACAGAATGGCTACAATATATATATATATATGAGGGAATGCGAATATGTGTGAATGTGCAAATGGGAGAATGTAAGAGAGCATGCATGAACGTATGTGAAAGAGAGTACGAAAGAGACAAAAAGACAAAAGAAAACTAGATCTCGCACAATCAGTCCTGTTTCGATTCGTTCCTGTGGTTATTCCGAATTATTCCTAATTATTTCGTTTATCGTTATATTATATTACATATTTTTGAAAACCAACGTGTGACGAGCCTTTATTTCGACAATTTCTTCAGACCCAATCCTACACAATATGTACAGTGGGGGACAAAAGTATTCGTACACTTGAAATATAGAAATAAAAATAACAATATTTTCTATATTATTAAGTATATTTAATCATATATAGCTGTATATTAAACATTATACTTACAGCAACAAATGACCCAAAACCGAAGGCAATAACATCATGTAGTAACTTGAAATGACTTGAAATTCATATATGATTAAATATACTTAATAATATAGAAAATATTGTTATTTTTATTTCTATATTTCAAGTGTACGAATACTTTTGTCCCCCACTGTATGTGTGTCGGTACCAAGCGCTCAGTAGCAGGTCAAGAGTTCATTGACAATGTTAATGGTACTTTTGGGACAGCTATTGGGTCCTTAAAATTGTATGCCTGCTAATAACGACTGGTTTACAAACTCGGTGTCGCGAAATAATGTACAGGGTGTCCACGCCTAAGTGTGACAGCGCAATATTTCATGAACTATTTATGACACGAAAAAGTGTTTATATGGAAATTGCAGGGTAAAAGGGGCTCTATGTTTTGGCCTAAACGAATTTTTTATAATGTTATTAATGTAAAAGATATGATGGTGAAGTTTCGTTTTTTAAATGGAACTATATATTTTTTTTTCAATCACGCGATAGTGCTTTTCAAGACGAATTCATTAAGATTTAATGTATCTACCCAATTTTTAATAGTTTTCGAGATATAACGCTTAGAAATTTACTGATTTTCGGCAAAGACGTCACAATTTGAGTAGTAAGTCATAAAAACGATCTTATTGTTGCGGTAAGTGCCGCATGTTTGACTCTACCTGCCGAAACCGATAACCGCGGGTCTACGATCGGAACGGCAAGTCCGAAGAGTAAGCAATGTGGAAAGAATTGTCCATCATCCTTAATGCGGAAAACTTAGACCGTAATGGACAATTCTTTCCACGTTGCTTACTCTTCGGACTTGCCGTTCCGACCGTAGACCCGCGGCTATCAGTTTCGGTAGGCAGAGTCAAAAATCCGGCACTTACCGCAACAATAAGACCGTTTTTATGACTTACTACTCAAATCGTAACGTCTCTGCTGAAAATCAGTAAATTTCTAAGCTTTATATCTCGAAAACTATTAAAAATCGGGTAGATACATAAAATCTTAATGAATTCGTCTCGAAAAGCACTATCGCATGATCGAAAAAAAAATATATAGTTCCATTTAAAAAACGAAACTTCACCATCATATCTTTTACATTAATAACATTATAAAAAATTCGTTTGTGCCAAAACATAGAGCCCCTTTTACCCTGCAATTTCCATATAAACACTTTTTCGTATCATCAATAGTTCATGAAATATCGCGCTGTCACACTTAGGCGTGGACACCCTGTATAAGGGGTTAGGAGGTGCTCGAACACCGCGTCATTTCCCAGCACATTGTGATAAATTTCTGAGGCTTCATCCTTTTGAAGATCTTATTTGAAGCTTCGAGGAATACGATACTGTTTGTTAATATAAACCCTCTACGCCCCTGATTTAGAAAAACGCATAAAAAATATTTATTTAAATTTTTCGATATTATAAAAATAATTGTCAATATCAAAAAAGTTATATTGTAATAGCCTAATCCTTTACGGATAAAACAAAAAGGATGTAGCTAAATCGGACAATTAGTTTCTGATTGTGAGAAAAAAATTCGTAACGGTAACGGTACCTCGACGGGTGGATACTTGTGCCGTATGAAAATTGCACCGTCGCAAGATACAGTCGCAAGCTACAATGTTACTTTAACAGAAAAATATTACCTTTATTTATAAGTATTTCAGATGCGACCATTAAAAAAAAAAGAACATGAAATCGGTAATTAATGATACAATTTACATAAGCAAGCATTGCACATACAAAATGTGTACATACATATATATGTACACATGTGCTCCAAAACAAAAGAGAATAATTGCACATAAAAAACTGAATTGCTTTATCTTTGGCATGCGTGTTCCTTATTTTCAACGAAAATATTTTTTATTACTGAAAAAACTGTATAAAGTAAACTCTGTTTTTTTTTATAAATATATTGGAAGGCTTGTGAAAAATAATCAAAATGTAATATAACATTGTTGGAAATGCTGTTTTCTCTCTCACTAATGATAAATTAGTAAGATCACGGTTGTTGAGAATATTAAAAGTATATGCGTGTGTCGGCCATTTTGATTAATTCGCACATTAACTGCTAGTATCACATAGTAAAATTATACTATCGATACAAAAAATTAAAAACTGGATAATGATAGAAAGTTGTTTTTTATTTCGACGTATCTATTAATCTAGAACCAGTTTTGTTCCATTTGCATTTCTGTGGTTTAACGACACGAAGAAACTATTTCTTAAAAACTACGGAAATTTCTTTGTGAATTTCATTTACATTTAAACAGTATAGATTCTTAAAAATATTAATAGAATTTTCATTAAATTCTAGAAATAACTATTATACGACTTATTTTCTGCAATATTTTGGGAAACAAATGTTTTAGCAAACTTCTTTTCATATTTCGAGTACATATTTTTAGCCCTACGTTATGTGTCTCCTACAGATAGAACAGTATTATTTCTCCCATCCCACCTATGAGTTCTCCCGCGTCATCAGAAATGGCTTCTCCGGAGTAGGACACAAAAATTTTTCGTGCTCTCGACGATAGCCTGTTGATTTGTTACCGACTGGCTCCAACAGACTGTTCCACAGAGCATTAGCATCTTGAAAATGATAAATCGATGGACAGATTAGTATCTTATGTATAATAGACGCATTTAGCAAGCGTTTACTATAACAAAGGCGGCGGGTATTTCGATTATTACAGGCGATAAATAAATATTCGTGTCTAGAATAATAATTAGACAGGTACAATGTTAAATGCGCTGAATTGATTTGTATATTTGGGTGTAGCGTGGACTTCTCATCGTCAAGGGTACGTTTATACGGTTACATACGGGTACGTTTGTATGTTACTAAGGTTTATCTTTGAGTTTAAAACAAACTAGGGGAATCTTGGAAGGGTCTAAAGAAATTGGATTTAAACAAAATTGGAAGGAACCAATGAAATCGGTAGGGAGAATTTAAGTAGAAATTGTAGAGAGCTTCTGAAACACTCCGGTAGAATCAAAGGATAGTTTAACAGTGACATGTAAGCGTTATCCGTTTCATGGATGTAACAGTTTTTACAGAATGATCACCTACATCGTGCATTAATTTTTTGACTGGGGTGAAAACAATCGACGGAGAGTTGTGTAAAATCTGCCCGTCCGTCTTCCGTAAGTGGCGGTGGATAAGTTTGAAGCACAGGTGAAGATACAACAGTGAAATCTTCTGTATTGAATTCTGGATAATTAACAACTTCTTCCTGTACTTCCATCCATCTGAGAAAGAAAAAAATAAGATGTATACTAAAGCAATTATTCAATTCTTGCGAAATTGTATGCACTTAAAAAATATCATTCTTCGGTATCTGTTAAGGCCTACCATAGATTTAATTGTACATATTTAGCTTAGCCTTAGGTTTGTAAATTTATAGTATTTAGCTGTTCGTATATTTTATAATCGGTCCCTTCGGGAATTTTGTAAACCGTTCCGTGGAAGCAGTAAACTCATGAAGCCATAAAGACCCGCGATTCTTACCGTAGCTTTTTTCGTTCATTGTTCACATTTGGTCGCCAGGTACCAGCATTTCCAACTTTCTAGTCCGTTATTTCTAACATGTTTTACCACGGTCAGCGCGCTTCTTTACTTTATTGCTTGCCATGGTCAAGGGTCAAATTAGGTAGATTTGGCGAGTGGGAAAAACCCAAGAAGGGCGGAAACTTTCCACCTCCCTTCCATAGATATCAAAATTTTAGACGTATCAGAACACTTCTCCCCCGCCAGGAACATCTATGCCGAGGTTACATCGGACATAGTTTTAGGCACTCTAGGCAGAATTGAAATAGAAGTCAACTAGAATTGTAATAGAAATTAAATAGAAATAGACTAGCAGCCAATAGCAAAGTGTAGAAATTAGTTGGCAAACACTTAGAAACTTTCGTTAAATATACAATCTACAAAGCAATACTTAGAATTTTTTCCCGAACTATCGGGTGGTCCTTCGAACAAAGTGTATAGTTTTTCGTTGGCACAAGCGTGCAAACGCCTACAAAGCTCGAACACCTTCGCGGTACCCACGAGCATTTAACAGTATCGTTTGGACCTTTCGATTTATGAACGGTGGACATTAAATCAGCACAATTCCATGGCGAAAATTTGTGTGTATTTTGAATACGTCAAATCACACTTACCTTTTCAATATGTCATAATATTCTGATATACGATCTTGATATGCTAAACCAAACAAACAGGGACAAAAATATCGTGTAGTAATATAACACTTCATTACTTGTTCAGTTTTCATTACATCGACGTATATATTGAGAGGAAATATCGTAGGAACAACGACGAAAGTTCTTGGCAAGTTGTCACGTAATGTTCTCAAAGTATCGATTAGATCGCTTCTATATGTTTCCAATATAGACGATGGTGATGGCGCGACACATACTTCTTTGCACAAATCGTTATGTCCCATAAGTATAGAGATCAGCTGGTAGGAAACAGAATGTTATTGATGTACAAAAGGTATCCATAAATGGTACAAATAACAAGAAATTGTAAATCGAACATTAAGAAACCGCACTGATGTCTTCTAGCGTTTCTAGAAAATAGAATATAGTGTTGGTGCAGTGATAAGACAAATGCAGATTTTCTTTATGTACGACTACATGCATGCACAACATGCATGGTCTGTCCGGAAAGTAATGCAATTAGGTACGTAAAAAAAAATGTATTTATGTTATTGATATAAATCTTTAAAATTCTTCAAAGTACTTCCCTTGGGCTTCAACACACTTTTGCCAGCGACTTTTCCATGCACGGTACGCATCCTGGAAGGCGTTAATGGGGACCTCGTTTAATGCCTTCGTCACGGCGGTTTGAATCGCTTCTATGGTTCCAAAATGGACTCCTTTGAGGGCAGACTTGATCTTCGGGAACAGGAAAAAATCTGCTGGAGCCATGTCAGGACTGTAAGGGGACTGTAGTAACGTTACCAAGCTGTGCTTGGCTAGAAATTCTTGAACGCGCAGAGCGGTATTGCTGGGAGCGTTGTCGTGGTGCCGCTGCCACGTAGTGGCGATCTCTTTTCGAGTACAATGTTGTGCACAGTTGTTTTCGATATGCTGAGAGTCTCTGCGATCATTCGAATACTCAGTCGTCGATCACTCTTAAGAAGTTCATGGACACGAGAAACATTTTCGTCAATAGTGGTGCTTGTCGGGCGTCCAGAGCAGAAGTCATCCTCCTCGTTTTCCACCATTTTTTAACAAATTTAACCATCTGGAAACTTGAGAATAGGAAAGAGCAGAGTCCCGTATGCCGCCTTAATCATTTGGTTGGTTTCGGCGAGGCTTTTATTCAGCTTAGCGTAGAATTTAATCGCATAACGTTGTTCGATATTTTTCTCCATTACGCGTCGTGACACGGGCACAAATAATAAGTTTACGTTTACTACGATTCTAACGAATTCGGAGCGCGGATCAGGTTGAGGTTGCAAAGATATGGAGATAAGAGTCCTCTCTACATACTCCAACAAGTCCGAACACGTTCAGGCCAGGAAAAATGGCGGAAATGAACAAATTGCATTACTTTCCGGACAGAACTTGTATTTCGGAAACGGCTTTAAATATGGAAAAATGTTTCAGAAGTTTAAAAGTTGCAGGAAATCAAGGGAGACTAAAAGGACAATAATTTGATCTTGGATGGTCGTTTGAAGGTCACGTGAACGTCGTCTTCTGTTTCTTAAATGGAATCCCTCCTTTTTTATGCCATATTCTTGTAGCCCTTATCGAGACATTTTCAAAACACTACTTATGTTTGTTTTTTGTGCAGTCATCCCCAAGAAATGAAGCTTCAAAGTTGACATGTCGTCAACATTTATTGTACATTACCCAAGGTGTATGGAGCGAAGGTTGTACGAACAGATTTATGCTATTTACGTGTCCATATATCTTCAAATACGCTAATTTACAATTTTCTTAACTGTCTGGTTACCAAGTTTTCTAACGGCCACCTTCCAAATAACCAAATATTAAAGTACGCAAATTTCAAAATTACCAAGTTTCAAAATTGTCAATGACCAAATTTTCAAATGTCTAATTCTCAAATTACAAAGTTACCAAATGTTAAAATATCTCTTTTCCAAATAACTAAGTTTCCATATCTTTAATTCTGAAGACTATACATTACCGAATTTCTAAATTCCGAAGCGATCTAATTTAAAAATATCTAATTCCCAAATTCAAAAGTTACCAAATTTCCTAGTTCCCAAAGCTCTAATTTCCAAATTACAAAGTTACCAAATTTCCGAACATGAAAATCATTAAATTTTTAAATCTTTAAGTCTCAAATTCCAAAGTTACCAAATCTCCAAATCTCTAATTCTCAAACACCAAGATTACCAAATTTCTAAGTCTCTAATTCTCAAATTCCAAAGTAACCAAATTTCCAAATCTCAAATTTCCAAAATTGTTCCAAATTTCAAATTCGCTACTGTCTGCATTTCTAAATATAGAAGTTCGTCAATACCAACATTCGTCAACCAAAAGTCAATAGGTAGTGAGATTCTCTTCTTTCACATCGCCATTTTTCCTAAATTGTTTTGTCACATTCGCCAGCATACGAAGCGCGATAATATTACAAGCAGCGGTATCAGATAAAAATAGAATCACACGGTATTTATGATCTAAAAATAGAAATAAATTGTTCTCTGTTACATCGTATATTGTGGACTATCTTATCACACACTTCATTAACCCGAATGCGAACCACTACGTGCATTATCTTACCTACGAGCACTTTTCGCTGTCTCAATAAAGTCAAAGAGTAGGGATATAACAGGAGGCGCTACTCCGGGCGGTACCTTTGATGCTTGAAAAATACTGTCCCTTTAAATTGATTCTGCAGACGAGTGGGAAATTTAAATCAAGCGAATCTAATTTCATGTCAACCTCTAATAATTAGAAATCTATTTGTCACACTTTCTCTCTATATTGTTAATATTGATTTTAATTACGTAAATTAATTGCATCATTGTAATCGATTTATATCAATTTTCCAATATTGGAAAGTTGAAAAAGACATACTAAAATGATTAGTCTGCACAATACAATATATTTTAAGCATATATATTACAGAAATGATATTACAAACAACTTATAAAGAAATGACACATTTTGTACCACAAGAAAATACAAATTAATGTGTTACAGACAAAGGACAAAATATTTATTACAAATAAATTACTGGTGAAGGTGCAGATTTCAATCATTTTTTTCTGACCGCCATACTTACACACTAAGCACATGCCAATAAGTCCATTTATAGCTATCAAAACGTATTATTTTTTAAACAATATTTATTATACTAATTGGCTTGGTAAATTATACACCCTTAGAAACACAAAAACATCATACTACTAAGTTAACAATATTTTTAAATTCATTAAACCCTTAAATATTTTGATTTTAAAATAAATGGACTTAGACCAGCTTCAGAATAAACTGCTTTTGCATATTGTCGCATTTTGTCGTTCACGTTCTTCGTTGAAGAACACCATTTACAAATACAGGAATCCTCTAGTCGTTCCTACTCAAAAGACACAGATCCTTACCTTAAGAGATAATCATTTCTATGAATAATAAAAGGTATTCTGTTTTTACAAGTTTTCCAGTCACCAAGATGCTGCTCTTCGCAATCATTCTTTCGTCGTTACGGATGCATGGCACAACGTCCGTGAGCGATGAATTCCCCGATATTTGTCACAACTTGACTCTAAAATTGAACAGTTCAGTCGGTAGTAAACTCCATGCAGAATTCATTCAATCTCTCGATCTAAGGTGCGTGAGCATTGCAAATAGCGGCATCGTGTACGCTGAATTAAACGCTTTCGATGGAATACCAAATCTGATGTACCTGAATCTCGCGGGAAACTTCATTGCACCATCAGATATGTTCTCTTATGGTAGTTTGCCGAACATTAGGATACTGCTCATGAATGATCAAAGTGTACGACCTACCAGCGGAGTGTTGATGATAAACTACATATTCGATCCACTGGAGTATTTGAATTTAAGCAATAACTTAGGATATTATCCAATCACTGGAATATCGAGCAACATAAGTTATCCTTTTCGAACCTTGAAGCACCTGGACCTCTCCGGGAATAGATTAACTTCATTCGATCCTATCCAGTTATGGAATGGCACACTGACACATCTGAGGATTAATGACAATAAACTTTCACGTGTCCGTCTCAATGAATCAAGCAATCTGAAGTCGTTAACGTTGGATAACAATAAACTTCAAGGTAAAGGTCGAGATGGTCTCGATCTGACGGGCCTAAAGAGTTTGCAACAGCTTTTGGTAGTGAACAATGAAATCAATTATATTGACAAGTTGGCATTCAACGACACGGTTAAACTTCGATACTTGAATCTCTCGAAGAATACTTTGGCCACTGTGGATCCTGAAACATTCGTGAATTTGACTTCATTGGAGGTTGCTATTTTGGATTATAACATGCTCGATACTATACCTTTCAAAACACCGCTGAACTTAACTGTCTTGTCGATGGACTGCAACAATATAATGTGTTTATCAACATACTCCTTCGTGAATTTGATATATCTGAAGAAGTTGTCTTTGGCCGGAAACGTAATCTCGTGCATAGCCACGGACACATTTCAGTCGCAGGAAATGTTGGAAGAGTTGTATCTGAACGATAATCATCTCAATTACTTGCCGGAATACTGGTGTAAATACCTGATGAGCCTTCGATACATGAATCTATCGGGAAACAAACTTACCACCATCAATTACATGTTCGACACACCTAATATGCCTTTGGAACAACTTCACCTTGACGGTAATCCTCTCAAGTACATCAAACCAAACGCGCTGAATGTGGTTCCACAAAACGTGACGATTTACTTAAACATCGGCGAACCACGTCCAAATAATTTTTGTGGAGTTTATCGAACTCCTCAGAATTCTATGTTTACGAATGATGTAATGCCAGCTAATCTTTAGAGTGTCGTGCAGATAACATTAGACATACACACTCGAAAGTTACCCATACTTGTTTATTTCTTGCAGTTCAGGGTAGCTATTATTCGTTCGTAAAATGTAAAAAAAAGTGGAGAATTAAAATTATTTGTAGACGTTTCATAAATGTACCAACCTCTGCTTTCTGTTAGCGCCAATGAAACTTCATAAGTAAACAAATAATGTTGCCTTCATTTGTTACATTTTACAGTATGTAACGTAGTTGTTAGAGATGAAATACAAGCACTATAAGGTGAAGGTACCAGTAGTTGACACTCTAAGGAATTTTTTGTCTATTTGTTCACATAGCTCAGGCTAAGTTCACTTTATGGAAAATTTATGATTAGCAGTCGCTGCACAAACAATTCTTCTATTATATTACAACAAGTATTCATTCCTGATGGCGGTTGTAAATTTTTTTTCTTTTTTTTTTCTAAACATAAAATTTGATTCAATAGTTGACACCCAACGAAAACAAAAAATTTAGTAGTTGACATCCTTTTGTGTCTGTAGTTGACATAGGGAGAAAATTCAATTAATGAACTAGTCATGATAATGTATGAATACAGAATTTTATTGAACGTTTAATAATACTTGAGTAAGTTTAAAAAAAAAAAATATTCAACAATTAGAAGTTACTTTCACAAAAAATCTAACTTACTTTGGTAACTGAATACACATTTCTGCTTCTACTCATTTTAACGGGTTCGTTGATACGAAACAGCACTGTTTCCTATTCATAATCTAGCTTATCCATTCTTTCTGGCCACTTTCACAGTCTACCACACTTTGCCATTGCTGAAATAGTTGCAATCGTTTGAGACACAGCAATTATAAGGAACAACTCTTTTTCGTAGGAAAATACAAAAATATAGTCACTTCTGTATAATTTATGAAGTTATCCTTCGTAGAAGGCACTCAAAAATGACAGAGGAACAAAGTCAGTAGTTGACACGTAGTAATTTAATAGTTGACACCCCATGTCAACTACCGAATAATAGACGATTACAAGTTTCAATAGTTGACACGGAGTGAATTTAAACAATTTAGCATTGTTTGTTGCCAATTTTAATAAATAAACCTCTTTTTGAGTTTCAAACAACATAAACGAATGTCTTTTTCATTCACAATGATTAAATAATACAAACTTGCAATACTTACATTTTAACCAAACCTTAGCGATTTATATAAGAAAACACTGAAAAATCGTAAGAGTCGTGCGCAAGTTTGATTAATCGGTTGATATGACACTTTTGAATGGCGGATATGCGCAGTAGTTCGCAATTAACCGGCTGAAGTGCGACAGTATACAGATTAATAAGGTTTGATGTATTCCAACTTGTGGTTTCCTTATTTATTTACTTTTTTTGAAAAAGTGTCAAGTACTGGTACAGCGTCAACTACCGATGCTCTTACCTTAAATACTTTTATAAGTATTTTGTAGAATGTCAACCACGTGTAACCGAACTTTTTATAATTACTGGAACAGAAATTTTCTGTTTCGAATGGTCGATATTACGGATAATATGTTTCATTTATTTGTGAAAAAATATAACCCGACAAAGAATGACCCCGTGATGAGGAAGTCGCTGAGTATATTACTTGTAAAGACTATATTAATGGTGCCATTTATAATATATGTAAACAAAAATTTAGAAAATAGGTTTTTATTAATAATATTCTACCTTGGACTATTATGAACTATCATGAGGCAATTTTTAATATTTTCTATGTTTTTTTGATTGACGATGAAGATTCTTCTTTTTCTTCTCAACGGTGGAGTGTAAAATACGTTATTATTCCTTAAGTTCCTAATATAGTACACTGGAGTGAGTAAATCATAATATTTACAGCTGTAAATCATACAGTAATGGTATTTTAGGATATAAAAATAAAATAATGATCCTCTTTAACACCAAACGATTGTTAGCATAAATATTAAATTGACATGCTTTTCAAATTTTGTACTACTGGAAATCAATTTTTTGTCAGAAGTAACTACAAATTTTAGATTTTATTATATTACCAGTAAAGTAAATGGACTAAATTAATATTTGTACAAATAAGATGTAAATTTTTCTGTATTAAAAATTGACACGTAACTGTTGTAGTCTACAGACACCACCTGATTCTGTACTGTGCAGTAGGAGATGGCAGCTCTGCTGATGAAAGTTCGAATTGAAAAACAATTTCGAAATAGTTTCTGATAATAACGATGCAGATTTTGTTGTGTAGATTTATTTTTATACAACCAAATAGATGAAAAGAGGATTACGTGTACTCTTTGCTGTGAGGGCAGACATGACATGGGTTTTCATTTAGACAGAATGAAGTTTTATATTTGTTGCTTGATTTTTAGTACAATAATTTAGGAAAATAATATTAGATAACTTAAAACTCGATTATCTAACACCACCTATTATAAAAAATAAAATAAAATAGTAATACGAATTTTAATATTTTTATATATAATTTTTCTTCTCCACATAAGAATATTATAGCATACATGTTACTTTGCAACCTCATTTAATAGAAATGTATGTAATCTAATTTTTTAATAAATTAAATGGTGTTACATAAAAGTCTATAATAATAAGATACTTCCCCTACCTTTATATTAAAGTCTCATATTTAGTTAATGACGTTACATATGTATTAGTGACTAATTGTACATTTTGACGTGGTACAACTCCCAGGCTCATACAGGCAATTGAAGTGTCTCTCGGCCCACGTAAAGTGTCCCGCCGTATCTTCTAATTGTACCTGTGTGCCCTTGTGAGGGGCAGTCTCGCGGGTGTAGAATTGGATGATTTCTGCCACATTTGATCGGGACACAGCTCACAGACTCGTTTGAGCAACCAGAGTATCGCTCAGCTCAGTGCCCTGCCGCCACTCCTCGGTTGTACTCAAATGCCTTTGTGAAGAGGTGGACACGACCGTGGTACTGCTGGTACCAGACGGCAGTACAACTTTATACGGGAAGTAGGAGAACCTGATCGCGTGGTAACCGATCATGGCAGTCAATGTACGTCACGGGCATGGAAAAGAGCGCTCCGGGTGGCCGAAATTGTTCACGGCGTTCTGAGAAAATCGGAGCTTGAAAGTTATTGTGGCCACTTCCAGAGAGACTGCTTCAGCATCTTTCCTGTTCAACCTAAGTTGAACTAGCTCTGTGGAGATCCTGTCTAAATGAAATTGAAAATTGTTCCGCTTATCCTGCGTTCGACATACGCGTACTTATACTCTGACGAAACTAGATCTTCGCAAATAAACGAGCCATGACATTTTAATTGCCTTTCATTTTTGAGGCCTCGCGAACTTCACCCCTATACAAGACATGTATAAAATATTGTGGTTGTTAGTCAACTACCATTCTGATATTTTATTCCTCAGTCATGAATACAACAGTTTTTGTCCGTGTTTAACAGAACTAGTGACATCGCATGTTACCGTTTGAAACTTCATGTCAAATATGCTTAGTTGGTATTAAAATACATAACATACTATGTTTACAGCGCAAATTATCTTCTGAGACGTGACACATGTTTCGAAGTTTACCATTTTACTAGATTATTAGATATATTGTGGATATAATCATAAATTTCATGTTACATTTTTAGTATCTGCAATAGCAATTTAATGAAGAATCGAATATATAATCATTATTTTTTATCAGTATTTCGACTATTTCGCAAATTGAAGTATCGCAGTAAGTGGCAATTGAATATCTACCATATGATATTACTAAATCTCTTAGTTTGCCGTAATGAAAGGGTTAAGAAAAATCAAGAGACTGATTGATTGCATTTATTTAATACTCATATAACATTACACATAAAAATAATTTACATCAGTTCAATATAACTGTTCTAAAATCCTATATGTCCTCTTTCCTATTTCATATCTTCCATATTCCATCTTGTTCATGAACAAATCATGGAATATTAGATCAATTTTATTCCCTGATGAATAGAAATATTTGGTATCCAAAGGATGAAAAGAGTATAACAAAGTGCTAGTTAGATACCTCATAAACTAATTTTTTGTCGTATATTGACCATCGATAAAACTCATTTGAAATGTAATCTAATTTTACTGTCGAGTAAGCTTGAATTTATGTTTGAATATAGCTTGTGTAGCTTGTGCATACAAACGGGTTTTGAACGTTTCTGGCCAATGTTTAAATAAATCGTCATATTTTCTGGTATTGTTATGTTGTTACCGCCAACGTATTTAAGAGGATTATCGTCTAGATAAACTTGCTCAATTGTGGTCATAGTCGTGCTTAAGAAAGGTGCGATTGAAATAAATTTATTCCCTGATAAGTCTAAATACCGAAGGTTCTTCGTGTGCAAGTCCCAATGTACTGGCAAGTTATTTAACTCGTTATCATTCAAATATAATTCTTCCAACAGTTCTTGAGACTTAAATGTATCCACGTGAATTTTCGAAATCATGTTTCCAGCTAAAGACAGTTTCCTTAGATTTGGTAACATGGACAACGATCTTGGTGTCAAATATGTTATCCTATTGCAATCCATCGACAGCGTGGTTACGTTCAGAGGTTTCATGAACGGTATCGTCTCGAGCATGTTACTGTTCAACATAATTACTTCCAAAGAGATCAAAGGTGTAAACATTTCTGGTTCCAGTACTGTTAGACTATTTTCGGACATGTTCAAACACCGAAGGTTAACCATGTCGACGAACGCTGTTACATCAATTACTCTGATTGGATTGTTGGAGATCGAAAGGTATTCCAGACTACTCAACCCCGACAGATCGAGATCAAAGTTCTTTCCTACACTTGAAATCTTGTTATCATCAACTGTGAACGATATCAAATTTTTCAGTTCTTTGTGAGAGATCTTTGAAATTCGATTGTTGTTAAGATTCAGTTGCATAAGTGTGTCACTACACGATTGCATGTCAAACCAGGAGAGATCATTATTTGAGAGATCTAAATGCGTTAACTTCGGAAAAGGATTAGGTACGTTGATATTAATGGATTCAATGTTATCATTTCGCAGATTTAAATGTAAGAGGTTTGGGTACACAGTATATACTACCATCATATAGTTAATAACTTGCCATGCTGGAGACTGTTTGATCTGATTACCGAGAATTAATGATTTGACGTTTGGCAGATTACCAAAAGAAAACAGATTTAGTGGTTCAATATAATTATTTTCGAGATTTAGATGCACTAAATTTGGCACATCATCAAAGGCGCCTTCCTGTATGTCCTGGATTTTGCCGTGTGTTATGCTTATGCATTTTAAAATGGGTGAAGCTATGAAATTGTGTGGAAGCTCGTTGCCGAGAAAGCCGGTTAATTTTACCGTTTCGTTGTTACAAAATTCTGGGTCCTGGTGCAAGTTCCCAGATACCAATGAAGTTGAAAGAATGAATGCTGTAATGGTAAACACCATCTTCATACCTGTAAACTTTTAGGAAACAGAATAGCTGATTATTGATAGATACGTGTCTTTAACTCTTTGAATTCGATTAGCAGACTAATAAAGAGTGGTTAGGTTAGGTAAAATGATATATTGTTGTTTACGAATTTATTAATCTACTGTAATAATTTATGTTCTACGTATGATATTGTATTTGATTATAAGAAATCGTTCCAGACCTCTTAGAAATTTTACAACATTAAAAAAGGACACAAAAATGATAATTTTAAAAACAATTTTGATTAGTAAACAAATCATTGAAATTAACTGTTCGTATGATAGTTATTTTACATTCCCTTATGTACACTTTTAAAAATGCGATAAAAATTGCAATAAATGTTTATTACAATGGTATTCTAACAACTGTATGCACAGAAATAGTGCTGTAATTTTGATTACAATTATTTTCCCTTATATTTTTATCAAAGATGACTTAAATATTTAAATTCTAGCGCGTTGCAGCCTAAATAAAAATGAATTGCCGATTATTGTATGAAAAGCATTTGATAAAATATTTAGCATTATCTATATATATAGTATAAAAAGTATCAGAAAAGGCTATACTCAATTTTCGCTCAACTAACAGAAAAGAACAGCATGCATAAACAGCAATGTGAAGAAATTGAATAAATTTGAAATATCTTTAGAACACATACTTGAAAAAAAAAAATTACAGAAACATGAGGTTCCACAGACTACAATTTTACAAAATCACTGATTCATTGTATGGAACATAGACTAGAACAATTTGTGAATACCACGGGTGGTCTAACGAAACATTAATGTTAAATAGTACTGTACATAGGGTGCACCATGTAACGATTTTCAATATTGTTGAAGTAGTTGCGATAATCTGGCAAAGAACTATTGTAAACAAAGCTTGATCGGTATTCAATTGGCTATGCATTGCAATAAAAAAAACTTCGGATATATTTTTTTACAATTATTACACCTTTTTCTTTTTTTTAATGACACTTTATATTTTTTACTTAATAGTATTGTAGATCTTTTAAAGTCTTGGGTGGCCTTGAAGGCAAAGAAATATAAATTTGAACATAAAATGATAATCTGCTTTAATGGATAATTTGTGTTTGTTACTAAAACTCAAAATTATTATATACTCAATTTAGGAACCTTGAGTAAATGTTGTATTACTAGAAATTTATTTATCAAATTATTGTATCTACGAACTGTAGCAGATAATTCACAACAAAGAAGAGATGTCAACATGTGATAGCTAAGCTATTAAGGGGGGCAATACCTTTAGAATCTTAAAAAATTGCAAAATTTTGTTTTTCTATAAAATGTTAGTGCAACATCTGAAAAATATAGTCTCGAAATTTTAAAGCGTAATACGGAGCCCCTTTGATGTTATGGCCGATTATCGTGACGCATGTCTGGTATCGTGCCGCAGATATTCACGCGCTCGGTGCGGAAGACTATGTAGCAGATTTGTTATTATCATGCCATTGCTGTGTTTGAAATTTTGTATTTTTACGGAGAATGAGCTTATGGAGAAAAATCAACTTTACGGGTAAGCCGAAGGATTATTATATGGCGCAGGAATCGCAGATTAGTTGGTAAATCATTGAAATTATGCAGGTTTTACTTATCGAAACTTTAAACGCATTTTTCTCAAAACTACATTTTTAAAATTGGCGTGACTGATAACTCAAAAACTAGTTTATCAATCGCGCTCAAATTTTTTTCACATATGCACGACAATACTACCTAACATATGAACCTAAATGTACGAAATAAATTTAACATTAAAGTCCTTTTTTATTGCAAAATATTGCGAAAATTTTTAGTAAAATTCAAAGTTTTTCTTTAAAAGCGCGCCATCTCTTCAATTTTCCATATTTTTCACATTTCTTAGGTTCATCTACTAACTGTGAATGTTAATAATCGAAACATCGTTTGCAAACTTGTTTCAGACCAATGTAACTAAAGCTAGAAGTCACGCCATTTCACGAGACGCGCCGAAACACTTCCAGGAAAGACTATCATAATTCCGCCATTTTTAAATATTTTTAAAAAGAGAAAATATGTTGTAATAGGCAATAGTTATAATAAATCATACCTGAAATTTCGAAAATACAAGACAAAGATATCCTATACAAAAAAATTCACAAATATCAACTTATTTTCATCTATCTAAAGGTATTTCCCCCCTTAAGGTAATTGGTGATTAGAACTTGTTAGGATAATTCTTCTGTGTAATCTTGACTTGTCACGAGAGCAACTTATAGTTTAATATTGACTTATCGAAAATGTATTCTAACACTGAGAAGGTTGAGATGTAGCTAATATTTGGCAAATGTAAAAGAAGTACACGTGAAGTAGCAAACCTATATGGTGCAGAGAGGCATCATCCATCTGCACATTCTACAACATTGAACAAATTTACAAAATTGTGGATAATTCAAAAAGTGGCAACAAAGGCAAATCATCTGGAATTATAACCGAAGTCAATTTCTATACTGTTTTGACATATGCAGAAGAAAATCCGAAGGCAATTTCTATACTGTTTTGACATATGTAGAAGAAAATCCGCGCACTTCTATTCATGCAATTAGTGCTGACACTGATTTATCCAAGAGTTCAGTTCATAGGGTCGTAAAAATAATATTTATCATCCGCATAAAGTGGACAAAGTACAACATTTACTCGAAACTAATTCACAACGTCGCTTTCACTTGGCTAGTGATTTCATACGAAGATAGTCCTGAAATATTAAACTACATTCTATGGGCGGATGAATGCAAATTTTCTAATAATTGTATAATTAATGGTCACAATCATCATTTCTGGTTTAAAGACTCACTGGTTCAACGAACATAATTTTCAACAGAAAATTGCAGTAAATGTTTTGAGCGGAGTAGTACACGGTCATTTAATTGGACCTTATTTTTCTGAACATAATCTAATATCTCAAATTTATTTAAATCCACGAAACTTCACACATTGATGCAAGGGCTACCATGTAATATTTAGCAGCATATTTATTTCCAGCAAGACGGTTGTCCACCTCATAATACTCAAATTGTTCGTAAGTACCTAAGTTTGGAGAACATTGCTTGGCCACCACGATCCTTTCATTTGTGACCACTTGACTTTTTTTATTGGGTCATTTACAGTTAATGCAGTTTCAATGCAAACTTACTACGTAGAACGGAAATATGCTTACAACAACACGGATTTCATTTCGAATATTTCTCGTGAACTTTTCGCGAAATCACGGTTCATGAATTGAATGTACAATAATTTCGAATCTTAATAATAAACGCAAATTAATCATTACCCATTAAAGGAAATCACTTACCGTTGAAATAATTATTTCTTTGCTTTCAAGGTTATATGAAGGTCATGGGATACTATATTAGTATTATAATACTATTAAGTAAAAGGCACAGTGTTCTTCCTAAAAAAGAAGGAAGGTTACATTGACAATTATAAAAAAATATTTATACATTGACAATTATAAAAAAAAAAGTACTTTTTATGGCAATGTACAGCTAATAGGAAATCGATCAATTTGTGTTTGAAATAGTTTTTCGTCAAATTATCGCAAGTACTTGATCGTGGAAAGAGTTATGTGGAACACCTTGTATAGGAAGCGTACGAATATTTTTGTTACCTACTAACGGTGCGGGAGTTTAATAAATGTATTGCTGTTATCGTTCAATCGTTTTCGAATTTTACTGACATAATCTTGAAATTTTCCCCTGGTATACACATTGCTACAAACATAATTTGACACATACGTTCATTAAAAATTGTGAATATAAGCGTTCGCGTAATTTCGTTATCCGCTGTATATAAACAGGTTATCAAGGTACAGGTATCAAGGTTATCGGAGCTACATAACTGTAGGTTTGACTAAGATTAATAAGGGCTATTGATATAAAAGTAAGAGGTATTCTTACATACCTCTAATAACTCAAAAATTGGAAATTGTCCTTCGTTTGATGCTGACTTTATGGCAAAAACAGCAAAACTTCCTTTCTACCTCCTCTACGACGTTCCGTTTTATTTTAAATTTCTTAATTCGTTATGGCGAATTTCTTCAAGTACGTTATAAGTAGTATCGCAGTGTCTTCTTTAGCTTTGCAAGTGCGATTTTATGAAGGAAGAGTTCACGTTTCATAAATATATAATCGTATTATCGCTGAATGGATGCTTGGTAGGGGTATGTACGTAAACTAAATATTAACGCAACGAAGAACTGGTTTAAAGCTGTAAACTATAAATATAATTTATAAACAGATGTGTCATAGATTCGACCTTCCACCAATTTTATATAATCGAACGACTGTCGAATGTATAATGAATAATTATACTTCATCCCACATTTCGCTGACAAATTCTTGAGATTTCTTTACTAAATTCCACTGTCATTGGAAGCTTTAATACGGACAGTCAATAGTATGAACTTATTGTCCTAGTTTTTAATAAGTGATAGATTGGATATCAATAATGCTTTTTAGTTAATCAGTAGCAAATATTTACTGCCAATAAAATAAGCATAAACGTCTTCCTGCAGTGTAATCCTTAATAAATCAAGCGAAGTGTAACGTCCCAGAAGTTGAGGTAAGACACTTACAGCGCTCGTGTAGGTAAAAGTTTTTACTTATTTCAATGACTCATTTTTATATAACTATTTCTGAAGCAATATTTGGACTCGCGTGGTGTGCGCTTACGGAGTGAAATCCGCAGGTTAATAGCTTTCAATTATTAAATTTATTCAAGAAATCAATAGGAGGATTAGAGTCACATTTAACTATTACACAGGAAAATATGAAAAATATATATATTTTGTATCACATATTATAATTTAATGAATTGAGTTGACCTATTGTTAGAGAAAGAACTAAATCGTTTAGTAATTATCGCGTAATTATCAGAGAGATTAATAATTTTGTAATCGGTGAATGTTATAAAGAATCGATTTGACAAGTTAATTGGGAACGCTGTGTTAACTAACGATCAACGTGATTTGGTAATTAGTAAATGAGTCTAAGATCTTCAGTAATTAGTTAAAAATGCTACACTTTACTAAATTAACGTGGTCTGTACTTATGACGCTGAAAAATGAGAAGTATTCAAGAAAATATTACTCAATTATTTAAACTCTGAGATTGAAACTATATTTTTGCGCAATTTGACTATTATAATAATAAAGATTTTATGATTTTCGGTAATTAGACAAAGTCGACTATATGTGTGTACGTATGGAGAGAGAGCGAGAATACACAATTCTATTCATTCATTCCTCACACATTCGCTCTTTGGACCCCCGCTTCTGCCGTTTGCCCTTCTCTCATCTCTTCCACTCTCTTATCTATACCTCCCCTTTTCTTTCTTCTCCTGACACCTCTGCTACCACTTCCTGCCAACCATTACCCCTCCCACAGTCCGTACATTCCTCCCATATATGCTCCCACGACTTTACCCCTCTCCTACATATCCTATAACTCCTTCTATCCTCCTCCTGCCAATACTTTGCCCCTTTCATTTTACTACAGGTAGTATGTTAGGTCTAACATATATCCCGCTAGCAATTACCACTTCCTTTCCACCCAATTCCATTTCAGATATACCTTCTTCTTTTATCATCTTATACCAGCTACTCTACCTCGACTCGCTTATCCTTCTCCATCTATCTTTCCAATGGATATTTTTCTTCCTTATTTTCAGCTCTCTTCCCCTTAACCTTTCATCTTCTCTCAACTTTTCTGCTTGATCTAGATTTCGTCCCTTTCTCTTGTACAACTTCCTCCTCTCCTTCTCCCATCCCTCCTATGCTTAACTGCCTCTGCCTTTTCTCTTACTTCCGTCTAGCATTTCCTCACTAGGTGCCCGCTTTTAGCTTTACTCAGCTTCCTCTCATATCCACACGTCCTCATACCAGTCCTTCCCGCCAATAACTCTTCCGTGATTCCTCTCTTATCATATACTCTGGCAGTTTCCACTCCCATCTTAGAAACCTTTCTTGTATTTTCTCCTTTCTCTCTCTTTCTTTTCATCCCCATAGTTCCACCCTATACCCCATTACTGCTCATACTAGTCTGTCTCATAACCACATTTTTCTGCTCCAGTCCTTCGGCCATCAGATTCGCGGGATTAATGTAATTGTAAGACATACTCTACATAAGACATACTTATAGGACTGACCTGGTCTCCGAAACCCGTTGTTTTGAAATCAAATCTATCTAGTAATGTATAAAACGTCTAAAGTTTATTTAGCACGTTTTTAAGCTATTTTGTAGTCAAATTTTATTGTGTAAGCAGATTTTAAAAATATTTGTTTATTTTAAAATATATTAAAAGGCACTTTATATTTGTTATAGAACGTTCAACTATTTTTATAAAGATTTGTAGAGCAATTTCGAGTGAGATGACCTTGTGTCTAAGACGGATCATCTCATATATTACAAATACACATACGAGGTCTGTCCCAAAAGTATCCGACCTTCCTTCATATTTCCCTGCTGGTGTTATCCTGCGTCATCGGGCTGATGGCATCCTTCGAAGTAGTCCCCATTTGATTGTAGAATACGTTGCCAACGACCTTTCCACTTATGGAAACAGTCCTGGAACTCGTTTTTCGGAATAGCCTTTAGAGCGTTCGTCGTATTAGTTTCGACCGTTTCTTTATCGTCGAATCGGTGTCCTTTGAGTGGCATTTTCAATCTTGGAAACAACCAAAAATCGCAGGGAGCTACGTCAGGACTGTACGGAGGCTGACGGAGTTGTATGACTTTGTGCTTCATTAAATATTGCTGCACAAGATTCGATGCATGCGGTGGCGCGTTATGAAGAAGCCAATCACCGCTTGACCAAAACTGAGGCCGTTTTCTTCTAATTGCGGCACGTAATCTTTTCATAACTTGAAGATAATATGCTTTGTTGATCGTCTGACCTCTAGGAGCATATTCGTGGTATACAACACCCTCATAATAAAAAAAAACAATAAGCAACGACTTGATATTGCTCCGACTTTGGCGTACTTTTTTCGGTCGTGGCTCCGACGACAGCTTCAACTACGAAGATTGTCGTTTTGTTTCGGGATCATAACCATACACCCACGATTCATCACCAGTTATAATCTTTTTAAGCAGGTTTTCATCACCATTAACCATTTCTAAATTGTCCCGAGCGATTTCAAGGCGAAGGTTTTTCTATTCTACCGTTAGCAATTTTGGAATGAATTTCGCACACACGCGAACCATTTGCAAATTTTCCGTTAAAATCTTCCAAACACTAGTTTTCGCTATTCCAAGATCACATTCTAGTTCTCGCACAGTTAATCGACGATCTTCGTTGATCGCAAGACGCACACGTTTGATATTATTAGGTGTTGTTGTCGTGGAAGGCCGCCCAGAGTGTGGGTTACTATCAACGGATGTGCCGCCATCTTTAAACCGCTTATACCACTGTTTGATTTGTGTGTTGCTCATACACTCGTCCCCAAATGCCTTCTTCACCATTTCGATGGCCTCCGCATAATTCTTTTCGAATTTTAAGCAAAATTTGATGCAAATTCGTTGCTCCGATCTTTCCGTCATTTTTCACAACAGCAGAATGCGACGAACGTAAAAAACGCTTCGTAAACAAATGCACGTTGCACGTGAACTAAGGCGTCCTGACGAAAACTGCGATATCGTGGGAATTTGTAAAGCTTTGCAGTTGATACTCATACCCGACAAATGACGCTAAAATTATCAGGTGCGAAGAAATAAAAGAAGGTCGGATACTTTTGGGACAGACCTCGTATTTGAATATACTGATCAGAGTAATATTTTCAAAGATATTGTGAAATTATAGTATCCTATTTTATTCATCGAATTCAACCGAGGAATCAAGAAATTTATTTGTATTATATTGTCGAATACCGTTAGAAATTTTTTGCCTGTTATTTAAATTTTAATTTAAGCCAACACAGAAAACGATAGAACTTGTTACTTGATATTACAAAAGATTCTGTAAAAAATATACCGCGATATTATAGAATCATTATTCTTCTTACAAACAACGCTATACTGATATAAAAAAGCAGCACATGATCTTTCATATTTAAAAAGCTCCAAAATTACTTTGAAGCCTATAGTTAGTATTTCGAAACTTGGTTTAAAGTATTCCAATGTGATACAACACTTCAACCATGATTGAAATACTGGCAAGCTGTAAGCATGGCCTGAAAGGTAAACGAGTTTCAGATAATGGATGTGCAGGAAACTTTTGCATCGTCAACATGCAGCAACAACTTCACTTCTAACTCGATCCAGCTGCTCACACTGCATAATAAGTGTTATGTGTAAAACTGAAACATTTGATATTTCCATTTAGAACTGAAAATACTAGATGATACATTCTTTCGTTAATAATGTTCACAAACTATTTTGCCACAGTACAAACTGCTGTAGATGCTTCATACCGAAATATTTTGTTGGATTATTGGTAAATTATTATTAGTAGAACTAAATCTAACAATGAGAAACATTGTGTATTGTCTCCATAAAAAAACGGTGCTGGCACCATCAGATCTAAGGGCCTGAGACTATTTGTCACCGAAGGCCTTGGTAATGAACACTGTGCAGGTTGTCACAGACGCTGACAGAATAGATTCCTCAAATGTAAGGAATCAGCATATTAGAAAGTATATAGAAAAAACGCGCAGCGGCGCGGTGACCAGTAGAAATCACTCGAAGTAATAGTTCAACGTTATAGTTTACTCACCAACAGTAAATTAAGTGTCGTTGTTTGGAGTGCAATTATCCCAAAATTGTACAAATAAATAAATACAGTTAAAAGTGGTATTTATCGTTGAAGGGTTTCAACGGCCAATCATTTGTCTTTAAAACAGTGTGTTCTTTATTGAGAACGAGGCAATAAAAAATTGGTGGCAGCGGTGGGATCACTCGAGTATTGCCACGACAAGAAATATAAGTGGCTGACCTGAAACAATGGATACTAATTACCTCTTGAACATAACGGAAGGACTACGAAAAGCAATTGTAAGTACGTTCCAATTTACTACTTATAGAAACGTGCCAACGTACTCTTCGGACACTAGCCCTAACTCGTCAGATTCAATATTGCCCGAAATGGCCACCAATAACACAGATCTTCGCGAAATGCAGAAAGCGATGGAAGATATAACAGACGTAGTAAACAGAGAGACTGGAAATAGCAGGCAGCCATTGGTCACAACCGAAGACAAAGACATTCTAACACCTAAAGAAGCCATTGAAATAATACGAGACTTTGACGGAAAATCACAAAGTGTAGAGTCATTTATAGTTGAAATCGACGAAATAAGAAAACTAGTACCACGCGAAAAACAAAACTATTTCCTTCGTTTAATAAAAGCAAAAAGAATAACATATACGGTAGCGCACGAAATGGAAGCGTTTACCACGGACACGTATGACGAATTCTTCGAGGCACTTCGATTAATGTATGCTAATACGCAGCCCGTTGAGGTATGGCAAAATAATAGGTCGCGATGCTTTCAAAGACGAAATGAGACTGTAACGCAATATGCTAACCGATTCGTGGAAATTCAGCATAAAGTATTAAGCTGTACAGTAAATTCAGAGGAATCAGTAGAAAACAAAAGAGCATACGCCGAATACGAAAGGAAACAGGGTCTGCGGCAATTCATATTAGGGCTACGTCCGGAATACGCGATGGAAGTAAGAACACAAGCCCCTAAGAACATCCGGCAGGCTATCGCACTCGCACAAACTTCCGAATCACAGCAAATGACTCGCAAAACGATGATGCGCTAAATGGATTCGCAAAGTGATAGAAGTATACCAGGAAACGTCATTAACAGTAGGGACCGCAAAAATAGATCAACTAATAGACGCGATTTACAGACTTGTAACTACTGTGAAAGGTTCGGTCGCTTACAAGGAAACCATTATTGCCGCGATTATATGTATTGCCTAACTTATTCAAATGGTTCATTACCTCATGACATGTAGAATACATATAACTCTAACAATTTGTAATACCCAATACAAATTTAATAAAATTAGCAGCTATGTATAAAGCTAATATAATTGTTTCTTATTTGTGCTTAAAAGTAACGTTGACTGATTGTGTAGTCATCCGACATGATCTGGTTCAGTATCGTGTGGCGCGTCAGCGGGCGCGCACGCGTAATGTTTATAATAAAAATCTGAGGAATTTTAGGAGGCAATATCGTATATATATACCAATGGATTTGTAATAAAATTCTCTTCACTTTTTGTTATTATGCAAATTTGAATAAATTGTAAAATAAGGTTATGACAAATTTTTTGGTAATGAATAAATTGCATTTTGCCCAATTTGTTAACATTCTATTATTATACGTAAAAAACCATACAACTTTCCTATTAGAAGTTTTAATGTATCTCGTATGGTTTAGGAGATAGCCTAAGTGTAAGTAAATCTTTTCTGTAAAAAGATTGTGTAGGTCGAAAGTACATTTAAAGAACTAGTACGCATTTGCTTAATAATGTGTCCAATCATCGCCATTGGCGATTATTTCTGGGCATACTTTCAACCAGCTTTGCAGCGTATGAGACAGAAAGAGATCTGCATATTTCTCGAATACGGCAAACTAGCGTCTTCGATTTTAAAATACGCTTTGCTCGGAGTTTGTACTTCATGGGAGACCAAACATTTTCGATTGGATTGAGGGGGACTGAGATGACCAATCCAACACGTTGACACCATTCGCTGTTTTCCATTCCGTACAAAGGCGGCTTCGGTGTTTGGAGTCGTTCTCTTGAAGTATCCAATGGTCTCTGGTTCTTTTAAACCAATGTTACGATACTAAGAGACCCCTTTGGTACAGTTTAATCATCTTCTGAGCATTTAAATTATCCGGAAAGACGCATAATGTTCCGAAACCTTGCCGCATTAAGTTCCGTAGCTCGCTTCGAACCTCGATCAGGGAGATCATCGACACAATTTACCGTTTTACCGGTTTAATCGTTTAATTGTACCGTTTAATCGTTTACCGTATACGGCACTCATCTCGAAATGACTTGAACTTCTCAGTGACAGAAATGATGCTAAGAGAATTGAAGGGCTTTTGCATATTAGAGAAGTCATTGTATGTTTGGACTGACGCAATCTTTGCTGTATTGGATATCAAATTTCATAGATATCGCGTCCACGCTCTTGTGGAACAGACTGTATAATTGTGAAAGATACCGAACGGAAACAGTTTCTGCAAAGCAAGTAGTAGGTAACCGTCAAGGATGTCTCGAAATCCTATCCAAAAACACGCGCCTGTCTCATATTGTAGATAAACGCGAAAATAGAGAACTCTGGAATATCGTAAGCGAATACGACGATATTTTTACATTGCCGGGAGACTACCTTCCGCCACCCGAGCTGGGTCAGCATGGTATTTATACGACTGATGAAATTCCCATCAACTTTGAACAATACCGATATACGCCGATTCACAAAGAAAAACTTGAGAGACATTAGAGCTGTTAGAAAAGGGTATTCCAGCGATTCGCCCTATAATTTCCCTCTTTGTGTAGCGCGAAAGAAAACGGACGCGAGTGGTAAAACAAAATGGAGAACAGTAGTGGATTATAGGAAGCTAAACGAAAGAACACAACAAGACGTTTATTCCTTGCCGAATACGGACGAAATTTTAGATCAGTTAGGGAATGTGAAATATTTTGCAGCATTCGATCTGACAATGGATTTCACCAAGTACCAATGAATCCGGAACATTTGCGAAAAACCGCGTTCAGTACACCGAATAGACACTTCGAATACTGTCGGATGACTTTCGGATTGAAAAATGCCATCGCAACATTCCAGCGCATGATGAATAAAGCGTTAAACGGTCTTATTAATCGGGTATGCTTGGTATTCATAGACGACATAATAAATTCGAAAATATTTAAGATACTAATAGTTATTGCCCTAACCTGTATATATATTTATTTAGACAAACAATTTTCTTATTTGACATTGCGACGGCTTCCACGGATCCGTATGTCCTTTAATGGTAGTCGAACCTCATTAATGTACGTCAAAATCCGTCTAAAAGTAACAACATAACAAGAGTCAATTATATTATTATTTCATATGTTGTTAAAAAGCCTGTAAACATTAAGTAAAACTAGGTCATTATACAGAATGTTTTCGACCTGGACATTTAAAAAGAAGATGAATCTGCGTGAAAGAATAAGTAAAAAATGTGCAATACAATTATGTCTTCTGCAATTTCATTTTCGAGAAAATTGAATTTCAACATTTTTTTAAGTATTTACTAACCAGCTTACAGCACAGAAAATAACAAAATCAACAAGTTGTTCGTTAAATTTGCAGTCAGCAAATATCATAAATCAGTAAATGTAATTATTTACAACAAAATATTTTTCATTAGTTTCAAATCATACTGTTACTCTTATCATCATCTGAACTTATCCCTTTATACAATACATTACTACCTACATCAATAATATTATGAAGAAAGACTAATAATAAACTTTAGTAGTATTAATGATTAGATTTATTTATATTAATAACATTCGTTAATTTTTAAGTTCATGAAAAAATTGTTCCATTTTTCATTTTATTTTGCTCTGAAATTTATTTACAAATACATCAAGCCTGTTCAAATTGAATTTTATCGAAAATGAAATTAAATATAAAATATATTTAATTTATTTCTCAAATAGATTCACCACGTCTTCGATTGTACCATCAAATCGGTCACACCCTGTATATCGAAAACAACTGTGAGATTATTTTATTATCAACCAATTTTAATATTACATTTATCCTCAGTTTAAAATCAAAAGTACTATAAATTACAATAAATTGTAAACTATACTCTGAACATCGTAATAACAATTAAAAATGACCTAAGAATTTGTAAATCATAAACACATAACATAATGTAAAATTATTATGTTATCTGCTGCTTTATACATACATAACTATTTAATGACGAAAGATTTTATGACATGAAACTTAGTTTGAACCGAAGAAGTTCCTTTCCTGTTTGTGACACTTCAAATGATTTAATGAAACGAGGGTTGGATATCAAAAAACTTTCAAGACAATATCTCCATCTGAAGAAGATGTAACCGTGAAGTTCTTTAAAAAAGTTCACAAGTTGGAATTAACCGATGAGATGGATTATACCGAAACTTTATGTCTGAGCTGACTTTCTTCGCATAGCAAGCACATTCGCTGTCTGTAAAAAAGCTATGGATTCATGCTTTCTATTTTCATACGATGATTTGTTACAGAATATTCGTTAGATCTTGCATAATCATTGATATCACTTTCACTGATATCAAATTTTTACATTTTTGTACCTACAACAGCTTCTCCATCAAATTCAGCTTCAATTTTTTTAATTTCTCCCGTGATTTTTAAATTCAATAAAAATGATCCTCAGGTGAATAAATACACTTTTAATTAATGAACAAAATGCTTATAATATACCTTTCTGATCAATGGATCGCGTTAGTTATCGTTTTCCATAAAACGAAATAAATAATTGATCACTAATGGAAGCGTGGTCGCTAACGAGTAAGCTTACCTCAATAAAGAAAAGCTAGTAAGTACAATAAATATTATGATAATAATAAAGGAATAAATTCCAAATTTATTAATAAAAAATGACGGTTTGTAGTCTTTGTCTACCTATTTTACTGTTATAGTTAAGATACTAATTTGTCAATTATTAACAGTTGTTAACAAAAGTGAACAAACTTTCGTAACGAGAAGTGTTACCATGGAAATGACTAATGTGGTTGATATGGTCTCAGAATTAAACATTTATCATCATAGAAGTACAGCAAGGTGCTAACTTTACCATCGTAAAATTACAATATGACTTACAGTGTTCGTCGACATAGAATTATAAAATGGCGGAAAATGTTTCACCTCGGAAATTGAAGGAGACGTTTCTTTTTCTCAGACACTTAGTAAAACGAATTATACGTATTTTATTTTTGAGGATCATTGAAAAATCAATAGTCTAACAAAACTAAAATACAGTATTTATACATAAGCATAGTTGCACTATTGGTAGCACGTCTCAAAAATGGCGAAATTCACGAAAAATTTTGTGAAGTTTAGGATATGTATTACTCAAAAATTTAGAGACCGATTTAAAATGTAAAGTATAAAGTATACAGGAGAGGTTCTTGTAGAATCTCAGGACCTATCAAAATAGAGTCCTTTCTCTATAGCCAAATAAAATGATTTCGACAAAAATTGTGGCTTGTTCGGTTCATTGCATTTTTTACACATATTATAAGTGGCGCATGATGTACACAAGTTATGTTATTTAATTCTACGTGGATGTTTTTAATATTGTCAATGCTTGCTCGAGGTAATAAGCGAATTAATTAAATAAAAAGTAATCTTCCGTAATTATTATAGTTTTCTCGCACTAAACATCAAGGTACATAATATAGACCTTGGGAAAGAAATATCATCGAAGCAAAAAATCTCAATATGTATGCAGTATATAGTCATTTGTAAGAGTTATAGAAACACTGTTGCTCAGGAGGAGGACAGCTACATAATGGTTTGTTCGGAAAGTAATGCAATTAGGTGCGTAAAAAAAAGTGTATTTATGTTATTGATATAAATCTTTAAAATTCTTCAAAGTACTCCCCTTGGGCTTCAACACACTTTTGCCAGCGACTTTTCCATGCACGGTACGCATCCTGGAAGGCGTTAATGGGGACCTCGTTTAATGCCTTCGTCACGGCGGTTTGAATCGCTTCTGTGGTTCCAAAATGGAATCCTTTGAGGGCAGACTTAATCTTCGGGAACAGGAAAAAATCTGCTGGAGCCATGTCAGGACTGTAAGGGGGCTGTGGCAACGTTACCAAGCTGTGCTTGGCTAGAAATTCTTGAACGCGCAGAGCGGTATTGCTGGGAGCGTTGTCGTGGTGCAGCTACCACGTAGTGGCGATCTCTTTTCGAGTACAATGTTGTGCACAGTTGTTTTCGATATGTTGAGAGTCTCTGCGATCATTCGAACACTCAGTCGTCGATCACTCTTAAGAAGTTCATGGACACGGGAAACATTTTCGTCAATAGTGGTGCTTGTCGGCCGTCCAGAGCAGAAGTCATCCTCCACGTTTTCCCGACCGTTTTTGAACAAATTTAACCATCTGAAAACTTGACAATAGGAAAGATCAGAGTCCCCGTATGCCGCCTTAATCATTTGATTGGTTTCGGCGAGGC
The DNA here is from genome assembly GCA_036983795.1 of Megachile lagopoda. Taxonomy (NCBI): domain Eukaryota; kingdom Metazoa; phylum Arthropoda; class Insecta; order Hymenoptera; family Megachilidae; genus Megachile; species Megachile lagopoda. The sequence goes on along the minus strand of CM072797.1, from coordinate 15,780,528 downwards.
TTTTATTCAGCTTAGCGCAGAATTTAATCGCATAACGTTGTTCGATATTTTTCTCCATTACGCGTCGTGACACGGGCACAAATAATAGGTTTACGTTTACTACGATTCTGACGATTTCGGAGCGCGGATCAGGTTGAGGCTGCAAAGATATGAAGATAAGAGTCCCCTCCACATATTCCAACAAGTCCGAACATGTTCGGACCAGGAAAAATGGCGGAAATGAACAAATCGCATTACTTTCCAGACAGACTGTGTATGTTCCTTGGAGAGAACCTTTAAAGACATTAAATGAAGGTAGAACTTTGATGTAAATGACAGTGCTATATAGGGAAAACATTCGAAAATCTATTAAACCTATGTTAAACTTGAGTACGTTAATCTAGAAAAAAGCGAAATTATTATGTCAACTTTGGACATAATTTGTTATCTTCAATTCTATTGAAATGTGTATAATGAAATAATTTATTTTATCCATTTAGTGACTTTGAATAATTTTACTGATTGCTCGAAAGTACGAACCTTCCAGTGTTCTCTGATATTTACTCTTGAATCCTGCTTCATTCTATCGACTAGATATCTGGCCATGAAGGGCATGTCTTTAGCCTTTGCACCAGGTTCAGCGACGTTGAATTGCGAATCCGGATCAGAAGTAAATGAATCTCCAAGCGAATAGCCTATTAAAGTAGGACCGAAGCAAGACATTACGAAAAAGCAGAGTAGAGCGCGCTTTCGTGGCATCTCGTCCATTTTATTTCCATTAGGAATGTATGCAATAAGAAGATATCGAGTCTGTACTGTACAATAGTGTTAGGTAGATGCAGGTGAAATAGCCAATTTGAAAATATACTATCGGTACCCTGTTGCGCGGCATATTCACGTAGTATCTGAGGAGATAAAAACAAACATACCTTAAGAATGTTAGGAAGTGTCAAATACGTTCGCCAGTTTCCTTGGCCACCGATGCTCGCGGTGACTCCTCTGTTTTCAATGAGTAACTGTATCATATTAGATGTAAAAATACCACTACCAGCTGTTACAGAATCACCTATCGCAGCAATCACATCGATATCACCAGGTTTTAAACGATGGACCGAATCTGGTACTTTTGAAGATCTACCACCTACCAGACCGTATCTACCATTACTGACGAAGAATAGAAGAAAGCTTACATACATCGGTTTTAATCGAATTTCACACATTTCTAATAAGTTTATTTAGCTACCAATAACATTGCACGGGAATGGAACATATGGCGGTAGTTGTTTTTGTAGCCGCTGTAGATGCACCGCTGTAGGTATATGTAGCACATCTCCTCCTGAGTAACAATGTTCCATCATGTGATTAATAAACGATCGATATATTCTTTAACACATTCGGATGCAGAATTTTCTGCTTGGATGTTATTCTTCTCTCGAGGTCTAGGTCACGTATTTTGATGTCTAATGCAAAAAAAGCTATAAATTTTACGAGAGATTACTTTTTATTGCAGTAAGTGCACTCATTGCGAAACCTTGAACAAGAATTGATAATATTGAAAAAATCTACTTAAAATTAAATAACGTAACTTCTTTACATCATGTGCTATTTGTAATACGCATATCAAATGCATTAAATCGAATAAACTACAATTTTTACCGAAATCATTTAATTCGACTACACTTTGCCGTCTCTGGAGTGTGCAGACTTTTCGTCGAATATTGTCATAAGAAAAGGATTAGAATCTAATACGTTTCAAATAACTCTTAAGTATCAGTAATGTAGCTCAATGAAAACCCCTAAAAAAAGGTCGGTTTCATATAGAGATCTATAGGATCGTATATAATAACTTAAAAAGAAATACGAATGAAAATTTCAGATTTTTATCAGAAGTCACATGCATTTTGCACCGTGGTACCGTATGACGTCGAAGAAGAACCATCCGAATACACTAATGTAGAGTTCTTACCTACCGTAATTATGAAGTACCCATTTCCGAAAATTGCGAAAGATGTGCAAATTTTTTGCAGAGTCCAATTCCGTCTTCTGGGCCACGATCAGTACACATAATAGTACGACAAATAGAAATTTGTACATGATTCTTCTTAAACCATACATAACCATCAACATTAAATGGAGTCTATTTTAAAAGTGTAGTATGACGTGAGATTTTTGCTGCCGAAATTTAGTAAAAGTGATGTAACGACCACTGTCAACTAAAGACTGCGATAAGACACGTGCAACAGAAGAACGTATTTATATATGTTACATGCGACGCGCGTGCGCGCGTGTGGAATACTACGAGCGTAAGTGTAATATATATGTTGCGTGTATGTATGAATGACTTACATCGAGGACTTTACTCGAATAAGTTATTGCAAGTAAATATGAACCGAATTACGTCATGTTTGGTCTTATTTTAATCAGGAAAATGTCACGAATATGATGAAGAAAATTGTATAAAAAATGGATTAAAAATAAAAAAGTTAACAACACATTAGCATTATGAACAATTGAACAGACTTTTGATCTTTGCCGACTGCCACGATCGCAGCGTCTCTCTCTTTTTGACCGCTATCCTTCTCTATGTTAGAAATTTTTATCGGCAATTAAACCAATAAATATAGTCCAAATTATATCGTGTTTGGTCTCATTTTAATCAGAAAAATGTAAAAAATCTATTAGTAAAACTTTGATAACGAAAAAATAAAAAATAGAAATGTTTTATATTTGCATTGGTATTACCTCATGGAAATACCCGAACCCAGATTGCGTTACATTTCTCGGCGAGCGAGTTTCAGGTTTTTCGAGGGACTTTCCCCCCAGTGTTGTGGATAAAATTTTTGCTTATATCGTAAAGGACATTTTTGCGTATACAGAATGATTACTGTATTGTGTATGTATTCGGAGATACGCTAGTCCCATATAAGCCCTTTCATCAAATCGCTAGTATTACGGAATTATAAAACAGGCTAATAAAGAAGACGAGAAATAATGTAAATGAAAAATAATATATTATAAAAAATATTGTAACAATAATAGATTTTTTAACAAAACATAAATTGCATTTTGGTTGTAGACAAAGTATTGAAATACGTAATTATTGATTGCAGGAAATAATTATCGCAAACAGTAGATTTAGAAAATTTCAATTAGAGGAAGTCCCATAATCGATTAACGAGTTTTTGAAATTACTGGCAAAAACATACATAAATAATGACTGAAAGAATAAAAGAAAATAATTCACCAAAATATAAAATTTGCAAATGGTTTTAAGCTCTGTAGGATTTCAAAACGTCTGGTCAATATCTAGCTCTTGAAGAAAGAAACACACACAATCAACTATTGCAGTGATTGGAATTTGGGAAACCTCGAACTATTGCAAAATTTGATAAATTAAAATATATTAATTTTTATATATTAAGAACAAAATATGTTTTGCAACCCTAACTTTGGCGGCTATTTTCACCCCTTCAGCATGGACGATTGCCGATAAAAAAAAAGATACGTGTCAAATATTTTTTTAAGTTCTATATCTTATTCAAAGCGCATCAAAATCGGCGTGTGTCGATTGAGTAATGTCCCTTATCAGTTAAATGCTTATCTCAGAATTATTGACTAATGCTATATAATATGTTTCCTTAAGCGGTACGAGAAAATTATCAACGTGCTTGTGTTCTTGAAGTAATTTGAAAAATTGCTCACAGGGTAATATATGTATACATGAATTGAAACAATGTATACGTTCGACGAACTTAATAGCAAGAGAAGCTCTGAGAAACAATAAAATAGCAACGAAACAATACTACGACAAGTCGGCGAGTGAAAAAATATTCAGACCAGGAGACCAAGTACTATTACATGACAAAACGCTTCGACAAGGACGAACGAAAAAATTAACAGCAAACTGAATAGGACCCTACACAGTCTTAGAGAAATACGATAAAAAAAATTATACGATCAAAAAGGGAAGACGAACACTACGAATACACACCAACCGTCTAAAACATTTTAGAAACTAACAAATAGAGGAATAGGCTAATAGATAACACAGTCTTATCGGTACCTAATATTTCCTCTTTTTTAAAAAACCAACAACCTACGCCTATGTAGGCGCGAAGCAAGCCAAACCAATGAAGGTCATCTTCTATTACAGGGTATTGAGTTTGACTCTACTCATAACAAGCATCGGCTCAGCAGCGGGACCATGCACAATCAGCAAATTCTTATACAACCCGGGAATATATCTCGAAGAACTAGGCAAACTACAAACATATGGTAACATCTGGAAATTAGCTATACATCTGAATACGACATCATTAGCTGCACGTTAAATTCGACTACAAAACGCCCTAACAGCAGTAAGGTGAAGGTACCAGTAGTTGACACTTTAAGTAATTTTTTATCTATTTGTTCACATAGCTCAGGCTAAGTTCACTTTATGGAAAATTTATGATTAGCAGTCGCTGCACAAACTATTCTTCTATTATATTACAACAAGTATTAATTCCCGATGGCGGTTGTAAATTTTTTTTCTTTTCTTTTTTTCTAAACATAAAATTTGATTCAATAGTTGACACCCAGCGAAAACAAAAAATTTAGTAGTTGACATCCTTTTGTGTCAGTAGTTAACATAGGGAGAAAATCCAATTAATGAACTAGTCATGATAATGTATGAAAACAGAATTTTATTGAACGTTTAAAAAATATTATTCTTGAGTAAGTTTACAAAAAAAATATTCAATAATTATAAGTTACTTTCACAAAAAATCTAACTTAGTTTGGTAACTGAATACACATTTCTGGTTCTACTCATTTTAATGGGTTCGTTGATACGAAACAGCACTGTTTCCTATTCATAATCTAGCTTATCCATTCTTTCTGGCCACTTTCACAGTCTACCACACTTTGCCATTGCTGAAATGGTTGCAGTCGTTTCAGACACAGCAATTATAACTCCAGGGAACAACTCCTTTTCGTAGGAAAATACAAAAATATAGTCACTTCTGTATAATTTATGAAGTTATCCTTCGTAGAAGACACTCAAAAATGACAGAGGAACAAAGTTAATAGTTGACACGTAGTAATTTAATAGTTGACACCCCATGTCAACTACTGAATAATAGATGATTACAAGTTTCAATAGTTGACACGGAGTGAATTTAAACAATTTAGCATTGTTTATTGCCAATTTTAATAAATAAACCTCTTTTTGAGATTCAAACAACATAAACGAATGTCTTTTTTATTCACAATCATTAAATAATACAAATTTGCAATACTTACATTTTAACCAAACCTTAGCGATTTATATAAGAAAACACTGAAAAATCGCAAGAGCCGTGCGCAAGTTTGATTAATCGGTTGATATGACACTTTTGAATGGCAGATATGCGCAGTAGTTCGCAATTAAGCAGCTGAAGTGCGACAGTATACAGATTAATAAGGTTTGATGTATTCCAACTTGTGGTTTCCTTAGTTCTTTACTTTTTTTGAAAAAGTGTCAAGTACTGGTACAGTGTCAACTACTGCGGTGCTCTTACCTTAACTAGAGGCTGTCTAAATAACGAATACCATAAATGGCACACATTCCGTAAATAATTTGCTACAACCCATCAAAAAGAATTTGAACGCGTCTCTTTAAACGTAAAGAATGTCGAACAAATAAGAGGCAACGCGCGCATCTGCCGAAGACTGATAAACAGCATTGGCTACCTGGCAAAAACCTTATTCGGTACTATGGACGCAGAAGACAGAACGACAATTGACAAACAAATACGACTACTCAAGCAGGAAGGAGCCGCTCTAAGAACCTCCGCGATTGAACAAACGCAAGTAATTGATGCAAATATTAAATTATTCAACGAATCAATCGAAAACATAAACGAAAACGAAAAAATGTTATTCACTGGCACCAAACACACTCAAACAACTGTTACAAACAGAGACTGGCAGACAACACGTCACAACCGCGATAAACGAAAACGCAATTATTTTAGGAAATATAATAAGAAATTTAGTGGAAGATGCGAAAGACCTGTTAGAATTTACACTAGATATAAAAAGAGGTACACTCAACCCTGCAGTAATATCGCCAGCACAAATCGCAGAATGGCTACAAGCAGCTGTCCCGCAGCTTCCACCAGGTTTAAACTTTCCAATAACACATACAGAAAATAATATTCATACCCTATCTGATTTAGCATCATACGCGAACTCAAATACGATCACTGTTATCCTCCAAATTCAAAATATTACAAAATTAACAAAGTTTATCCAGTACCTACAAAAATCAACGCTTCCATTTATACCTATATCGATGCAACCGAAACATATGTAGCACTAGATCCGAACATTCTAGATTACGTTCACATCGGAAATACGAACCTCAATAAATGTAAAATAATATCTATGTAAACTACACCGTCCAATCATTCAAGCTATCCCAAATGGACCTTGCGAAATCTAAATTCTAATGAGATTAGTACAACATCCGCAAAATTGTAATACTCGCATAATAAAATTGAACCATACCATCCTAATTAAATTACACAAACCTGGACCATGGATCTATATCACACCAACTGTAGAGCAATTATCAATCTCATGCGAAAATGACACACATACACAATTCAAAACAATACAAGATTCTGGTATTATAACAACAGACGGAAGATGTTCAATTTCGGCGACAGATTTTAGAATAAAAACAAGCGCAAGTTATAAAGTAGAAAAAACAATCAATTATTATCTACCATCACAAAACCTATTAATATCGGATTTATCCCAAAACCTAAATGTAATTCATTTAAACAACAATAAAAAGGACACACTGCGTAAAATTGTGAGTCATCCGGAAGAACTTCGTCTTGTAAGCAAAAATCTAGAACAGATAAGAACAGAATTAGATCCGAAAAATATCAATGTACTGTCAGAATACCATTTTAGTCTAATTTCCTCATATAATCATAGTAGTAATACTAGGTTATAAATGTAAAGCGTCAAGAATATGTAACAAATCAAATCAAGAAAACAAAAAAACAATAATAGAAATAGCAAACGAAAACCCAAATTCGCCAAAACCTCGAATCGAAAAACAAAAAGAATCCAATGAACAAAGCACAATATAAACCTTATATATGTATTAACACCTCGTTACTGCCGCAATGTAAAAATACTATGTTATTATTATAAGATTGTATATTTGTAATCTATCTGTGTAATATCGCATGTCGTCACAAGAGCCAACATGCTTCTTCCAAGGGGGCAGGGATGTTGTACCCCGTTAGCAACAAGAGCTACACATAGCGACAATATTCAGGTCACAGAGCAACAACTATGGAATGGTCATCGTCAGCCCCGATAGTAGGACACCATCGTCAGCTCCAAAAGTAGGGCGAACCCTGTCAAAACCCCAATCGCGAAACATATGTATAAAAGGTGATACACCAGGGCAAAGGAGTTCGAAAAACATTGTGTTACTCTCATCACGAATAAAGTCCTTTCCTATATTATACTCGACGATCGGTGAAGTCTAGTTCTTTAATGCTCCCGAACCCCAAACTATTCTACATTTAACAGTGTACCCCGGGGGGCAAAACATTATGGTAAGGAAACAAATCGTGGTACAAGAATGCAAGACATTTTTGATAAAACTTGTACCTCAACAAAAAAACTCAATAAAAGACATTATTAATTGACAACGTAAGGAAAAGTACGATTGTGTATGATATAGATAAAATGGTTTTGTTAAGGCACATTAATAGTGAAGGAGGAATCCTTATGCAAAAATAGGCTATTTAAAATATTATAAAAGTTTCAATGATAATTTAGAACGTAAGCTGTAGGAATGTATTGTGCATTTCTGAAAAATTAAGTATGGCTTCGCCTTAAAAAATACAGAAATAGAGACAATTATTAAAAATTATAGTAAAATATTTTACACACACATCAATATGCTTCAAAGTAGTATTAATTTGTCCCATTGTGGTGTAAATTGATATACATTTTAATTTGATGAAATATGTATTTTGTAATTTATTTTTGATGTATTGTTTTCACATTTTTATTTACAATATTATATATAGAAAGGAAAGTTCAAAATATAATTTAGCATATTTTTCGATAAATAATTACGAAGTTAATATACCGTCATATACATACCATCTGCGACGTGCAACATTAACTGGAACTTCTTCCAATAATTTATCGACCTGATTCCGTAAATAATTTTACGAAGGATTGATAGAATTTCTGATGAAGAAAAACAGATTCGACTAAATTGTCGCCGAGTAAAGAAATACTAAATGTATAGACAGAAACCTATACATTTACCCTGAACTATTGACATCTTGAATGAAAAACAGTATATGAATTTTTACGGTTCAATTATGAATAATGTGAGAATTCATTATTCCTTCTCAGGTTAGACTAACGTTATCGATGAAAAAAATAATGAATAGAAAATATTGATCTGTAACAGACATTTGCAGCGATCACGTACGAAAAAAATTTCTTATAGAAATACTATCTTGATTTAAGTGTCTGCGCATGATAAACATAATAAATTTTGTTAAAACTTTCCACATCGTCGTATTTCCAATGTGGAAAGGTGATTTTGGTTCTTAAACTCCATTGCTTTGGCTCACTGGCTTGGCCCCTGTAATTCAATTACAGCAATCAAACGCACTTTGGAAACTGTGTTAAATGTGTACTCGTTATGTCGTATTAATGTTGGATTCATATTATTTGTTATTTTTCTCGCTAGTTTTTATTTAAATTTTAATAGTACCTGTAAGTAGTTACTTCTGTAACGTTCCTGAAACTATGCTCAGGAGTTAACAGCGCTCATGAGGTAAAGCGCGGTTTTTACCTATTGAACGACTCGCTTTTATCATAACTATGTATGTATATTTAAAGGAATGTGGGATTCGTGTGGTATGCGGTTAAAGAGTGAAATCCACAGGTAAATATCTTTCGATTATTAGATTTATTCAATTAACTAATGAAGGGGATTAATACTACAATGAACAATTATTTTTGTAAAAATAAGAAAAGTATATATATCTGATATTATAATTTCGTTTATTGAGTGACTTTATGAAAAGAACAAAATAGACTTTTATCGCGTAATAATCAAAGAAATTAATAATTCAATAAATTAAATAATGTATAATCTGCGAATGTTAAATGAATCTAATTAATTTTGAGAATGAGAATCGCAATTCGCTAGCTAATTATTTCAATATCTAACTATTAAAATGTTACAGTGAGTTCTACATGGTTTTCGAGGCTGAAATTGCTGTGTTTTTTACAAAATTAGCAATGTTCGGAATTTTAATCGATTATTATCTAATACTTTTTTAGTCAATTATTAAAACGCTACGCAAGAAACGCTGTTTTACAAAAGTTTAACGAAATCCTAACTTGTGACAGAACAATAATCTTTTATTAAGAAAACTATTAATTAAAAATTTGGAAATTTATGTGAAATTAATTAGACTCAGAGCAGTTACTATTTTATTTGATTCTACAACTACTAGTTCAATAGCCTTTTCTGTTAGAGCATACATTGACTACTAGACGATCCAACGATACACGCATTTGATGAATAACATATGCTCAACAGGAATGCAAATTAAGAGTGACTCTAATTATTAATCATAATTACCGAAACACCGCCCAAAACACACGGGCTCCAGAGACTAAGCCGCTTAAGATGAGGAGCCTGCTATTCGCTGACTCTTAAACAACCTAAAGCGAATTCCGAGAATCTGACGGCAAGTTAGTGATCCGACAAAAATAATAATTTTAATTGAGTGGCTATAGAGCTCTCGTTTTGATGTATTAGGCTTTATTGGGACTGAGCATAGTACTCTCCTACTGGAGTTTCAGAAACAAAATCGCTTACTGTTTGCTGGCTTCTAGAACGATACAGCGATCGAGTATCCAAATGGCTTATACACGCTATCCAGTCAAGACCTAAGAATCTTTTTGGCTCTTACCAGCAAAAACTGTTCCAACTTATATTTCTCCTAAAAGGTCCGACATGTACTTCTTTGAAAATTGTTCTGTACCCTACGTGTATCCACACGCTCTTTTATATTCGAGAATCCACGGTTTGCCTTTCACTTTTCAAGGCTACGCCAGCTACTCCTATGATAAGCATATATGTATAATTTTTAATTACTTGTTTAGATATTAATTAATGAAGTAAATATATTTATCAGATCGTTCATAGTATATTTTGATTAATAATTAATGATTTTAATATAAAAATGATAATTTAGTAATAATTTAATTCGAAATATATTTTCTATCCTTTTCTAGCTATTGCGCATACATCTTACAAAGGCCTAGGCTAACGTTGATGCGCGCGATATTTGAAATATTATGTGTAATGTTTTATAATTTTTAAATTCTTTAGTAAGATATTAAGTGATAAAAGAATATATTAATTTCGACTACTAATAATTTATTTTAATTTATTATTAATTAATTTCGTATGTTTCGATTTATTTAATAATAATTTAATCGTTTTAATATTTCGTGAATTAAAAGAAATGTATTATCGACTGATTAGCTACACACGTATGGTAATTGAATTGTTTTATGACGCATTCGTTAATTTTTATAACCACGATGGGTAATTTAGCGAAAAATGTGCAAAATAATGAATTGTTCGTTAATAACATCAAAATTCTTCCGCGATGATTCCTCAGAGATGTCATACTTCCTTTGTGTTGCACTGCTGGATTTTACTTTAATGAACTTACTTTCTTACTTTAAATACCTTCGTCTGTTTACTCTTTTTGACCTTACTTATCTTTTACAAAATTAAGACATGCACAATGGTGCAAATTTATTCTGCTTTATTTGGTTAAAATTCACTAAACATCTAGTGAAGATAATTCACTAGAATTCACTAGAAATCTAGAATGATTTTTAACCTATACTTTTAATTTATCAATTAGAATTCGTTCAACTTTTTGTTCAATTTATACGAGTATCTTTCTAATTAATTAGTTAAGTAATCTGTCTAATTAATTTTGGTATTCGTCTTGGTGTATCATCAGTTCATAATTGTAAAGCTTTTCATATATAAAATATTACAGATATAGAAACTAGTAGTTTTATACATAGAATTATCTCACCGATAATTACTGTGTTCATTAACATTAAATGACATAATTGCAACATTAATTTTTAATGAAAACCTATAATATGAAAATGCTGAATATCGATATTAATTAATAGTTCGTAGTGTTCCACATAAAAGGCATAAACTTTGCTATTTTGCGATAATGTAGAGTGGCAAAATTATCGACAAAATTGGGCGAAATATGAGTTTTGGGGTGCAATAAATCTCATTCGAAAGAGAAAGGTTCAGTGCGGAGCGCACTGGCTATGATTTAATGATATTATGTTCATATTTAGCAATACGAGTGTTACAAGGATAAGCAAAAGTCAACAACAAAGCAGTGGACTTCAACTATTCTTATATCATTAAACAGGCATATTTAGCTATAGAGTAAGATATAATTTGTCTTGATTTGAATGAGAAATGGAGGCGAAAAAGTTAGCCCCGTGTCATCATTGTTTTATACATCTTTTTGTGATATTATCGATAGTATAATGCAAATTAGAACAATCAAAACAATTATTAAAGTAAAATTAGTGAATCATAGTATACATGCATATGGATTTAACGATATATCGCAATTTAAACGATGTCTGCATTCCAATTGTGATGATCCTTTTGATGAAATCACAAGACGAGAATTGAGAAATTTCACGGACTTTGATTCTATTCTTTCTTTAATATTTAATACATTATTTTTTATGTTTATTAGATAGTAAATAATGAAATAGTGACGATATTGTACGATTTGACGACCCACAGTATATGATGCAAATTATGCATTCATATAGTGTTCTTAACAATACATTTTGTAAATTTTCACTTAAATTTCTAGAAAAACCAATAGCAGATCTATGACATAATCACTTTTGCGGAATATTTGAATATAGAAACGTATCTATTTTTCTAGTATAATGTTTATAATTTGCACTAATTCCTTTAATAACACTTTACAAGAAATTTTGACTATTTTTTATTTCGTAACAGCCAGTATGAAATTCGCCATAGCAACTATCCAGTAGTTTATTACATGAGAAAAATCTGTGAACTTCTCCAAATAATACGATATAAATTGTTATAACATTATAAACATTTAAATATGTTTAAATAACGATCAAAGTAAGGAAGACACCAAAAACGCACCAATTTTTGCTGATATTTTTCAAATTATTTGAAAAACTGTGGGTTTAGGCGAAAATCTATCCATCGTACATAATAGAGTAGACGTTTCTGCTGCAAAAAGCATCAAGCGAATTTACAAAATCACTTTTGTTTTCATTTTACAAAGGAAACAGTTTGGCAAAACACGCGTCGCTGCCAGCGTTACTCAATGTTGGCGCGCTGTATTGATTGTCCTGTCTACTGCCTTAGCATAACGGAATAACTGAAGCACGTGGCACGCAGTTACTATTATAATTGTTTTCAAAATTCGGTCACTGTATATGTAAACAGACGAAAATAAGTGGTATAATATACCTATAACATAGGAATTACCCAAGGTTTATAACAAATCGAATGTATAAAATCAGTGCTTTAGATTTTAACATCGTGCATGCGATATAGTATTATGAAGTTCATGGTTGTATAGTTCTATTTACTAATATGAACATCCATGAATGTAAAATGCTTAGAGCAATAACTTCGTGTTAGAAAATTCCTATTTTCCCAAAATTACGGAGATATATTTGGAATAGTTAATTATAACTAAGAATTTAGAGCGTTTATTTCTTAAATTGTTTCAGTTTAAGTTAAATTACCGTAAATGTGAAGTGTACATAAAATACAATTTCTCGACCACATCTTCTAGAACTCTCCAATATTTGGAAACTTAACGTTAATACAAAATTATTTAAAAAATTAAATAACAGTTGTTTAACAAATATATAATGAAATTTAGTATAGAAGGGAAGTAATAATTGTGCGTCGCTCCTCGCGGTTCAGTCTTTCCGTTACGACAAGGCAGTAAACACAATTACCGCACCACGTCAACATTGAGTACCGCTGGCAGTGACGCTTGTTTAACCGAACTGTTTCCCTTGTAAAATGAAAACAAAAGTGATTTCGTAAGTTTGCTTGATGCTTTCTGTAGTAAAAATATCTGCTCTATCACGTATGATGGTTAGACTTTCGACTAGTCCTTTATTTTTTAAGTAAATTAAAAAATATAAAATAAAATATAAAATAAGTACAACATGATTTTTTATGAAACAAACTTCAAATAAATAGAATTATGATTTCTCACATTATACACAAGCACTACTTTGGTGGCCACAATTACTTTTTAGTTCTGATATTTGAACGGACCACTAAAATAACAAAATAACTGTACCAAATCACAGATGTTTTGGACACAAGTGGAACGCACCTTTAATTTGGAACATAATTGAAGTTAAAATTTGTATTGATCTTTATTAATGCAAGTAATATATAAATTAATTAAAAATGTATTTGTGTAATTATTTCCTAAGTTCAAAATTCATAGCGCAATTATGAGATAAATTTCACATCCACAACTTTAATAAAAAAATCTCAATTGAAATTTTAGATTAAGTTATGCTTTAACGCATGAAAAATATGTTATACATATACAATTAATAAAAATTTATAGTAGATTAAATTTTTGCAAATAAAAAAGTTATTACTTATTTCATGCATCTATAAGTCAATATCTAATAAACAACAACAGTGGCATAAAAAATGTATTAAACATCTTCATTACCATTTAATATAGAAAATAGATTACTTTTATTGTAACAAGTATTTTCCATTAAGTAAATTATTGATGTATTAATTCTTGATTTATTAATGTATGAAGTTCGAAAATATAAATTTTCTTGATAAAATCAATGTATCTGAACAGGAAATAATAATTATTGTATCCTTATAAGCAGAATTCCTTTAATGTTTTACTATACTAAATTATAAATTACACAATTAATAGATGTAATTAAAAATAAAATTCCAGCAACTTACTATTGCACTTAAACCTTTCATCATAACTTCTTATAAATAATGTAAAATCCCATTTTATGAAACTATATAAAAATTATGTTGTAATTAATTTTCATATTTATATCTCCATTCATTTAAAATATAAATATTAAGAAATCAATTAAATATTAATACTATTATAACAGACAGTTTACTTTCACCAGTTAACATTAGTATATAAAATACATGAATATTAACTACATAGTACTATTTACAGATTTCTTAAATATTGATAATGTTGAAAAATAACATTATGCGCAACCAGGGTATGGATCTACTCTGTTCTTTCTCAAAATAAACTTAATTTTTCTTTCCATATCTTCATCATAAATAGCTTTAGACTTTTCATAGTTTATTCTTCGTCTTGTTTGTGTTGGTTTTTCATAATATCTAGTACGCCTAAATTGTGCTAAAATTCCTTCTTGTCCCAATATGGAACTCAATAATCGACTTGCCTTCTCAACATTCTTGTCATGGACCAAAACTGTTCGGGACAAAAATTGAGCATGTCGTGCTATACCCATCTGAAACAAAATATCCACACAAGTATGACTTTTAATTCCTTATTCCAAATTAAGAAAATTTAATTAATTATTAAATTTAATTTAATTATTATTTAATTAAATTAAGAAAATATACTAGTTAATGTTGTAAGTTAACAGGATTATAAAAGGAAGTTATGTGATTGCAATCCACACATACCCTCCAGTAATTCTGACTCTTTTGCATTTGCCATAGTTTTATCAATGTATTTTGGTGATTCTATTTCCTTATATTGGCTTGTAAGTGAAAGATATGAGGTAAGGCATTAGATTTCTTTTTGTTTTAATTTTCACAGATATTGTAAATGCTGAGAAGAAAGATATGTTAATAAATAAAGAGTGGTGAAACAGAGAACAGGGAAAGAATGTACTGAATAAGAATAATGTAGGTTTATTTTTTATGTTTCTTATGGATTTTGTTTTGTTTTTTATGTACATCAAAGTTTTTGTATCTTCTTACATTCTTCCGAATTGCAACTTTACATATAAGCAGATTACCTAACACTGTCATTTTAATTCTTACTCTTCTCGATAAAAGATCATTATTAGGTTATTTATTTGTTCAAATAGCAAGATGCACCTTTTAACCAATTTCGATTAAACTTTTAACATCTTATATATTATTACAAATTATAATATTAATACTTTTTTGAAACTTTTTCACTTTTCAAATACTTAAATGCCTATTTATTAAGTTTGAATTCGTAATGCATAAACATTATAAAAATTTATAAGTATTTCATAATTATTTATAATGTGAAATATCTTTTTCATCTCTCACTTTTCTTGTTATTATAAATAATAATAGCAGGAATATAATAAATAATAACAGTAAATATAATTCATGCTTTTAATCCTACTAGTATAATTTCTTTAATACTTTCTACAGAAAATTTTGATACACTAAGCTTAAATTTAAAATATTACTGCATATTGAATTTTTTATTCAAAACATCACGTACCTACTTTTATTTAAAAAATGTAAATACCAAATAATATTTTTCAGAAGATTTCATTGTTATTAATTTCTTATTATTTATTTATTTATATAACTATAATAAACTGTAAGATGAAATTTAATAAATAGGCATTCAAAAACGTCAAGAAGAATTCAAATATTACAAAAGAAATGATTTTGGCAAGATTTGATACAGTAATCTTCCATTTACACGATATGAAAATTGTTTTCAGTACAATCAATGTATTATATTCGAAATTTTTAAAAGTAGCTTTTTTTCGAAATCGACAACGTCAAAGAATATGTACATAGAATAAAGAAAAATATAAGAACAGGTATAAAATTATGGCAAACAAAATGCCACCTTGTTTCCAAGAACTTAACTTCTGATTCTCGAATTTCTATAAATTTAAGCATACATTGCTTAGTAGGTTTATTAAGAGAATGATTTTATTACACACATGTTTAAAATTAATGTAAAAACAATTATTATACAATTATTGGCAAGTAATGTTCCTCTTCAATTATAAGGCATAAATCAGATTGGAATATGGTATAAACAAAAATAGACTATATGAATTGTTTTGAATAAATATTTATCTTGGATAACAGTCCAAACAAAATTATATTTGTTAAGAGATGGACATTTTATTTTGAATTCTAGCCCATTTCAATACTTTATTATAACTACATCATTGCAAAAGTATACTGTGGACAATTGTCAAATAAAGTATTACAAAGTTCAAGTATATAAATGTATGTGTAACATTAACCAGTGATCAACATGAACTTTATACTGTAGTAAAAACGAATGATCAATTTCACTAATGAATTGAAAGTTATTAAGATAATTTTATATAAAATATATTCTACATAGCTCTGTATAAATAAATAACTGTAATTTTAAATTAATAACAAATAGATGATCATGAAATTAATTCTATTATTCTCTATTACTATTATCTATTGTGTGATGATCACCGTGATAAACATACCAAAGCAAACAAAGGATTATAAACATGCCTGTTTATAGATGTAAGTATTGTATGCATTACTATATTAATTAATACTATAATAAAATTAAAAATAAAATGGTTAGTTACTATTATGGTCAAAGATCAGACCAAAAGAATTGTAAGAAGAATATTTCAATGTGTGGTGCAACCACTAACCCATTTTGTGGATTATTTTCAATTACATTATGAAGCAAGAAGATATTGAAAAATACTATTAATTGTAAAATACTATTTAGTCAAATATTTTATCCCAACAATATTTATTAATTTCTTTCTAATTATTCTCTTTACTTTTCAAATAATGGTTATAAAATTATTTGAATAATACTGCAATTTTAAGTACCTAGTATTTTCTTTTCTACTTAGTATTGTAACAATGTTTTTATAAAGATAAATTTAGTTTTATACAATCACAGTCAGTCCAAGTTCTATTATTCTGTTCATGATATTGTATATATGTTTATACTTCTACTGTCCCCTTATATATCACAAAATGAATAATCTGGATAAAACATACATATCCTATATATAAATTGACAAATTTGTATACTCTGACTGGTACACATAAAATGTCCTGTGGATCACAGAGGGAAGAGAGGTACTTTACACATACCACTCTTTCTATTCATATATATGTCAATGCATATTTAAAAATTAAACTAGCGGGTGAGTACAGCGCTCCACCAGCAATAATAAATGATTTGTGGCAAAGAGTGCAGCAACAGTGGTACCCTATTACTCCAGAATACTGCAAAAATATAATTTCAAGTATGCCTAAACGCATTCAAGCCACTATGAAGGCCAAAGGCTCGTGGACAAAATATTAAATGTATAAAAATATGAATGTTTCTTTGAAAATGAATTGTGGTGCAAAACCGATTACATGGAAAAAATGTGTCTTCATCAAAATAATAATAATATCATGATTGTTTAAATTTTCTTAAAAACCTAAAATGTTGTACTGAATACTATATATTTTGTTTCTTGATATTCTATGTACAAACATTAAATAAAAATTAATTTTTGTAAAAATATTGTATGCGTGTTCACTTTTGCTCCTCACTGTACGTATGCATTCCTCTACAAGTATATAGTCTTTTATTCCTTCCAGGGCATTTCTTGTGTACTCTTCACAGTACATACAAAATATACATATACATTCTTCCTCTGTACCAGTGAGAAAATTATTTAGTTATGCAATAATAATAAATTAACCAAAGAGTAATAAACTTCCAGATTTTATGTTTAAAAGATACTTAATTGTGAAGACCAATATGAAAGGAAAAAAATCAAAATATTGTAATAAAATGTTTAGAAATATTTAATATTTAGTATATTATATTAAATCAATAGTTATTTTATCAAATTTTTATATACTATACTTCGTTGATAGTAAATGTCTAGCTTTATATTAAATAAAAAACCTGATCACAACCTAGATCATAAGTTTCAATGTGATATTATTAAATATGTTCTATTGTATTTATATACCCAACAAATTTAGATATGATATAAGAATAATTAAAATAATATAATGATGTTAAAATTTGTTAACATTTTGTTACTAATAAAACATAATACCTGAAACCCTCTTCGAAATCATAAAACAGAAAGGATATATAATTAAATATTAATGTTATTAAAGTAGTAACTTTTATAAAACGTTATACTATAGTAACTTTTTAAATGTAATAACTATTTACAATAATTGTAAATTGTAATTTTTCAATGTTTCTTTATGATTTCATTATCTCATAATCTAAATTATATATTTTGAAATAAAAGATGCTGAAAAATCTGCTATTATTTTATTATTTACTACATTTTTATCACATTTTTGTTAGACAAATAATTTTGTATTTAATTTACTATGATTGTATTGAATGCTATATGAAATCATAAAAGCACAATGTTATATTAAATTATTCAAATAGTGAAAATAACTTAATAATAAATAATTATTGTTTAAAATACATTAACCTCTTACGCTGGAAATTAATTGGCAGTAGCCTGTGACTAACTTGTTCAAAACAAACTGTAATTTGTAATTATATTTATTAAAGTTTGAAGCAGGTTGCATGTAAAAAATGCACATGGTTTATTTAGATAAATGTAACTAAGATACGCAATGTTTTAAAACAGTTTAATAATAATTCCGTACAATATGATATATTTCAAAAGAATGAGTTTTGCAGCTACCTTGCAGCTTTGCTGAGACCTTTCTTTATCTAGTGTAGATGGAATTTTGACTAGAAAATGTACTAATTGTACGTTCGAATATTGCGATGTTATAATACGTACTTGCTTTTTGTAAGTAGTAAATTCAGTAGACGTGCTGAGCACGTCATTGCCATTTTAGAAGCAGATAACAAGCGATCTGCATAGCACGTTCTTTCAGCGCAAGAGCTTAAAGCATATTTCTATAGGATCTATCTGTGTTTAATTAATATCGCAACCAAACATTAATATATTTAGAGGTTAGATATTTTTTACAAACCGAATATAAATAATTCAATAATTTCTTATGCTTATGATTATAATAAATGAAGATATTAAATACAGAATGGATTGCAATACCTTTTATTTTTGCTATATGTAGATAATAGTTCGAATAACCACAGAAATATAAGAAAATAACACTGCAGACTTGTTTGAACCCTGATCTGACAGTGACTACAAATGTAACGAGAGTGGACATGCCTTTGTTCTTTGTGGAACGAAATGAGCGCCATCTGTTTTATCTTAATAGTATAAAATGATAAAACATTTCGTACTGCAGCATTTTGACACACATTAAACTGCTTTTTATTCTATTAAATACATACTGTTAAAGACTGCCATCCATATAGGAGATTATGCCTTATAAACAATTTAGTATTTTGTAACGTCCTACGGGAGAAAGACGACAAATCAATAAACTGTATTGAAAGCAGATAAACGGGTAAAACAGATAGGGCTATCGATATTGCTGCTTATTACTATTTACTTGTGGTTTTTGGACAGTAAATCCATATGTCCTTGAGAACAAAGGTATGTCTAGTTTGGTTATATCTTTTGTCAATGGTTTTGATAAATATCAATTCATTGCAAAAGGCGGTTTATTTGAACGCTCCTGACTACCACATTGAAGTAGTTAAAAATTGCATTAAGTAATATTTTCATTTTTGACAAATCTTACCAAATATTTTCGCAGTATCTTGTTATATTTATTTTTCATAATTGCAATTTTTAATTATGTAAATGAACAAATTCATAATAATATAGAAATTAGATCTACTATATAGAAAAAGTAACACCTGTACATGTATGGATGATGTAAAATTTTAAGTGTGATTACAGAGAAAGTAAAAAAATTACAACAAAGAAAAAATTGTTTACAATAATTAATACTAGTAAAGATATGTAGGTTACAAAGGCTTTGTTATTTAATAAAACCGTATGTTAAATATCTATACTGAAAAATACTTACTATACTTACTTGTGATGCTTCTTAACAAATCAAAATGAAAAAAAAAATATAATTTGTACTTCTCACAATCATTAATCATTAATTTTTAATTTCGTTTTGGATAATTGCAATGTAATTGTACACATATAACTCACGAAAAGCTTGTTTAATAGTGTAATAACGATGAAATGTAAGATTAAGCATAAAAAGATTTGACTGTTAATTATTAAAAAGTTATTATTGTCCAGGTTACGGATAATATTATTGAATGATATTTTAATAAAATTGTTGGTAGTATGATAATGAAAAAAAAAAAATGTATTGTTTCGAGCTAAAAAAATATATGTCGTGCTATCTCCAGTAGCATACATATGTTCGATTAGCTTCAAGAGTGTAGACTATGCATCAATGTTGACTATGGTCGTAAATAAACAAATCTGCACCGCATCGGTAAAATAGCCTAGTCTAGCCAATATGACAAAATTAATTCGATAGGTTAAAATAAAGTAAAAATCAAGAATAAAATTTTTATATTTTGTTTATTCGCAACCACAGTCAATATCGACGCATAACCAACACTCGCAGCGGCGCGGCAGTCGCCCTGCCTATTGTCTTGGCGTAACGGAATAATTGAACGGCGCAACGGGTCAACATTGAGTACCACTGGCAGCGGCGCGTGTTTTGCCGAACTATTTTTTTTATAAAAAGAAAACGAAAGTGATTTTGTAACTTCCCTTGATGGTTTCTTCAGCAGAAATGTCTGCTCTATCGCGTACGATGGTTAGATTTACGCCTAGACCCATAGTTTTTTAAATAAATTGAAAAATATCAGCAAAACTTGGTGCGTTTTTGGTGTCTTTCTTACTTTTACCATTATTTAAACATATTTAAATGTTTACAATGTAATAACAATTTATATCGTTTTATTGGGGAAAGTTCACAGATTTTTCTCGTGTAAAAAGCCACTGAATAGCTGCTATGGTAAAAGCACAAAAAATTTCCAAAGTTGAAAATTTGCAATTTTTTTTAACATTAATTTTCTCAAAATCTGTACGTCCTAGAGAAAAACGGATTTCAGATTCGCATTCAGCTCGCAAAAATCTATAAGAATTTCATAGTGGCGGTTACGAAATCAGTTGGCTGTTGTACAGTGTAATCGAGTAAAATTCCGAATCTTGTTAATTTTGTAAAACGCAGCAATTTCAATTTAGAAACAGAATTAAAAAATCACGTAAAACTCACTGTAACATTTTAATAGTTAGATATTGAAATAATTAGCTAGCGAATTGCGATTCTCATACTCAAAATTAATTAGATTCATTTAACATTCGTAGATTATACATTATTTAATTTATTGAATTATTAATTTCTTTGATTATTACGCGATAAAAGTCTATTATGTTTTTTTCTTAAAGTCACTCAATAAACGAAATTATAATATCAGATTATATATTTTTCTTATTTTTACAACAATAATTGTTAGTTATCGAAAGATATTAACCTATGGATTTCACTCCTAACCGCAAACCACGCGAATTCCACATTTCTTTAGATATATGTATGTAGTTATAATAAAAACGAGTCGTTTAGTAGGTAAAATTCGCTCTTTGCCTTATGAGCGCTGTTAATTCCAAAGTATACATAGTTCCAGGAGCGTTACATCTGTCAGACTTTGATATATTATAAATGCATGTACTTTGAAATACATCTTCGTATACAACATTACAATACAACATCGTATTTTGAAATACAACTTTCTACGTTTTCTTTTATACCCTGCCATGGATATTTTAATAACAAGCATGTTTCAGTCCGTTTAATGCCCACCTTTGCCTAATGGGGCATTATGATATTGATAAAATATTTATTTCTTCTTGTTTTCTGTGGATGCGTCATTTTCCACTATCGCTTATCGTAAATAGTCAGAGTCAAACACAGTGGAGATACTTCTTCCTCCTTCTTATCGTCTTCGTAAGTACATGCTGTCGTTTTAGTTACCGTTTGATTATCATTTAGTGATGGATATAGCGTATGGGTGAATATGTATCGATAACACAAGATAAGACAAAGTTATCGAAATTATTGACCCATTAAAATTTTAATAAAAGGACCGGTTGACACATTGCCCAGCCATACAGATTATTTGTACCAAAATACATAGAAATAATGAGGTGTAAGATTGTATATTCCTACTGTTAATTTTTGCATTTCTATTGGAACATTGACTTTAACACTTAGGCCATCATGTATAGTTACCATATTTTATGAGTAGAATTATATTAAAATTAAATCAAAATTAATTTTGGCGTATATCAGCATCGCATTCCACATAAAGCCTGGTAAAATGTAGAAGTACACAACATCTACCTTGCAGTTTCCAACACAAACGGTGCAAATTTTCAAAAATTTCAGCCAATAATATTGGTGTTCTAGTACAATATTTCAAGAACAGGACATTGTTAAACATTTAATGTGTGTGCATAATTGTTCTTAGATGTTTGCTCGCCTGCTGAAGAACTATAAAATACTTCGCAAAATGGCAAATCATGGTAAAATTCGCCATATGTGCCCATTTAAAATTATGCATTGCTTTTAATGCAAGATGCTCCAAGAGTATACATACACGTGTACATTTGTTCTAACAATAAGAGCGAAACAGTTATGCACGTGCGATTATTTTCTATAAGGATTGAAAAGGATCGACTTCTAAAGTAAATAATAGCTAAAACGTTAAAAGCAAAATTTTAATTTGTATTATGGAAAACTAACAATTATGTTCGTAGAAAAAGATTAATTAAAACAGGTGAAATTCTTTTCACTGTCAATGCAATTTACATTTATTAGGCACCAGAGTTTACTGGATTGTAACGTACGTTACGTTTTCTGACTTGAATTCAGTGGACTCTTTCCAGAATGTTAGTGTATAGCGTTTGTGTTTACGTATGTCCATGCACTTTGTTTTATAGACAGTTATTTTAAACGGTCTTCATTTATTTCTGTTATATTATAATATTTAAAAAATGTACATTGTGGGTGATACATCAATTAACTCGACTGTACTCCTATTTTATAATACGATTTCTCGCGCATTATAGCTTTCACTTCATGATTCTATTCCATTTCAGTATTTGTTTTTTGTTTTGTTTGGTATTTACTTGTTTAAATTACGAATATAATTATTCATATGTGCGCTATTCGATTATGAATTATTAGAATATTAAGGAAATAATTTTCAGTAACTAGCAACTGCTGTATTGTTTACAACGGAAAGTTAAATCGTGATACAAACTAAAATGTGGTTGTTCTCTGTAGAAATATCATTATTATAATTGTCGATAATATCGTTAAAATATAGATAAAGAAAACACAGACACAGGTAATTGAAATAGTAGGAAATTTTCAAATTTCTAAATACTCAAACTCGCAATCATTTAAGATGAATTTTGAAATGTTCATATTTCCAAATTGTTTAATTCATAAATTTCCAAGTTATTTTCTTTCCAAATTTTCACTTTTATGAATTTTTATGTTTCCAAAGTTTCACTTTTATGAATTTTTATGTTTCCGAAGTTTCAAATTTTTATATTTGTGAACCTTGAAGTTGTGAAATTATTAAATTTCTTAATTCTTACATTTCCGACTTTCGAAGTTCTCAAAAGGTATAGTCGAATAAGATGGTCAAATATGTTCTTCAGTCAAATTAAACTTGCAACACGTTATGCAATAGCATATCCAAAAAAAATCTCATACAAAATTTCAACTGCCAATCTCAATTACTAGGGTAGTAACAAAGGAAAATTCGAGTTTTTGCCTCCTTTTTCTATTTGATGACATACAAAATATCTGTAAAAATTCTGGAACATTAAGGGTACCGCAACACATATTACAGAATTTTTTCATCGCAAACTGCAGTTGGTTCATTCCAAGCAAAATCGATTACCCTTTGACCTCATCATCTGTGATTTTGTTTTACTCGAAATATGTCATAGTCCATGTGAACTTAAGGGGGGTTTAAGTTATCATTTTGCTGGTTTCGAATTTGTTAAGAAATAACAAGCATAAAAATGATTATTTTCAAACCAACAAGTGAACAAACGGATCACACTCAAATGACTTTAGGGTTAAATATAACATAATTAAAAATGTGGCATTACCCAGGAGTGGTTACTAATATACTTTGCGAGGTATAAACAGGATCATTTAATCGTATACGAGGTTTTCTCGTATTGCTTTGAGACCAATGGTATAAAACAACCGATTATAACAGCGGAGCGTACAGCTCGCCTACCTGAGAGGTACACCACATACTTTTTTAGTTTATTGTGACGTCAATTCTTCTGAATGGCTCATTTTAAAGGGGAAACTTCAAGAAATATGACCGTATTTTTTTTTTAATTTAAACTCCCTACGTTCTTTATGAAAAAAAACATAACAAAATAATTTTTTTTAAATTTTCAATATTATAAAACAAATTGACAAAGTCAAAAAAAATATTTTATAGTAGCCCAATCCTTTACGAATAAAACAAAAAAGACATATAGCTAAATCGGAAAAGTAGTTTCTGAGAAAAAAATTCGTAACTGAAGCCTGTTTTCGCCAAAATGTGCAAAACTTACAAACTTTGAAGGCTTGTTATTTCTTAAGAAATCCGAAAGCGGCAAAATGATGACTTAAATCCACTTAATTTCATATGGACTGCGACATGTTTCGTTTAAAACAAAATCGCAGATGGTGAGGTCATCAAGTGATCGATTTTAAAACATGGAAAATTGCAAAAATGTCGTAAAAATACGATTTTTTATTGAATATGTCGGAGCAGTAGTTTTATATAATTGTAGTAATAACATATTGGCATAATTATTATTCTTTAATTTTTCCGGATTTTTCGGTAAGGTGCACCATAGTAAAAAAAATCAAAAACAGATTATTTTGCGTGAAAAAGTATCTTCTATTTTGAATTTGCATTCCTTCTTTTCTCAGTATACTTATTAAGTAGTCTTAAATAGATTAACATTCATAATTGCTACAAATGAAGTATTAATTAAAAAAATAACATTCATTTATCAATTAATTTTGTGTCGTGTTTGGTTACATTTTGGGAAAACGGTTAGGTCTTGTCGCGTAATCGCTACATGCTATTTGGACGCAGGTTCGCGCTCCGCTGAATTGTAGTTCTTTTTTAATATTATTTGTTTTATTGTGAGTGTAAAAATAAATAACAGTACTTCTAGAAAATTCTAAACCTATCTTGAAATTATTAAAAAAACGTAATATTAAAGAAAACTAAGTCAAACAGGACGTGAACCTGCGCCTAAAATAGCATGTAGCTGTATGTAGAGTTCTGTCAGTGTGTCTGTCCAATGTTGTTATGACGACTAATGATTAATAACGGATTGTAATTTACGAGAGTTACTAAAAGCTATAAGATTTAATGAATTTCTATTCTCACGAGGCAAGAAATCGATCCTTTTCGATTTTAACGAAAACGGGGTAACGAAAGTCCAAAGAACAATGTAAAATACCTAAAAGTAAATTCACGTATTGTATAATTCTTAAGCTTGACTTGTAAAATTTGAATACCCGATTTCGCAGTTTCTTCGATACAAAGACTCTTATTAAAACTAAAATTGATAAAAACTATTCCTAATTCGAAAGTAGACTGTCCTCTAAAAGTCTTTGCCACTGCCCTTTTTATGTCCAAAAATTGAAAGCAAAAGAGTTGTGGTTAAAAACTAGCAAAATAGTTTTTCGATAGAAAACTATGCACTCCGTGGAATTTTCTTGGAGAAGATTCATGCTTTGCGGTGGTCTTAATTATTACGATCTGTTCTAATTCTAACACATGTCTAAACTAGGAAATCTCTAAAATTAGAGAACTACCTATCAAATCCCGGTGGAAAATGCGCTACGTATCTTTTACGAGAGACATTTTTGCTTTGCGTTGATCTCGAATTGTTCCAAAATATTTCAACAAAAATTTTTTTGAAAAATTTCAATAAATTGAAAATGATAATAGCATTTAATAATAATAATTTGTTACATTATACGAATTTACCCAACTTTGCCTTCAAGTACTACGTGCAGTAGAAAAAAATGAGCGTTTATGGAATATGTTTCTTTGCACTTAGTTATTCTGTTCTTATTTATGATTCTATATGAACTGAATTATTACACTAAACAATATATATATATTTATTTATATTTAAAGTAATTATTGTTTTACGCAGAGCACAAATAGTTTTGCGGCTTACTGAATACAATATCTGTAATTTAGAGTGATAAATATGAGAATTCATCGTCTTTTTTTTTTTAAGCTCATTTCATTTGAATTTTCAAAATCAGCAACAGTTTCATAATAATAATAATGACGCGTGTTCACTACCATATTATTGTAACTGATATAGCATAGATTTCAAATATGTTAGTTTTTAGAGAATCTCGATTGAAAAAAAATCATGATAATTACCAAGAAATTGGTGAGGTATTTTCTTCTTTGTATTCAAGAATGTTTATCTCACAAAAAATATGTCATATGATTTTCATTAGTTTTAAGACATTTTCTGATACGATATATTTTTAAATTTCAGCATATAAGAGATCAAGTCTACAATGAAGTTCCTACTACTCTGAGAAACATCAGTAGAAGTATCAAAAACAGTCACTGCCAATTAACATTGTTGGAAAACCGGGTTCAAATTAAGGGGTAACACCACTCTAGGATTTTCAAAAAGTCGTTTTTTTTTTGGCTTAAATGATGCTTTAGGGTCATAGAAACAGAATGCCATTTGATTTATAGTGGAAAACAAATTTTAAAAGAGTCAATTATCAATTTTGCCGCAGCTTCTCAGAGCGCGCACTGAGTACTTACGCGGCGTGCTGCGATTCATGGCTTTTGTACTACTTTTACCATTTAAAATAATAAGTACATCTGTTATCTACAAAACAAACGGTTGTAGAGGAAGGTAGAGGAGGAGGCGAACATCGACCTGGATGGCTAAATGTATAGTGCAGGAATCGCAGATTACAGAAACAAGAAATTGAAGAATTAAAATGTTCAGAAAACTTTAAACGCGTTTTTCTCGAAACCACTTTTGTCATACTGGGAGGACGAATTTCTCGGTGACTATTGTATGGATCGAATTGAAATTTTTACAGTAGCTTCACAACAATATCCTCTATGGTAGTACCTAGCCGTTTTTTGATTGAATGTAAACTTTTTTTTTATAAACAATTCAATGCACATTTTTCATGCAAAAAGTCGATTCATTTCTTAAAACATGCATAACTTCTACAAAAATTGATTAAACAAAAAACCCCTATGTACTACCAAGGCCAATTGTATATAGATTATAAATTTTTTTTATTTTTTATTCCAAGTCTCATACATGGCGAGAAATCCGTCCTCCCGTGGCGGTGTTTCTACAAAAGCTGTTTCCATCGATGGGCTCTGTCGCCCCCATTTTGTACGAAAGTGACAAAACAAAAATTATTTTTCATACTTCAATATGTGTTAAATAAAGCCTCTGAAAAGAAATTCTTTTCCGCTTGTCATACTTCCAAAATAAATTGTCAAATTTAGGTCTCTTTTTCTGTCTCTAGAGTGGTGTTACCCCTTAAGTGGATTTAACTTTAAATAGTTAATTTATTTTCGCACAAATAATTTTACTCTAGTTTTAGCAACGAGTTAAATATAACCAGCACGGTTGAGTATCGATATGAATCTGACTGAAACAGATGAAAAGTCCACAAAAGTAACCTCCTTGCAGAACTTTGATTGGTAGAAGTTATTTAACGGGTGGAGGAAAGAAACAGGGATTGGGTAAAATAATGAAAGAAAGTGGATTTTTGGAAGTGGAAATTTATGGGTACTTGAACGGACTAGGACTGACGACAGGAAGGGATCTAAGGTTAAGGACAAGGAAATGGAAAAAGCATGGTGAGGAAAGTATTTGGCGAATATATGGTTGGGACCTCCAACAACATAATACTTAAAGGGTCCAGGGAGAGAGTGGACTTAAATTTTGTCTTCAGGTATTTATTAGTTTCCGTAATATTAACAAAAAGCTTTGGGCACAATATATTGAATTTTACATATATCAATGTAGTTAACACATTGAATGCTGCATATACAGATGTTTTCCCTTTGTGGTTATTTTAAAATCGTCAAGTGTCGAGTAGCCAATAATATATTACATTACCGACTCTAGTATAACAATTGTATATACAGTAGTATAGTATCTATATGTATGATGTATGTCCATTTCAACTATACATACATATATGATCGGTCCGAATAATACTTAAAAGCGGAATGTAATTCCTCATGGAAAAATAATAAAAAAATATGCAATTAAATTTCTTGATGTTCAGTTTAGTTTTAAGAAAATTAAGTTTGAAGATCTGTTGCATTTTTTTGCTGTTGTGGCAATATTATCTTTTGTCGAACGATGTAAATGCGGATTGTATCTCTAAACAATGTCTACACAGCACGTGAATGCTATTGGCTTTGAAAAAAACCGCGACAAAAATTTTCAATAGAAAGATTTTTACTTTTTAGTTGCAAAGTTGCTAAAATTGTTAATCCCATTGTCGGCTACGCATATGTAACGATTCTGGAACTAAGCTCAGAAATCAACAGCGCTCGTGAGGTGAAGAGCGGTATTTACATACCAACTGAACGACTCATTTCTACAATAACTAAATCTAAAAAATGTGGGGTTCGTATGGTGTGCGGTTAAGGAGTGAAATCCACAGGTCAATACCTTTCAATAATCAGGTTTATGCAATAAAATTATGAGAATGATGAAGTTACAATTAACAAATAACAATTATAACAAAATATGAAAAGTATATGTATTATAAATTAATATAATGAACGACTAA
The DNA here is from genome assembly GCA_036983795.1 of Megachile lagopoda. Taxonomy (NCBI): domain Eukaryota; kingdom Metazoa; phylum Arthropoda; class Insecta; order Hymenoptera; family Megachilidae; genus Megachile; species Megachile lagopoda. Next base: position 15,751,574 of record CM072797.1, on the reverse strand, counting down.
ACAAAAAAAAACTAAATAAGCTTTGATTGCATACTAGCAGAAATTCAATAAATAAAATAAGACATGATTTGTAAGTGTAAGAAGAATTTAACAAAAACGCAGTTGCTAGTTAGTCATCTCGGAGCCCCATGTTTTGATTTCCAGTCAAGGCTAACTTAACTACGCTTTTACAAAATTAATAAGATTCGAAATTCTAAATGCCTATGGTTTGGCCGAAAGGCTAAACGTTGAAGTATGCGGAGCTTCGGAATTTTCCGTACAATACTTTTACAATTTAATATCTATTTAGATGAATAAAATAATACCTGAATTCCATTTATTGATAATTTAACTTAACATAACATTAGCTAGCCTCATATATGAGCCCCTCATTGCACAAATCGATTAACTCCATAAAACAAAAAACGGAGAAAAGCGATGAAATAATGTGCATTGGTTTTTGAAATTTCTTGTATAATATAAATTCAAATCTTTGTAGAATGCATGAATACAGATGTAGTTTTCATCTAAAAGATATTAAATTAGAAGAAAGAATAACCAAATATTTATCGTCAAAGATGTAAAAATAAATGTACTTTATTATTCAGTAGCCAAAAGAATATCTTAGTCGTTTAATGGTGTTAACGTTTTATGTTTGGGCAAATTTGTGTAAATATAAAAAGTTATGATTATACCAAGTGCTTTTACGCTTAAATTTAAGATTTTTCAAAAAGCGGAGTTAATTGATTTGTGCAGTGAACGGCTCATATATTGCTTGGTCTAATTAGTTAATAATTCTAGTGTCTAATAACACTGTCAATTGAAAATATATCTTTTATCTTTCTTTAGGGATTGCGCGCCAATTCTCAGAAATCCGGGCGTCGTAGCACGTAGCACTTCGTGTTTCGGAATATTCCATACGAAACATTTACAATATATTATTTATTCAAATCAAATAACATTCGAATTTGATTATTAATAATTCAGTTTAATATATCATTAATTAGCATTCTATATATTAATTCACCCAAAAATTATTTAATTATTTTTATATCTAATAGCATTGTTAATGGAAAAAATATATATACTCTATCCTTGTCTAGATATAGCGTACTATTTCTACGAGGTCCTGAGCTAGCGTCATAGCACGTGGAATATTCCATACAAAACCTTTACAATCTACTATTTATTCAAATAAATAAAATAATACATAAATCGGATGATTAATAACTCAACTTATCATTTAACTCATCCGCTTGTATGTTTGTTGGACCTAATAATTATTTAATAACATAATATTTGTAAATCAAGAAATATATATATATTACCGACAGTTCAACTAAATTCTTATGGTAATTGATTTGTCTAATGTCGCGGTCGGTAAATGAAAATACAGGCTATAATAGAAAACTAAAATAACATTGAAGAAACGAAATAAAATTAGCATGGAGATACGAATGAGGGAAACAAAAATAAAAAAATTCTTCAGGGATATTACACATAGTTAAACTTATCTGATTAGAAGTATGTACCTTCGGTAACATGTTTTGACTTTTTAGTTCCTTAAATACGTAATTAATTGCTTGTGTAAAGAATATTGCAATATTCTTTATCTACAGTCTTTTTCAAATATATTCCCATAAATAAAAGTCGCATGAATGAGTGTAAAATTTCCCATAGTATTTGAAACAAAATTAAAAAAAATCAGCAAAAATTGATCCATTTTTATGTCTTTTTTACTTTGATCATTATTTGAACATATTTAAATGTTTTTATTGTAATAACAATTTACACCGTTTTATTCGGGAAAGTACACAGATTTTCCTCATGTAAAGAACCACTAAATAGTGGCTATGGTAAAAGCACAAAACATCTTCAAAATTGAAAATTTGCAATTTTTTTTAACATTAATTTTCTCAAAAACTGTACGTCCTAGAGAAAAACGGATTTCAGATTCGTATTCAACTCGTAAAAATCTATAAGAATTTCATAGTGGCGGTTACGAAATCAAAAAAAAGTCAAAATTTGTTGTACAGTGTTATTATCCTTTCCCAGAGACCACCAGGTCTGGTACCGTGATGCCTTCGAAAATCTCCGGTTTACGATGCCGTACGTAGCTATTGAGACTGTTTTGGAAAAACTAGAAAAAATAGCTTTTTTAACTAGCTCAAAAATAGCTATTTCGACCATACATATTGCCAATCATGCTGATCGTTTACGACAAAAGATGATTTCTTGAAATCACCCAGCGAGCCGCTAGAGAGTTCTTTATTCTTTTTAAATATATTAATTATTAAATAACTTTTTTAAGTAATAGTAAGAATTTTAGAATTCAAGACTATAATGATTTATTAAAATGTATAATTTCTTTATTTTATATAGATATAATTTTATAAATAAACATGTTTAAAATTAATCATTTTATAAATAAGCGTATTTAAACAATTTTTAAGGTGGCCATAAACGGCGCATCTTTCTTTTCTTCATACTTTTCTGCAGAGAATTCTCCAAATAGTTGATTTATATAACAGAAAATAGCTTTGGCAAGGGTCCTATTCGTCGCCTAATTTAAGCTTGTGCAAAAACTTTGGCCTTCAAGATCCTGTTTTTTTTCTACGGTTCTGTTTTATGAACAAAGGACGCGCTACGCAATCAGGAACACGTGTCTGAAAACCCGTTTCCATTACTAATCTCTTTCAACGTTCTCTTTGTTCATTGTTTCATTCTGTATTTCATGTATTTTCTCGTGTTACGCAACCAATTGCAACTGATGTATAAGTACATAACTTCTTTTAAGTTTTTTTTGTTTCTTCCTTTTCTGATATAATGATACGTATATTATAATCTGACAGAACACATTTTTATATTTTAGTCTAATAGTAGTAAGTACCTGCAACTTTCCTTAGGTATATACTTTCTTGTCAGACCTGAATGTCGTTGTCCAAACGTGAAAAACCAAAATTTTAATGTTTCGTTTCCAGTACCCTTTCCATTCACCATTATCAACGACAAAATTGTTACTACAAAATAAAGGCCAGATAAAATGCTCAAAATTGCTGTAAAGTCAAACTATTGACGCTAGTATTAAAAATCGAAATTACAGCTTTTGTACCATTTTGTTCATTTAATAATATACAAAAATTCTGAAAACATCTGATACATTAAGAAGTTGCTAGCGTTTACTACAAAATTTGTTCAGATTTTTCGCTGCCAATTTTAACTGTAAAAATTGGAAAACCGTTCGAAAATTGGACAAAATGCAAATTTTTATTGGAAATATAAGCATTATTATGGCAATAATTAGTACAGGAAAAACCGAATGGTAGATTATAAAGTTAATACAATGATTTAACTGGATAAACAGTCTCGTTTATTCTGTGTCGTGTTTCCATGTTCACAGTCAGCACAAAAATGTCTCCTCGGCAAAACATTGGCCATTAGGACACCAAAAACATCATGGCCCTTAACGACTATTCATTATCCTTTAGCCTCGAAAAACTTTCCCGTGTGACCAAGAAAGCACCCTGACAAAACGCACATCGCCCGCTCTCGCCGTTTGCATCAATATAAACTCTAAATTTCTAACATTAGCTTGACTATTGGCCTCAATTTTATTAGATTTTTTGATAAGGTGTATCGTTAAAAAAAATTATAAACCGATTATTTTACCCAAATAATTATTTAGAAAGGGAACGGTATCACTGATTTCGATGATTGTTTTTCGAAACTTTTTTCTGTACATACATGGTCTGTCCAGAAAGTAATGCAATTAGGTACGTAAAAAAAAATGTATTTATGTTATTGATATAAATCTTTAAAATTCTTCAAAGTACTTCCCTTGGGCTTCAACACACTTTTGCCAGCGACTTTTCCATGCACGGTACGCATCCTGGAAGGCGTTAATGGGGACCTCGTTTAATGCCTTCGTCACGGCGGTTTGAATCGCTTCTATGGTTCCAAACTGGAATCCTTTGAAGGCTGACTTGATCTTCGGGAACAGGAAAAAATCTGCTGGAGCCATGTCAGGACTGTAAGGGAACTGTGGTAACGTTGTGCCAAGCTGTGCTTGGCTAGAAATTCTTGAACGCGCAGAGCGGTATTGTTGAGAGCGTTGTCGTGGTGCAGCTGCCACGTAATGGCGATCTCTTTTGGAGTATAATGTTGTGCACAGTTGTTTTCGATATGTTGAGAGTCTCTGCGATCATTCGAACACTCAGTCGTCGATCACTCTTAAGAAGTTCATGGACACGGGGAACATTTTCGTCAATAGTGGTGCTTGTCGGCCGTCCAGAGCAGAAGTCATCCTCCACGTTTTCCCGACCGTTTTTGAACAAATTTAACCATCTGAAAACTTGACAATAGGAAAGATCAGAGTCCCCGTATGCCGCCTTAATCATTTGATTGGTTTCGGCGAGGCTTTTATTTAGCTTAGCGCAGAATTTAATCGCATAACGTTGTTCGATATTTTTCTCCATTACGCGTCGTGACACGGGCACAAATAATAGGTTTACGTTTACTACGATTCTGACGATTTCGGAGCGTGGATCAGGTTGAGGTTGCAAAGATATAAAGATAAGAGGCCCCTCCACATATTCCAACAAGTCTGAACATGTTCGGACCAGGAAAAATGGCGGAAATGAACAAATTGCATTACTTTGTGGACAGACCATGTATATGTACATAATCTGTAAATATCCCGTAAATATTCGTACACAAATAGTGTTATACACTGAAGTTTATGTATGCTTACAAATCGGTAGCCATGTGTGCACCAGTATGGGATCACCATTTTTTTTTATAAACACATTGCAATGACTAAAAACCGCTACATATAACCGATGAATCAAACTTAAGTGAATTTAAAAATCAAACTTAAGTGATTTCAGCAATCTTACCATATACATGTCGAAATATTAATGTGGTCCGATCTAATTTAATCCAATAATTAGATTCAATATAGTAAATTCAAGATAGGTATTTCGGGAGATAAATTTAAACTCAAAATCATAAATATTAATTAAGTTTAATCTGGTGCAAATATAGATATAATTGGAGATTATACTGTTTTTTCCGTACTCTAACTAATCCCTTGTTTTAACACTAAAACTACCAAAACAGTTAAATGACCGTTTTATAACACTTTTATTTCAAGTTATAAAATTTTGTTAGGTAGTTTTCTTGAAATCTATGATTTTCATAGAGATAAAGAATTAATATGTATATTAATTTCTGTTTTATAATTTGTTTATTCATTTTCAATTTCAAAGTAGGTGTTCATTATATACCGGTAGGTTTATTGTTGATGATTGAGAAAAGTTACTAAACTGAAAATCTATATCACTACTTATTATCCAAAGTTAACCTGGTATATTTAAGTAATCTGTAGTGAAAATAATTAAAAATCTCTAAAATTTTGGGCAATGGAAGTTTGGTTTCCTGTTGCAGATATTAGTATTACCATTTTCATTTTGCAATATCACGTAATGCGAGAAAAATAAGACTATAAGGAAGAATTTTGCAATTTTTACATACATAATGAATTATTGCTTTTTATATAGAAACAGCGGTTGATAGATTGCAAGAAAGTATTGGTTTATTTGTTAAAAAAGAAATTATTTATTTACTAACTGGAATGAAAACTTTTTTTAATTAATTGTAACGTCGTCACGATTAATTCATTGCAAAATACAAGTTTTAATGCTGTGACGAAGGTTTTTAATTCAATTTTTATTAATTTCTTCTCACATTCAAACAACGGTTTATTAGAATTTCGTTGGTGATCGTTTACTTTTATTGTCTAAACAAAAATGTAATAAAAAAAAATATTAACCATAAACATAACATGAAATTACTAAAAAATTCTTAGAAGTATACACATTCCAATATATGCTTTGGTATGTAATTAAAATATCATAAACACAACGCAGTTTGTACTATAGCCGAGAAATGATTTAAACCACAATATTACAACGAAGAACCTTATACAACTCACATACTGCTTTTCTTATTGGATTCAAGTTTAGAGTGGACTATGGTAAAATTTCGCACCCAGGAACAAAAAATTAAGTACGCATGGTTTCGGTGTGGTTACATCAGTAGCAAACCGGAACATTTTGATAATCCCGGTGACTTTAGTTTCAATCAAATTGAAACCATGTATTGCTCAAAGTGTCCACAGGTAGTTGCCGTAAAATGTTCGTGGTGTAAAAATCATTTGTGCTTCGCACATTTTTTTTTTAATTTTCATTACTATAACAACTATATAGAATAACTTTTACAAAATATGCGCTAACAAATACTGTTGGAATATCTAGCTGCAAAAATAAGTCGAGTGTCGAAGGAAAGTGACAATGTCTTTTTATAGTTTAACAGTCTTCAGGTCAGAAATTGAAGGCCTGCAGTTTGTCTCTCCGGAAAGGGCCGAGTAATAAACAACACATGGGCACTTCTCTGAGTTTTCCTTCAAGAGGGCCCAATAGATGTTTTTCTTCTTCCTAGCTTTCTCTTTTGATATTTTTACTTCTGCTTTAGCTTTCGAACAGTGCAGACATCGTTCGTGTTTAAAGAAATAAAGATTCAGATTTTATATCATTTTGTTTGAACAATTTATTCTAAACTATATAAACCATACCCTATTTCCATTAAATACTGATATCCGTTTCAATTCTAAAATACATAATCTCATTACATTTTTTACATTTACTACCGTTTATAACAGTTTAGAAGACCATTTCGAAATAAAAGTCATCATTTTTGGAATTATAAAAAAATATGATATTTTCAGAGTTATAGCAGAACCAGAGCTTTAGTAAAACCAGCTCTTTTCAGAGCTACCATATTTTTCACAAACGTGGAACAGTTCTCAATGAACAAATACAGTCCTTTAATTGCATAGTCTAAATTAATTCTAAAGTCATTACACTTTATACGCGTTTAGATCTTCCGTACATCCAATATTACCAACAGTACACGCCTATAACGCGAAACAAACGGGAAACCTAACTCGGGCCTCATGTTTTATAGGGATACTTACAGACCTTCAAGTTCTTTTTTTAAATAAATTAGTTTAAAAAATGTAATATAATACAATCGCCAGAACATTATGTATAGAAATCAATCGTGGAAAGTATAAATGTGCATATAACTCCAAACAGTAATATTTTTGGCACGAGAGAAATTAAAAATTCCAATTTATCCGTATTTTTTCTTTGGACCTATAATTTACGTATGTGAAATCTGATCGAAATAGTTCAACGTCTTAATAAAAAAATTTGCAAAATAATGTTAATTTTTAACATATTTTTTAAACAACAAATTTTTCAAAAATCCACTTACGCCATATTATTGGCCTTCTAAAACCGAAAAATGTGCATTTTGAATTTTTTGTCTAGGTCTAATAGTTCCCGAGATATTTACGAAAATAGTTTTTTCAACCCCAACTTTAACGGTTATTTTCACAATTTCAAAGTGAATATTCTCACGTAATAAAAAATAAGTGTAAAATATTTTTTCGAGTTCTATAACATATAAAAATTTCATGAAAATCGTCGTGTAATAATTGGGTAATGTCCCTTATTAGTATCAACTAATATACATAGATATATGTGACTTGACATTTTTTCTGCTGTAGTGATAATTTGTTCGACTTTCCGTTTTATCGTACACAATAATCTGTCTCTACATTTAGATGCTTCAGAAAATGAAATTAGAGTGTGTATAGTGTGCAAATCTTATTGTTACGTAAAATAGATCTAGCTTCAATTTACTACACTTCTCTCGTTTTCTGCGGCATATCTTCATTATTTTTACATATGTTATTCATTAGTCAAACTTTATGTGCAGACGGCAGTTAAAAAAAGCAGCAGCCATTAAGTTAAATTGCCAAGGCGATGAAACAAAATTACAAACTGACCAGAGTAAATGCAGCATAACGGAAGTAAATAGTAGTGGAAGTAATTTTTGGCAAACGTGTTTAACTGCGCCTACTGCAAATGATTTTCCTACGCGCAAGTATCAAGAAAATCCAGAAGTCCTCAAAACGATTGAAGTTATAGAAGTAAGTGAAGATATAACTGACTTTGAAATGAAAGATCAGAATGAATTGAGCAGCATCCATGGGAATATTCAAGTAGCTCTAGTATTGCCAATGAAAAATGAAGAGTCAATCACTGATGAAAAGCCAAAAATATCATTTCTAAACAACGAGTATGAGCCTTTGAGTCAGAGGACAATGTCTTGGAGACCGGAAACTATGTTTTCGAATCAGGTAACTATTTCAAGCGAAACTGAGTCCGATTACGAATTGGTTGTAGAAAAACAAAAATCAATAAAATCGGAAACATCACCTGTAGAAGGGCTAGATTTTGCTGACTTCATCTATGTTTTTAATCAATTTAAAAAACTTGAAAAACACTCCAAATTCTGCCGTGGCATCGAATATTTTAAAATAACTGATGTTCAACAATATGGACTGAGAAAAATGTACAACATACGGTGTGAAATGTGTAATTTCACATTTAAGATAAACTGCCTTCAAGACAGTGGTGACTTTATGGACATCAACTATAGCGCTGTTTGCGGAACAATGGCGACAGGCGGACGATACACTCAATTACAACAATTAATGAATGGTATGAACGTGTCGTGTATGTCGACAGCCACGTACTACAACTGTGAGACTGAAATAATCAATGCCTTTGAACTATCCGCACTTCGAGAAATGGAGGAAGCTGGTAAACAGGAGAAACAGTTAGCCATAGAAAGAGGCGATTTATGTGAGGGCTCTAACATGCCGTGGATTCCAGTTATTGCTGATGGTAGCTGGATGAAAAGGTCATACAAAGGCGGATATCATAATTCTCTTTCCGGTGTAGGAACCATCATTGGATACCATACGAAGAAAGTACTATATATTGGCGTAAAGAATAAATACTGTCGCGTGTGCTATATGGCAACTAAGACAAACAAACAACCACGCTCTCATCGTTGCTTCAAAAATTGGGGTAGAAATCAGAGTTCAGCTGCTATGGAAAGCGTTGCTATTATGGAGGGATTTAAATCCAGCGTAGAACAACACGGCCTGGTATACTCAATATTAATTGCCGATGGCGATAGTAGTGTTTATAAAAGGATATTGGATTGTGATCCGTATAAAGAATTCTTAGTGCGTGTACGGAAAGTTGAATGTATGAATCACATGCTACGCAGTTTTGGTAGAAAGATCAATGAAATCGTTGCAAGAGGTGGATGCAAACAACTAAGAACTGTTGTAAAACAAAGTGTCTTCCGCTTACGCGCTGGTATAAGGAATGCTGCAAAATATCGCGTTGAAGAGAAGCTGCCACTTGCTGAACAAATCGAAAAATTAAAGGTTGATTTAAAAAACGTGCCCAGCCACGTTTTCGGAGAACACAAGGACTGTGAAAGATTGGCATATTTCTGTAACAAGTACTCTGATCCGAACATAATCAACTACGTTCCACAACTGAAGGAAGCGGGTATTTATAAACGTGTTGAGGAAGCTATGCAGCCAATTTTCAAACACATTGAGAGTGTCCTGTACGGTTTAAATAATAATGCAGTAGAATCCTTTAATAGCGTCATCGCGAAATTCATTGGTGGCAAACGAATAAACTATGGAGGTGGAGGCTCGTATCAGGGTAGGGTTTCCGCTGCTGTCGTTCAGTACAATTCCAAGAAGGTGTTTAGCAGATTGTGTAAAGCAATGAATAAAAAACCGACGACCATTATAAATGAGATGGAAGGACGCCGTAAATATTTGACGAAGAAGAAATCGGAAAATCATAAAGACAAAATAAAAGCATCTTCTAAACGTTATGAAAAACAAACGTGCGACAAAGATTACGGTCTCCATGCCGAACAACCGGAGATAGAGGAAATAGTTTTCACTCCCGAGTATGAGAGGCAAATGGCAGCATTCCGCAAATGTTAAATGAGATACGAGATCGAATTAAGAATTCGTAATCAAGCAAACAGCAAAAAATTAATGGTTTATATCTGTTGCTGGCTAATATCATAAACCCTTTTTTAGTTTCACTCTGTATATATGTATATATGTATTTAATAAACAATTGTTATTTAATTTTTTAAATATTTTTATATGAATCATTACTTATTTAATTAGTAATTAACACAATCTTAGGTTTCGAGATATCGGAGAGTTCTAGAAGTGTTTGAGAAATTGTATTTTATATACACTTCACATTTTACAGTAATTTAACTTAAACTGAAACAAGTTAAGAAATAAATGCTATAAATTCTTAAATAAAATATAATTAATTATTCCAAATATATCTCCGTAATTTTGGGAAAATAGGAATTTTTTAACACAAAATTATTGCTCTAAATTTTGCATTCATGAATATTCATATTAGTAACAGAACTATACAACCATGAACTTCATGACACTATGTCGCATGCACGATGTTAAAATCTAAAGCACTGATTTTATAAACTCGATTTGTTATAAACCTGGGGTGATTCCTATGTTATATGTATATTATACCACTTATTTTCCTCTGTTTACATATACAGTGATCCAATTTTGAAAACAATTGTAACAGTAACTGCGCGGCGCGTGATTCAGTTTGTGGGAGCTTTTGGGGTAGTGAATACCGGATTTATATAACCATAATAACTACATATTTATTCTGCGAACGATATACAAGACCCACGACTGTTTAGCGGTTAACAAATAGCGTTCCTCCCGCTACTCCAGACAACGACACCAACGCATTGCCAACCCAACTAGAGAGTTTGCCAAAGAGTAGGGAAACAAGAGGTGACACTAGACAAGGAAACCCAGCTCCTAGAGAGAGACAGAGAACACAACCAATTTAAATGCCCAAGTCAAATGAATCGGGAGTGCGCATGTGCATAGTATACAAGAATGGTGGTCGAAAAGAAAATTTCTTGTGATATATAGTTTTTCATTTTCTTATAAGCTATTTGTAATAATCATTTTCGTAATACAAATTCTTCAAATATATTTTGTAGAGTAATCATTTTCGTATATTTTTTTCTTTTTCAACGTTCCAACGTCGTAAAATTGATGCAACTACTTCGAAAAACAATATTAGTAATATACAGAAAATTTATTACAAATATATTTCAAAATATTAGAGGTTCACATGATTTAAATTTCCTGCTCGTTTGTACAACCAATTTAAAGGAACAGCGTTTTCGAGAGATCAAAGGTGCCGACAGAGAGTGTCGCCTCTGGTCTATTCTGTGAGTTTGCGTTGCACGCCACAAGTTATTTCGTTACGCCAAGGCAGTAGACAGAACAATCAATACAGCGCGCCAATAATTATAATTAACCCCTTGCACTATTTTGACGAGTCTGACTCGTGACGCACTGGTGCTTCAGTTGGGATCAATTTTACTCGAATTTTGAATATGCTTCAATTTGGAGTTCAAGTCCAATTATAATTTGCATAGTCAACGATTGCATAATACCATGTTGTCATAACATTTCAGCATTCTTTGTCTGTTTTAATATTGTAGCTGTGTTTAGCTATTTCTAACTGACGCACCTGACAAATAGGTCATAGTGCAAGGGGTTAATGTAGAACCGCTGGTAGCGATGCGTGTTTTGCTGAACTGTTTCCCTCATAAAATGAAAACAAAAGTGATTTCGTAAGTGCTTTTTACAGCAAAAATGTCTACTGTATCACGTACGATGGTTAGATTTTCGACTAGTCCCTTAATTTTTTAAATAAATTAAAAAATATCAGTAAAAATTGATGCCGTAAACCTAATATTTGCAATAAAATGTCTTCAAGAACAGGCAGTTAAAAGATAAAGTTTAAGAAGGATACAATACAAAATCTGTTTTAACGATGAATTTTTGCTTCTATAGATAACAGTTTATTTATATTGCTACAGACAATTAACGACAATTGTATTTATCATTTTATGTAAAATCTAGTGGGAAGCTTTACATTGTTTGATCCATTATAAGATTTTATAAATAAACCGTTTATTTTGTAAGTGGTCGAAACCCACTTATGTTTACATTGCGATATTTAGGAGTCTGCGTTTCAATGAAATTAAAAATATACACAAAGGATACTAATATATCACAGTCCTGAAATATGTATATCTAAGAGAATTATGTTTACAATTCCTATTAAAATATTAGCAATTATTAAGTAAATCGTATGTATCTTCTTACCATGAACTGACTTACAAGGGACATCACACATAAAATTTTATATGTTATAGAACTCGAAAAAATATTTGACATGTATCTTTTATTACGTGAGAATATTCACTTTGAAGTGGTGAAAATAACCCTTAAAGTTGGGGTTGAAAAAGTTATTTTCACAAATATCTCGGGAACTACTAGCCTTAAATAAAAAATTAAAATTTTTCCGTTGTGAAAGGCCAATAATATGCCGTAAGTGGATTTTTGAAAAATTTATTTGTTTAAAAAATATGTTAAAAATTAACATTATTTTGCACATTTTTGTAATAAAACATTGAACTACTTTGATCAAATTTTACATACGTAAAGTATGAGTCCAAAGAAAAGATACGGATTAATTGGAATTTTTAATTTCTCTCGTGCAAAAAATATTACTATGTATGGAGTTATATGAACATTTTATACCTTCCGTTCGATGCACGACTGATTTCCATATATCATATTCTGGCAATTGTATTATATTACATTTTTTATACTAATTTATTTAAAAAAAAGAACTTGGAAGCCCGTAGGTGTCTCTATAAAACATGGAACCCGAGACAAGGATCCATTTGTCCTGTATTATGAGTGCGTACTGATTGTTGTATTCGATGTACGGAAGATCTAAATTCGTGGCTTGTACTTGTGTGAAATGTAACATTTTCATGATTAATTTAGATTACGTGCAATTGAAGGGATTGTATGTGTTCATTGAGAACTGTTCCATTTTTGTAAAAAATATAGTAACTCTGAAAAGAGCTGATTTTGTTGTAACTCAGAAAATAGCTTATTTTTTTATAATCTCGAGAACGGTGTTTCTCCATATTGGAATGGTATTCTGAACTATTGAAAAATGGTAATAAATGTAAAAAATGTTTTACATTTAAATTTGAGCAATACATGCTTTACTTTTACAGTTTTAAGTATTTAAAAAACATTACTGGATTGTGTAACGTTTGGGTGATGTCTCTTGTTAGATAATTTTGATGAATATCATCATTAACTTAATTGGAGATAATAATTTTGTAACATAAGTCAATAACCCGTTTCTGAATTAAAAGATCCTTATACAGACTGCATTCAATTTTTTGTGCCGAAAGAAATAACAGAACTTTTTAACGAGCCACACAGCAGTCTGTGGTTCAAACCATAAATCCAGATTCAAACAAATCACGAAAATTTTATTACATATTTATTGACTTCGAAAATGCCTCCTGTGAATTAGACATAATGTTGCCATTCTCTTTTGAGAAACTACATTTGTTCTCAAATCTACATCTATATCATCAGTATTCATTAGGCATGGCGTACAAAATCACTGACGGTGATTTATCACAATGATCACAATATCACGACCATGACCGTGATCTAGAAGATGGTGTTTTAGGAGCGGTTCAATTTAACCGTGATCGTCAATGTTTCGATAAGTCATATTATTTATACATCACTATAAATGTTTTACTATATATTATTATAAATCCTTCATAAATATATTTTTATAAATATATTACAATATATTAATGTGGGATTGGAATGAATCAAACCTGGTTTAAAATAATCTTAGTTTAATAAAAGTCTATAAACTCGCTAACTCTACACTTATTCGCTTTTCTCGCTATCTCTCAAATCTCGCAAAACGACTGACTCGTCCTCATGCATCCTTCCTAAAATATACAAATCACTCACTCACATTCTCACATACACAGATATTGAGGTTGTCGCCCCTAATATTTCTCTCGCACTCTCTTTCACTCGTTCTTTCGGTCATTCACCTGTGGTCTTGTTTATGCTGTCGATGATCGACAGCTGATTGCGGCCCTAACGACAGTTAGTGTTTCTATTTCTTTATGTACTTCTAACTGTCGGATTGTTCAAACCCTAACGGTTTGACTTCCTACATTAATATATAAATTATATGTATGTCAGTTCAATTAAAAATTAAACTCATACTTCCAATTTATTTATTATTTTTATTTTTTCCGCTTTTTTTCTCCTAATAAGAAAATTATATCAATATTGCTTTTAGACCATATTATAATATAATGAATGTATAGTCGAAGAACATAATTCGAGAAAAGTGGAAAGAATACTTTCTACCAATCAGAATCGATCACGAAGAATCACGAATCACTGTGTTTCAAAAGTTACAGTTTACGCCATCTCTAGTACATATTCATCGATACAGTATCCAAACAAGTCTGTTGCGGTATTGTTTATATAACTGAATGTTTGTGGTTATTTAATATTTTATGTCAATACATATTTTAAAAATATAAGGTATTTCAATTGATTCTTCATTTAAAATTGATACCTATTTTACTCAAGCTTAAGAAATTATTAAATTATTTGTAGTCAGTTTGTGAAATGTATATAACCTCTAAACATGCAAAAATAAAATAAAAATTTTAAAAATCTGCTTCGGTATGTTTTAAATAGCAGTTATTCTATTGTGAAATTATTTTCAAGGTTATAGATATTTATTATTGTGTTATGTCTTCACTAGTGAATAGTATGCAATACTATTATAGCAAATTATTTACAACACTATTTGCATAACTGAAAATTTAATAAAAAGGTATTTATGAAATAATAAAGTCATAAACATCGTAGTATTTTTTGTTTAGAAATACTTAATCTCATGGTAGTGAAATTATAAAAGAAATTTGAATAATTATGATTTACAATTATGGCAAACAAGATTTAAAAGTTATTATTTTGATAAAATTAATATTTGGTTCTTGTTTTATAATTTGATTTAGAATTTAAGATTTTAATTTCATTAGTAACATAATATTAACATATTTCAATGTAAGCTCAGTTTTTCATTTTTGACATCATTTATTATCCATTTAATTTAGTTATTATCAAGTATATGCATTTAATTTTATGTTTATGAAAATTTAATAGAATATGCTGTTATAATATTTCATTTGAAATTTTCGTTTTGATTACCGTTGTTTTTTATGTATTATAAAGTTGGATATTTTTGGTCACAAAAATATAGTATGAAAATGTGGTATAACTACTATTAATTCAATAAAATGTAAAACATAAATCATATAATATTATTATAAAAGGACTTAATTGATCAGATTTGTTATCATTGTAGTTTTAATATTACATAGTTTTATAATTATATTATGAAAAGCATTTTGAAATGTTCTAGTTATAAAAATAAAGGGAACAGATTATGTCAAACTAAATACATATAATAAATATAATAAAATAAATGTTTTGTATGTAGTGAAGATTTTTGGAAGATTTAGGTACTATTTTTACAAAGAAAGAAATACTATATAAGAAATGCATGTCCAATTGGATGCATTAAAAGGCTTATGTTTCAACTAATTAAAGCAGTTACTTTTACACATTAGGTTCATATAATAATAAACAGATAGGTACTGCGTGTAAAGTATGTCTGTAGCCTCTATGACATCCCAGGACAGTTTTTCTCTTATGCACTTTGTTGATAAATTTGAGAAACATGTGTTTTTGAATTTACATATTCAAAACTTGAATATGGATGCATAACGATTAGATTAAATAAGTAATATATTTCAGGAAAATTAAACGTAATATTCTACGAATAAGCATCAAATGTCTCAAGAAACATTAAGGTCTTACACGTATTATTGGACATAATGCCATTAAGGTAACAGGTAACAAATAAAACTGATGAATAAATAGCAAATCAAAACAAAATTTATCCAAATAGTGACTTATGCATATAAGAAATGTATTGAAACAAGAATTTATTTATTATATCTATTTCTTATTCATCCATGGATCAGTCTGTTTAATGTTTAAACATCATATATTTCTTGATATTTTATTTTCATATGGAATGCAATTCCATTTATATTAGCTTGTTCAATTAACTCTTTTTTAAATGTTAAAACTAATTAAGAGTTTGTTACTATTTGTTTAATTCATCATTAATGAGTTTAAATAATATTAAATTAAATAATATTTTCACAGGTCAGGAAGAATGGGTTTATTACATGTGTACTTTGGTCAGTACACAAAAAATATTACGGACAAAATGCAGGTTCAATTGAACAAAGCAAAAGGGACATGCATATTATTGAAGGAACCAATCACATTTATCACTTAACACGTTGAGTGCCACGTCCACCATCTGTGGTGGATACTGAACTTTTCCGTTTAGGATGCATCAACCCCCGGTGGCTGACTGTGTAAAATATGATGTAAAACTAAAAAATTTACATTGTTGTAAATAATTACTGAAAATTTATTTAAAATTTACTTAATTTTTATTTATTGCAGGATCGTATTTTTAATGAATTTAAATATTTCTTTCCATTTCTTATTGTATGGCCTGAATGGAATTTCCTTAAGAATTCACGTGGCACTCAACGTGTTAAACTTACACAAGAATACAGATTTGACGTGGGCACGCAGTACTCATTCTACCTCTGTATTGTCATGGGACACTTTGTGTCTGTTAATTACAGTATGTGAATTGAATAGATGTGATATACATTAGAAATTTGCATTACGCAAAAGCATTTCATGATATAGAAGGTAATATAAGAAGTAAACATATACACACACATATATATATATATATATATATATATATATATATATATATCATGAATAGAATAGTAGAAATTGGACTAGCTATAAGTGTGTATCATTAAATTTATCTATATAAAAACATTGTTACAAAATTAAGTGGAAATGAAATAGTCAGTGATTGTATTATTATTTGAATAATTTTATAACTTATTTGAGAAATAGGGAGTGTAATTCGGTATAACTAATAAGTAAGTATTGCCTCTAAAAACTATTTGACTAAATATCGGTAATAAACTTCCTAAAACATCTTCTGATTCTATGATTTAATTGAAAATAATCAACAAAATGCGTAGTAGTTTTATCATTGAGAGATTCTCTTTACAATTATTTACTATTATTTACAATTATTTCACTCTAGACTATAATAATAACTAAACAGTATGGGTTTAATTTAGTTAATATAATTATGTTATATTAATATAATAACTTATGTTAATATAATAATGTATGTGTGTAATTGTATGCATAGAAGTATGCTTATAATAATGTTTGTTTAGTTTTAACTGTTTATCACGATAATAAAAATCACACAATCGGTAAGAGTAGCATGTGTATAAAGGTGGAATTAATCTTAGCAAAAACTGAAACAATAATAACATGTCAAACCATGTCCTTTTAATGCAGAAGATTGTAATTATATACATTTTTTTATAATTTACTTACCAAATAATTCAAATTGGTACTTATACCTGAATATTATGTCAACAAGTTTTTGAAACTCTAAAATTGTTCAAATTATTTTGTGACTTATTGTACATGATTTAACACAGGTTAGCAATTTATGAAATAAATAAAATGTTGAAGTATGGATAAAAATGGCAGATAACTTGTATATTTATTATAATATGTGTATATTAAATGAAAAAACATAACCAGAGATTTAAAATTTGTCTACACGAATTCGTATTTATGTGACTCGCATTTGTTTCAGATTGGTATGGTACAACATGCTCAATTTCTGGCTTGTACATTTATGATTTAAGACAGCAATACCAAAAAAAGAAGTTATGTATTAAATTATGTACTGGAACAAGGAGGAATTTTTGTTGAGTTTAAATGAACTAGATATCAGAAAAATCTATACAAACAAGACAAAGAATAAATTGTGAAAAGTGTAAAACTATTTATAATGAAAAATGGAAAAAGGAATTTACTTTATTCTAAAAACGATCGGAACAAATCTATATACTGGTTGCTCATAAATTATATTTCAGCCATTTTTGACCCGTATAAATATCCATATTTATAAAATCTGTAAATAGTACTTTAAAGAGAAATATATATATTTTATATATTAATACCAATTAGTAAAAATAAATTATTATAAGAGTGTTAATAATTTGTTCTGAAACTTATATTTAAATGAATGAGGATATAAATACGAAAATTAATAAAATATAATATGTAGTTTCATAAAATAACGTTTCGTATTATTTATAAAAACTTTCCTGCAAAAAAGTATTAAAAAGACCCACTTGTATGCAATCAAATGTTATTTGGAAGTTTTGTTGAATTCTTTATTTCAGATACATATGTAAATATTATTAAGAAAATTGTATACATTTCTAAACTATGTATTAATATGTTACATTTTCATTCAATAACTTACTTTATTCCTTAAAATAAAAATAATCTATTATGTACGTTAAATAAATGAAATTATGTTTGCTAAATTTTGTAAGATATTGTTATCACTGATTGATTATAAATATTAATATTGATTATAGGTACGAAATAAATATAGGCTTTTATTTGCATGTACATAGCTTAGTGAGTATAAGGAATTTAACTTTTGGGAAACTAATATTCCACTTTTAATATAATGAGGTAAATTAAACTATTACAAATTTTAGCTTTTTACTAATTATATCTATATAAAATTACTTATATGTTAAAATAATTTGACTCATTTATATAATTTAACTCAAAATATTAGTTGATTTGTATTTTTTAATATAAAAGTTATGGGTATGCAATTTAGTGTATAATTACACTGTGAATGTTGGCATTGTGTTGTAAATTCAGTTTTCATTAATTTATATATTACTTTTATTTATAACAGTCATTCAAAATTTTAACTATAATTATCTTTCACGCTAAATTATAAGAACTAAAGAAGAAACTGTTAAATAAAAATTATGTCATAAGATAGATATTATATCTAGAACAAGATAGAGTCTCTTTCAGCTACTTTGAATATCACTACCTTCGATACTTGATTGGCATTTTTATTCTTTTAAATGGAGTCATATATACTGTTTTAAATAGACTAATTCTGCCGAACACTTTATGCAAAAAAAGTATTGAAAAGGTATGAATAATTTGTAAGATATTTTAAATTCCGGATTCAGTTATTTGAATTATGTTTGGTTTCGATGATAGTAGTAGAGGACGCTGATGCAGTCATTTATTTTACATGAAGTTGTACATCTTGTTATTTCATGTCGTCAATCGTGGCGCTGCTACGTTCAAATCCGATCGTTCGCAGTTTTGTGGAAGAATGGCTAGATCATGGTTGTGCAAATCTTACGTGCAATTTACCTGAAGTATCGTTGGCATCAGTTAACGGACTTTGTTCGGTAAGTAACATTTATTTCTAAATAAAAAAGATATTTCACATGACAATGAAATTGTTTAACGTTCGCTGCCACTTCCACCGGTTAATCGAACAGCGTAATTTACTATAAAACACTTGTTTAATGATTTTGATGTTTTAATTTTACTGCTTTAATATTTATCATTTGATACAATTTTTTAAAATCCACTGCGAAATACTACTGTAATTTGAAATTGTATTTAAAGGCACATAATCTCGAATATTGATTTACGTCGTTTGTATCTACAATTTTTCTTATAGGGAAGTAGATTTATATGGTGATCGGGAGTACTATGTTAAAGGTTTTTTTTTCATGAAAGTAATGGAAAATACATAACGATATTGAATTTGAAACGATGCTGTTCAAATAAAATATTCAACGGTACTTTTGTTTATGGAACATTTTCAAACGGCAGCGAAAGGTTATACGTCGACGGTTACACACGCGATATATGTGCGATTGTGTTATTAAACAGGATCTCTTAACGGCGCTTATAGATACAATAAGAATGTCTTACTAATACTTGAAAGTCATCGTACGAGTATTTCAAAAATGCCATAGAAGTGTCCGAAGACTGCCTGTTCTAAAAAAGATAGTGTTCAAAAGACATCTGAACGTCTACATACAGTATTTGTTTTAAGAATAGATAAATATTAATAGCAGTGAATTAAGCTCAATACAAATTTTAAACGTTAATATAAACATTGATATATTGCGTATCAAAAGTTTAGATGCACCGTATTTTTTTTACAAAAGCATTCCCTGATGAATCTTTGATTGATTTTTTTAACGTATGTTTAGAATACCTTGAAAAATTATGAAAACCATAAAAAACATTTATATGTAGCGCTACATGGATGCGTTTTTAGCCTAAAGGCGAAAGATGGGGGTATTAAATGTTTAGACGCATTTAACAAAACTTTATTATTTTAATAAAAAAGGAACAAATATATACAATTAATATTTTGAACAACCACCGGAATTCTGTATAGTTGAAAAAATTCAATTTGGCATACTCGTAATTATGTTTTGTATAGTTTCGGGCGTGATTCTTGTGCATGTTGCAATAATGCCATTTTTCAGTTCTGTAACGGTATTATATTAGCGATAATCTGTGCAGACATCTCGAACAAAGATTTAAGGGGGGCAATACCTTTAGATAGATGAAAATAAGCTGATATTTGTGAATTTTTTTGTATAGGATATCTTTGTCTTGTATTTTCGAAATTTCAAGTATAATTTATTATAACTATTGCCTATTACAACATATTTTCTTTTTTTTAAAATATTTAAAAATGGCGGAATTATGATAGTCTATTCTGGAAGTGTTTCGGCGCGTCTCGTGAAACGGCGTGACTTCTAGCTTTAGTTACATTGGTCTGAAACAAGTTTGCAAACGATGTTTCGATTATTAACATTCACAGTTAGTAGATGAACCTAAGAAATGTGAAAAATATGAAAAATTGAAGAGATGGCGCGCTTTTAAAGAGAAACTTTTAATTTTACTGAAAATTTTCGCAATATTTTGCAATAAAAAAGGACTTTAATGTTAAATTTATTTCGTACATTTAGGTTCATATGTTAGATAGTATTGTCATGGATATGTGCAAAACATTTGAGCGCGATTGATAAACTAGTTTTTGAGTTATCAGTCACGCCAATTTTAAAAACGTAGTTTTGAGAAAAATGCGTTTAAAGTTTCGATAAGTAAAACCTGAATAATTTCAATGATTTACCAACTAATCTGCGATTCCTGCGACATATAATAATCCTTCGGCTTACTCGTAAAGTTGATTTTTCTCCATAAGCTCATTCTTCGTAAAAATACAAAATTTCAAACACAGCAATGGCATGATAATGACAAATCTGCTACATAGCCCTCCGCATCGAGCGCGTGAATATCTGCGGCGCAATACCAGACATGAGTTACGATAATCGGCCATAACATCAAAAGGGCTCCGTATTACGCTTTAAAATTCTGAGACTATATTTTTGAGATGTCGCACTAACAATTTATAGAAAAAAAAAATTTTGTAATTTTTTAAGATTCTAAAGGTATTGCCCCCCTTAAATCCGGCGAACGAGATGGCCAGTCCATAACTTCTAAATTTTGTTTTTCAAGCTACTTTTTTGTGGTCCTAGTCGTATGTACGGATACATTATCTTGCTAGGACGTAAATTTAATACTTGAAAACTGACGAATATACGGTAGCAAATTGTACCTAAGTACTGTCTTATATCAATGCTATTCATTTTTGGTGGAACGAATGAAATTGCTGTGGTGCTGAACGTACTGAAGCTAGTTTGAATCACGCATAAACCACCCCCAAAATTTTCCTTGGCGAAATACTTCTGTTCCTTCCTCAAATTCTGCCAATATGAACTGAATTCATTTTGTCCATCGAGATTGAATTTTTGTTCATCACTTCAAATCATGTAAAACGTATGTATGTTCAAATACCTCTTACTAACATGGAAAACTTAATTTGCAATATTATATTGTCCCATTTGTGAGTCCACGTTATATGATCCTTCGTGAAAATAAGACAATTCTGATGTTCTTGCTTCGAATTTGGACTGTTCGCTATTTTTGCATGGACCATTTTCGGGTCCTGATCGAAAGCTCTCCAGATTGTCATTAATCAATGGCAGTAAAAGAACACTATGATTCGGAATATATATGAAAAATAACTGAAAATGTTCTTATTCAAAGTAACTAAGACCTAATAATCCTCCAACAGTAAAAGTCAGTAATAAGAAATAAATAATCATACAGGTCAGTCTGTAACTTTTTATTCTTTCGTTTTCGTTCCCTGGCAAAAAATTTTATGGCTATTTTCATGCTGACTTATTTCATTTTCAATTTCATTTATACCTATAACAAATATAGTTACTGGTTTATAATATGAAGTTATAACGTCCCTGGAACTGTGCTCAGACATTAACAGCGCTCATGAGATAAAAGAATAGGACATTATAATTTCATAAACTGATTTGACTTTAAGAAAGAACTAAATAAACGTTTAATAATTTTCGTGTAATTAGCAGAGGAATTAATTAATCGATAATTTAATAATGTGTAATCTGTGAATGTTTTAATGAGTCTATTTGACGAGTAATTTTGAAAATGAGAAACGCAATTCATTAGCTAATTACAGTAAATATTCAATATCTACAAATCTTTCGGGTCTGAACTTTTGCGCATATCGTACCAGTCCTATATTGCTTGATGTTTTGCTGAACATATGTAGAACAGGACAGCGAGTGAAGAATATCGAACGTAAAGAAACAATAATACATCGGTGGGACAATCCTAATGTAAGAATAAAACTTATTTAATTTCGATTTTTTTTATATGAAACTTTTACCGTTAGATTTTTCACATTTTCCTGATTAAAATTAGGCTAAACACGATGTAATTCGGAACATATTTATTTGTAATTTTAAATGTTACGCTTACATTGAGGACTTTACTCGAATAAGTTATTGCAAGTAAATATGACTCGAATTACGTCGTTTGGTCTCACTTTTTAGCAGGAAAATGTCACAATGTTGGCGAAAGTTTCATTTAAAAATAGTCAAAAATAGGAAAGTTTTACATTTTGAGTTGTATTGTCTCACAGATATATGTTCACAGACCAAATTCACATTATACTTCTCGGTCATCGAGCTTCCTAGTATCTAGAAGGGTTATCCCCCCAGTCGTGGGGATAACTTTTTTTCACATATCGTATAGGTCTTTTGCAGATATCGAATGTTTTCTGTATTCCGGTGACTGACTATATGTAAAAACGACGAAAAAATAGGTTTTTGATTTTTTTAACATTTGCGATTCTTTTAACATTAGCCGAAAAATCGTAAATAAATACAGTGCTGCACACTTAGTAGTCGCATATTTTATAACACAGTTAATGCTTAGTGTTATTTCCTCTTATATCTACAATGACAAACAAGACAATGCGATATTAAAATAACATACAGTAAAAACTGGATAACTGCAAGAAAATCGGTACCCAAGCTTTACAGTTATCCAGTCGAGGTACCGATTTTGTGTTTACATTTAACTCGAACCGAGTGTCGAACGTAGAAAAAAACATAGTGAACGAGAGAAAGAAAATAATCGACAGAAACGTATCCATGTGTAACGTCCCTGAAACTATGCTCAGGAATTAACAACACTTACGAGGTAAAAAGCGGCTTTTACCTATTGGACGACTTTCTTTTATTATGTCACTTTCAAATGATGTATATTTTATTAAGAGTTAAACATCCCATTACAAAGTACGAAACGAAATTCTTAATGAGTACAAACATCGGTGGGAAAAAGTATTCATACAGTAGCTTCTTTTTTAAATAAACAAATTAAATGACTTTTAATGACTTTTAATCGTTTTTAATGACTTGTAATCACCTGAACATCGATGAAATCAAATTATTTGTTATATTTTCATCGATTTCTCCCTATTCTTGTATTAACATATTCTTGGATTCCGGTAGAATTGACAACACTTTATTTAAGAAAACTTGTGTAGTGTTAGAAAGACCAGAAGATGAAATATTATCAGTGGAAAAGGAGGAAGTCAAGAAACTAGAGACTCACGTTTGATATTTGAAGAAATGCGTTTATTCGGTTGTCTTTGCTCTGTGTTCGGGAAAACTCGTCCCTGTCCCGCTTCCGCTGTCCCTACAGCGTCGTCCGAATCCCCAACATCAAGGGCGGGGGTGACGAAAAACAAAGCCCAGGCACAGAGTATACCAGAGGCGACACTCTCTGTCGGCACCTTTGTTCTCTCGAAAACGCTGTCCCTTTAAATTGGTTGTACAAACGAGCGGGAAATTTCAATCAAGCAAATCTACTTTCATGTCAAACTAATAATTTGGAACGTATTTGTAGTCAATTTTTTCGATAAATTTTGCTCTATATTACTAATGTTAGCTTTCGAAGTATATATATATTACTTCGAAGTATATATATCAATTTTACAATATTGGAAAGTTGAAAAAGAAAGGAAGATACAAAAATAATTACTCTACAAAATGTATTTTAGGAGTATATATTATAGAAATGATTATTACAAAGTGCAAATAAATAAGAAGGTATTTCTTAGAAATAAGTTGGAAGTGTCTTACAAATTAGTATGTTGTGGGGAAGGCATGAAACATTTATTTAAATTTACAAATTCATAGCAATACAAAGCTGCCTATTCGTACGAGTACAATTTTTAAAATTTCTATTACTATATTTTAATACATAATAAATTCTTAAACGAATAAACAATTTTAATAAATACTCAAGTGGAAATTTTGAACATGGGTGAGTAAAACCTACAATGTTGCTACATAATTGATAGAAATTTTTTCCTACATTACTATTTGGCAGTAAGGACCCCGCATTTGAAAAAAATACAGTCTCTAAGGAAAATAAGAAATTGAAGAATTTCTCATGGGGATTTTTTAATGAACCATATAAATTATATTCTGTATTGTAAACTTTAAAATGTGTAAAAAGATTACTTTCATCTATATCGTTATTCTCATTTGAAAATTCAATGCATGTGTCACAAGAGTGAATTTGTAAACATTTGTGTAGAAGATAGCCGGCAATATATTTAAAAGCATTTTGCTCTGGTAACGTTTGCTGGTGATAATCACAATTTTCAGCACGGAATGCTGCACCAGTATGTGGAATAATTGATAGGTTTTGTACCCTTTCTGAAGATGTTACAGTACTACTTAAAACGCTATCAAAATCATCCATGCAATTCATATTTTTTGAATGAAAGTAACTTGCTAAGAATAATTTTTTAAAGGCTCTTGCAAATTGAATTGCTGTGGGGTTCCCAGCATTTCCGCCTTGTTGCCGAATATTGCCAAAAAAGTTTTCGAGACAGGCCTGATTGAATAGTCTTGTTAAAAGGTAACTGAAATTTTTATTTTTTAACCGACCCCATAAATTTATTATAGAATTAATTGAAATTTTCCACTCCCTAATACATTTAATATAATTTGTGACATTTCTGTTATTTTTGTTGAATACTTGTAAATTATTTAAAAATTGCACGGTGTTATTTAAGAATTCTATATATACAATCTGTCCATGGAAAGCAGCGTTAAAGGTTTTTACTGATGTTAAACTAGAGGAATTAAACAAATCAAGTAACTTATCGAACAGAGAAATAAATTCAATTGTTCCCATTGCTTCTGGTGGCAAACATCCCAATGTTAAATACGTTTCCAGAGCTGCTGATACGGTTGAACTCAGAACCTGCGTAGCATATTTTACTCGCATTTTTTCAAAATTAGTGGGAGATATATGACTATTTGTGAGTTTAGGTGCTAATCTATTATTCAATTGTTTATCCCTATGATAAAATTCTTCTATGAAAGACCAAGACGTTTTCTTATTTTCCCAGCGAAACTCGTACTTTAACATATTGTTCCTAACGGCTTTAATTAAATGCGGAGGATCGAAAACGAAAAATAATTCAATGCCGCCTAACAATATTTTTAAATTATTTTCCGTTACGCCCAAAATGTTCGCCAGTTCCAGAAAATTTGAGCCCATATCCGTTACAAGACTAACAACCGTTAAACCAATTTCATTTAATTTTGAGATAAAGTGGTCTAAATACTGTTTTAAAGAATAATAATTTATGCCAGTTGAAGTATATATGTATGCTAGTGGTTGTTTCCAGTTTTCTTTTAATCCTCTTGCCATTATCACGGTAGCATAATTGGCAGGTATGGGGCTTCTACAAGTACCGTCGTCTTCAAAACCAATGATTATGTCCGAACCATAATCATAATATAAATTACATTTAAGCGACATTTCATCAACACAAATAACACAATATTTATCTAAAATATCGATATTTTGGATTTTTAATTTTAAAAATATCCCGTTGAAAACTGTAATATTTCTAAGTATCTTTGTAACACTCTAGTGGATGGCAGGGCAAAAGTTTTTTGTAATTGATGATAACATTTTGGGCCAACAAAGTATAAAGATAATGCGACCTTTTTGAAATCTTGTGTATACCTTCTACCGTGGATGTTTCTTCTATTTTGAATTACTTGCATCTCTATGAAATTAGCTGCAGTAGGTGACAAAAATCTTCTGCAAAGACTATGAAAATTGCTGCTATCTGCCTGATTGTTTGTAATATCTTCAATTTGTTTCCTTAAGTTCGCATTCTCTTTTTGTAAGTTCTTAATTATTTTATGCATCTTTACTTCCTAGGTGAAATTGCAGATACTCGTTGGGATGTTTGAACACTCACATCCACTCCAGTTGATAATGGTGATTCTTCTGGTCTGTCCTGCTGCGATGATGGCCCTGCAATTGCTAAAAAACAAATATAAAAAATTAATTATATTTTACCTCAATTCTTTGCTTCTTTGTATTTATAACAATTTATTTTTACCTTCTACAATACACATTCTTTTTGTTGGGGGTTCACAATCTACGTTACCATGACTGGATTCTTCTTTCAGATTTATAGCTAAAATTAAATAGAAATTCAATATATATTGAAAATATAACTTTTATCTGCTTTTTGCAGGAAACAATATTTTAATGTTTAATAAATTAAATATTTTTATAATATTCATACCACGCCCAATGTGCCTTGGAATAGCCGTTGGTAACAATCTTGTTTTTGCAGGGCCCATGTACATTTTGTCCTCAAAATGTTTGCTACACACTCTCCTTATTTTATAGTATTTCTCGTAATCACTGGAAGGAAGATCTTCTCTGTCACAAGCCTGAAGCCAAGCTTTGCACCTAAATAAAATAATTGTATAAATACATATATAAACAATATTGTTGTTTCAACAGCAGTATTATTTACACGATAGATAATATTTAATATGACTTCAAACATTTTATAATTTTATATTACTTACAAAATTTCATCCTTGGGAAATCTGAAGAAGCGCACTCCTTTATCCTTGTTAGTAAAAGTGCTTTTACAATTCTTATATGCGCACGCAACACCACCATGCTTTTTAGTATTCATATTAATATTTATCGTATATGATATAGTAAGAAAAAAAAAACAGAAAATCAAAATAAAAGAGAAAATAAGAAAAAGAAATTAATAAAAACAAGCAAAAGCCACAAAAAGAAACAACAAAATTTTTTATTAATAAAAAAAAAGAATAAAAAAACAGATGCACCAAATAAAAAACAGAAAAAAAGCAAAAATTAATAAAACAATGCAAAAACTCAAAAAATATATGAAAACACACGAAGCAGTTTGAAATTAGAGATTTACAAACCGAGCAGGTTGAAACCAAAATGAGTCACATATTAAATAAAAACTCCTACCCTTCCAAATTCAGGCTGAAATTACGGGAAATTCCCGATTTATAACACCCGCGAAATAAAAAGCCGGGTATACCCTTTTTAACGAACGGTGAACTGTCAAACACGTACGCACGCTTTTTGGAGCGCGTGTCGAGATCGTACCCCCACTCCTGATCCATGAGACTTGGGCATTTAAATTGGTTGTGTCCTGTGTCTCTCTCTAGAAGGGCGGTTTCCTTATCTAGTGTCGCCTCTGGTATACTCTGTGGCCCAGGCCTTGCCTGCAATCCTACGTCATTCCTATTGCAGGTACATTTTTCCCGACGCCTTACAACAGCTTATATTGGGTTCACTAACTAAGTATCAGACTCTTTCTGAACATTTTTCAATATTGCGAGTTTTTATATACTATTGCTGAAGATAGGTAGCAGTACGGACGGTGGTCAAGGGACAGTTCGACTCAGGATGGGTAGGAGGTCCAGGATGAGTAAGATTAGAAATCGTGATTAGTGTGTTTGTATGGGGATGAGTCTGTAATGTTTGCGATGTGATTTGTATGATAACATTGGTCATTCAACAACTGCTCTTTTAGTTCGAAGATCGTAGTTTTCGAATCTGATTACATTTAAAATTTTCCCTTATGATCTTAGTTTGTAGTACATAAATATTAATTTATACATATAATTAAGCTTAAAAATGGTTTGTAAATTGAAAAATTATTAATTACGATACATATAAAGGTGTTGTGCTTTTTCGAGGTCGAGGTACATTGGATCGGAGATAATATCTGTTTGTAGATGGCGATGTAGAAATTTAGATTTCCCCGTGTCTCTCGTATATAGCCAATTCTGTAGAATGTTCCTGATGTTCCATGTGGTCGCTTTCAGTCAAAGGTGCAGTTGACAAAATTCTTTATTACAGGAGGTATTCTTTCCCCTGTGTTAGGACTTCTGATGAAGCACCATAGTCGCTTCAGCAACCCCCAACATTCCAGCCAATGACAGCAGTTTCCGCAAACGATTAGAAATAGAATGGCACCAATTACGCATAGGATTATTGTGTACCAGCTTGTATGCGTGATAATAAACAGTTGTAACGATTCTGGAGCTATGCACAGAAATTTACAGCGCTCGTGAGGTAAAGAGCGGTATTTACCTACTGAACGACTCGAATCTATAATAACTAAACCTAAAGAATGTGGGATTCGTGTGGTGTGCGGTTAAGGAGTAAAATCCACAGGTCAATACCTTTCAATAATTAGGTTTATTCAATTAAAAGAATTAGGAGAATGAATATTACAATTAACAATTATTATTGCAAAAATATAAAAAGTATATATATCTGATTGTTATAATTCTGTGAAATGAATTTAGGAAAAGTACAAAATAGGCTTTTATCGCGTAATAAGCAAAGAACTCAACAAATTAAGTAATGAATCTAATTGAACAGAAACGCAATTCACGAATTAATTGTCTCGGAATCTAGCCTTTAAAATATTGCAATGAGCCCTATCTGACTGGACTCGCAATAAAATTAGTAAGAATTCGGAATTTTAATCAATTAATTAATGTGTTCGTAGTCGACTACTACAACGCTACGCAAGATACGATGTTTTACAAAAGGTAATCGCAATCCTAACTTGGGTTAGAACAATAATCTTTAATTAATTCAAGTTTCAAGAATTTCAACAATTTATATAAGAATGTATGTAAAATTTAATTACTGGTACATTCACCCTTTTTGTCAGAACATGAATTGACACCCAGCCCAGATCGCTTAATTGGGGAGTCCGCTTTCGCTAGCTACTATAATCTAACGATACTGGAATCAAATGAATAACCAAGTCCAACAGAGTTGCAAATAAAATGACTCTATAGATCGTGATTACTGAACTGCCACCCAAAACACACGGGCTTCAGAGACCAAGCCGCTCAAATGGGGAGCCTGCTGTTAGCTAGCTACGAAACTACCCAGAGCGAACTCCGAGAATCTGACGGCGAGTTAGTAATCCTGCAAAAATATTTGATAGAGTCGCTGTGGAGCTCTTGCTTCGATGTCTCAGACTTTCCTGGAGCTGAGCATAGCATCCTCTAGACGGAGTTTCAGATACAAGGTCGCTCAAATGGGGAGCCCGCTTTCGTTAGCTGCTATAACCCAGCGATCAAGTATCCAAATGGCTGATACCTGCTGTCCAGTCAAGGCATAAGAATCTTTTTGGCTCTTACCAGCAAAAACTGTTCCTATTATACTTCTCCTAGGAGGTTCAAGAATTGTTCTGCTCCCTACGGGTCTACCGCTCAGTCTTTTATATCCCGAAAATCTGCAATTTACCTTTCACTTTTCAAGGCCACGCAAGCTACCCCTATGTTAAATGCATACAATTTATACATATTATTTTTAACTGTTTATTTAGACATTAATTAATAAAGCAAATATTTTTATTAATTCATTAGTAATATATTCTGATTAATATTGAATAATCATAATTCAATAATAATGTAATTCGAAATATATTCTTCTTTGTTTAAAATATTACGTACGATTGTAATTCCTTTAGATTGATGAAAGAATGCATTCATTCGATTACTAATCATTTATTTTGATTTCTAATTAATCAATTCAATATATTTTAATATATAAATAATAATTAGTTAATAACCTAAATAGTTTATGTTTTATCGACTGATTAAATAATTCATATGATAATTGTTTCGACTCATGGCGCGGTTAGTAAACGGAAAAAAAAAACGGTCGTTAATGAAAGCAATGAAAAATAATCAAAATAATGAATTTACAATAAGAAACAAAATACACATCGAGATTTTTCACGGATGAATCTTCTGGGATATTACACAGGGGTCAATATAATTCATAACAATTTTGGCCTTATGAATAGGTGCGTTATCCTTCTGGAGGATAAAACTGTTTCCTATTAAGCGCTTTCCTTCGGGTATTATTGGGTCATATAAAAAGTCTTCGCGGTTTTTTGTCACTAGATGGTGTTAATACTTGTATATCGGGCAACACTCACTCAATTGTTTGAAATGAACACGTGCTTAAAAGGTGGCATTTCAGCCTTCATTTTTGTGCAGACAGGTTTCTAATTCGTTGCTCGTGTAAAAAGTTATATTGATTTGAAAATGAGTGAAATATCTGAAGAAATACGCTATGTGATGCTTTTTTACTATAAAAAAGGTAAAAGCGCTGCAAAAACATGCCGAAAGATTTGTGAAGTATACGGTGAGAATGTTGTGAGCGAACGAAGGACCCAGGAGTGGTTTGCACGATTCCGTTCTGGAAATTTCGATGTCACAGATCTGCCTCGCTCTGGTCGGCCAGCTACTGAAAAAGTCGATGAAATTTTGCAACTAGTGGAGCAAGACCGGCACACAAGCTGTCAGGAAATAGCGGAAGCACTAAACATTAACCACATGACAGTTTGGAATCATTTGAAAAGAGCAGGGTACAAAAAGAAGCTCGATGTTTGGGTGCCACATGAATTAACGCAAAGAAACTTGATTGACCGAATTACCATCAGTGAAATGCTGCTGAAACGCAACGAAATCGAATCATTTTTGAAGCGAATCATTACAGGCGATGAAAAATGGGTGAAGTACGAAAATATCAACCGCAAGCGATCATGGTCAAAGGCTGGTGACCCTCCACAAACGATTTCAAAGCCTGGATTGTCGGCAAAGAAGGTTATGTTGAGTGTTTGGTGGGATTGGAAGGGAATTGTCCATTATGAGCTGCTGCAACCTGGTGAAACCATCAATTCGGTCATGTACTGTTCACAACTGGACCGTTTGAACGAAGCAATCCAGAAAGAGCGACCAGAATTAGCCAACAGAAAGGGAGTTGTGTTCCACCATGACAATGCGCGGCCACACACATCTTTGATGACCCGGAACAAATTAACAGAACTTGGTTGGGAAGTTTTGATCCATCCACCGTATAGCCCAGATCTTGCACCATGTGACTACCATTTGTTTCGGTCCCTGCAAAATTCTCTAAATGGTAAAAAATTGGCCGATCTCTTAGCAGGAGAGCGTGGTTATTGCAATTGGTGACAATAAATCAGAACACCACGAATATGTGAATAATACATATAATTATAGAAAATAATATAACAACATAGAACACTGTGATTGATAAAACTTAAGACCTTAATATTACATGAGATATGAGAACGTCTCTTTACGCACGCACGATGGAACGCGTGTTGCATCCGGAGATCGGCAAACACCGGAAGATCGAGAAACGGTGGCGCCGCCGCTAGTCGCCTTCAACGCATTACAAAGGCGCACAAATACGAAATGGTCGGATTAAGCTTTATATAGTTCAACACGATCGAAGCGCCGCTGAGAATCACTTGGCCAAGTTTTTCAATGATAAACCACAAAAGTTCTACACTGATGGAATTATGAAATTACCCGAAAAATGGCAAAAGGTTGTAGATAATAATGGCCAATATGTACTTAAATAAAATTGATTTTCTACAAAGAAAATTTTTGTTCATAAATGTACCAATAAACCGCGGAGACTTTTTATATGACCCAATATAACATCTTGTAACAGTTTTAGATAAACTTCTAAATTTATTCTTCCAGTTAGTGACATAATTTTTCCAATGCCATTTGCCGAAACGCATCCCCAAACCATTATACCCTGATTCATATTTTTGTATGAAAATTTATCATTACATTTCCGCCACACATACATTCCACTATGACTATATTTCATACCAATCATAGATTCTTCAGTCCATAATATTCTTTTCCAAAAATGGTCGGATTGTAACACATGTGCTTCATAAAATCGCATACGCTTCTTAATATTTATTTTATTTAAATATGGCAATTTTCTTGCAATCCGTTCATAATTTCCTGCTGCATGTAATAGTCTTTTTTATAAGTAGCAACAATTTGGACAATGGCGGCTGGTGTTTTTAAAAAAATGTTGCTATTTTTTGGTACGAATCACCTTCATTATGCATTCGTATAACAATTTTAGGTTCTTCACTTGTGAATCGTTTTCTTTCTTCCATTTTTCTAAGACGAAAAAAGAGAAGCACAGTGTTCTTCTGTTGTAAAATTAAATATACAATAAACATATTACTGTTACACATTACTTGAAGGTATTTAAGATAGCTTACCTTTAAATTTACTCTTGCAATCATTTACCAAGAATAAATAAAAATGTAACCGCTTCACATAGTAACGACAGTGATACTCATCACTGAGGGTCGTCTTTTTCCTGCAAACGTTTACCGGATTTGTTGCGATCATTTTTTCAAAATGTTTAAGATATGTACTTAGAGCTACGTAACAACGGTTTCGCCATATTATAAAAAAAAAAAGATGAAAACGAGTATATTTTGAGTATTCAGTTATTTAAATATTTACAAATTTTGCTATTATCATAAATAAAAATACAATTTATAACTACAATTTTGTAGTTATGTATCAAATTATAATTCTTAGTAATTTAATTCAGAATGGTAAATTTTAAAACAAGAATCAACGCATAGGAAGGCAACGCATAGTCCTAAAGGAAGAAAGTTCCCAACGTTTCGCCAGCATTGCAGCTAGCTTCATCAGGGGATCCGAGGACACACTGATACTGGCGTGACTCGGGTTATGTCTCCACTTATATTGTGGAGCCATGCTTGTGTTCCGGATGGTTGAACGTTCCGGTTGGTTGCTGGCGCCCAATTAGAAAGCGAGACTTTTTGATTGTGCGCACAATTAAAAAATCCAATATGTTCGATAGAATCAAGAGACTCTCTACCGATATAGTAGATTCTTTTTCACCGGCGAGAGTTGGCGCAGGTTGTCGCATAGATGTCAGTTACAGTTAGCAACTTGTGGCGACCCCACATGTAACCCGCATCAGAATAGTGCGATTCTCATGAATCGTGCATAGTCTATGACGCGCGACACCAGCGCCATACAGCGTGACGTCTAAGCGCGCGTAAGCGTGTTCAGTCTCTTGTGAATTACCAAAAAGAAAAGATCTCTGCTATATTACGTTGTTATAAATATATATATATATCTCCTGTTAAACCTGAGTTCTATTAATTTCCTACAAACTTGTGGGGTCCTTAATCGAAGGAGGACTCCACTTTACCGACTAATGTTAATCGGGTAAATAATTACTCGTGTATTTAACGTGGAAAAGTTTAACAGTTTATTAATAAAGTCTATGTAACTATTTATTAAGTTAGAATTTATACTAGTCTTTGGATTCACTACTATACACAGTTCAACAATTACAAAATATAGTTCGCGAATGAATACAATACAATAGCGTTTCGACACGTCTGAACAAGAAAGCGTTTTCCGGGAAAGTGAGCTTTCTCTCCCGAGGGAAATCCCCTTCCAGGAAAAAATGGAAAATTTACTCCAAGTCGCTCGACCTGTCAGAAAGAGCAGACGAAACTACTCTGGAATATGTTCTTGCGAGGTTAGGAGTATTTTTTTCTATGAACGCTGGTTTCAACCGTTCCGTCGAAAGTACAACTTGATTTCCCTTAACATCTACTAAGTACGTGGTATCCGTGACACGTTTTACAATTTTATACGGTCCTTCATATGGCTGCTCCAGAGGTTTTTTAACTGCGTCAATTCTAATAAAAACATGCGTGCAATCATGTAAACTTTTAGAAACAAAATGTTTTGGTCTATCGTGATGTGCCGTCTGTCTAGGTCTAATCTGTCGCATATAATCCCTGAAACTATCTAAATTAAAATTGTCCCGTGTTTGTGTGTCAACGAAGAATTCTCCTGGCAGTCTGAGGGGTACACCGTACAGCATTCCTGCTGCTGTTGCCTGAATATCCAGTTTGAAACCGGTTCGCAAGCCTAATAGAACCGTGTGTAAAACTGCAGTCCAATTGCTATTCTCATGGCACATAATGGCTGCTTTTAACGATCTATGCCATCTTTCTACCATGCCATTCGAAGCTGGGTGGTAAGCTGTCGTATGAATGTGTTTGCAACCAATTAAGTTTGTAAGAGCTTTGAAAAGTGCCCCTTCAAACTGGGAACCTTTATCGGTTGTGATTGTTGCTGGAGCTCCGAATCTTGTAATCCAGGTGTTACAGAAGTTGATAGCAACAGTTTTGGCTGTCATATCTTTGATTGGTACCGTCTCACGCCGCCGGGAGAATTTGTCGATCATCGTCAGACAGTATCTGTAGCCGTCTATTGGTGGTAATGGACCTATTTTATCTATGTGTATGTATTTAAATCGTTCCTCTGGAACAACCATACGTTGTGGAGGATTAACTATATGCCTGCAGACTTTGCTGCGTTGACATAGAATGCAGGTTCTAGCCCAGCGCAAAATGTCTTTGTTCATTTTGGGCCAGACGAATCTGCTGCCAATCAGCTTCTTAGTCGTTCTACCGCTAGGATGTGAAACGTTATGTACGTTATTAAAAATTTGCTTCCTCAACACTGCTGGTACATATGGCCTAATATTACTGCTTGTAATATCGCAGTATACTGTTTCGTCCGAATCATCCAGTCTAAGTTGCTTTAGCTGCAGTGCTGTATTATCTTATAATAACTGTTGTAATTCAGCGTCGCTTTTTTGCTGTTCGGCTAATTGTTGTGTGCTTACCACGACTGGCATACTAATAACGTCCAATCGTGATAAGGCATCAGCCACTTTGTTATCTATACCAGAAGTATGCACTATATGTATTGTAAACTGTCCAATAAAATCTAACTGTCGCAACTGTCTGGGTGAGGCTTTGTCAGAGCGTAAACTATCGGTTTGTGATCTGTCTGTATTGTGAAGTTATGTCCGTCAACTAAATGTTTGAAATGCTTAATAGCTTTAAAAATCGCTGTCAGTTCCTTATCATAAGTACTGTAGCGACTTTCTTGTGGGGTAAATTTCTTTGAGAAAAATCCCAAAGGTTCCCATTTTCCGTTTACTTCTTGTTGCAGCATTGCACCTATTGCAGAATCGGAAGCGTCTGTGGCTAATAATAATGGCGCGTTGTCGGCTGGATGTACCAATAGTGTTGCTTTTGCCAATGACGTCTTGCACTCATTGAACGCATTCAATGCTTCTGGCGTCCATTCAATGACTCGTTTATCGCGTTTTTTAGCCCCTACCAGGTATTTATGTACAGGAGCTTGAATGGCTGCAGCATTTTTAACAAAACGCCGATAGAAATTTAAGATGCCTAAGAACCGGCGTAACTCTTCTATTGTTTTCGGCTGAGGATAATCGCTAATCGCTTGAATTTTTTCCGGTACAGGCCTGATTCCCTTTTTATCAATAAGGTACCCCAGGTATTGTACCGAACTTGCGCCAAAAACGCATTTTGATGTATTAATTGAAATGCCGTATTGCTGCAGCCTCTCCAATACTTGTCCAAAGTGTAGTTCGTGTTCGACCTCATTCGCGAAAGCTATTAAAATGTCGTCGATATAACAAATGCAAAGTCCAAACCGCGGAGCACAGCATCCATAAAACGCTGGAAGGTTTGTACTGCATTTTTGAGTCCAAATGTCATGACATTATATTCAAATAAACCGAAAGGCGTTATTATCGCTGTTTTTGGACGATCTTCTGGTGCGATAGGTATTTGATGATAAGCGCGAGCTAAGTCTAATGTAGTAAAAATCGTTGTCCCGTTTAAGTTGTATGAGAAATTATGAATGTGTGAAATCGGATATTTGTCTGGAACTGTAATGCTATTTAACCGTCTGTAATCTCCTCACAATCTCCAATCACCGTTCTTCTTTTTAACGAGATGCAGCGGACTAGCCCACGTACTGCTTGACGGTTGGCAAATTCCCTGTGATAGTAACGTGTCTATTTCGGCTTTTGTTGCCTTTAGCTTTACCGAAGGCAATCTACGTGCCTTCTCAGCTACCGGAGCGCCTTTAGTTGTGATGTAATGCCGTACCTGATGGGTCGGGTTGTCCTGTTTCTGTACAGTCCGCGTCACGTCGATGAATTCTTTTAGTAGTTCGGAATACCGGTTCGTACTGTCGACTGTAGTCAGTGTCGGTTCTGTAGAATGTATTGTCAGTCCCGTGATGCGTAAGTTAGTGAGTCCGTCGATCAGTCGTTTATTGCGCAAATCGACCAGAAGACCGTACCGTTTTAAAAAGTCGGCACCAATAATCGGTTGTTTCACCCTAGCCAGCAGAAATTCCCAGGCAAAAGGACGACACAAACCTAAATCTATAATTAAATTACGAGTACCGAACGTGTTAATCGGAGTACCGTTTGTCGCGAAAACCTTAAAATTAGACGGGGTAGACTTTCCTTTTACCGACTGCAAGGGTAATACAGAAATATCTGCCCCGGTATCGATTAAATAGTTTAGATTATTTTTCTTATCTAATGGTGAGACGACAGTTTCTTTCATAGCCATCCGACGCCGTCTCTATTCGGGGTTGGTCGACTAGTTTCATCCACAGGGTATCACGCAACGGTGAGCCCTGTCGCCGAATTTCCTGTGGTAAAAGCACAGGTTGGTCCTAGCTTCCTGGGATCTCGAACGGCGGAAAGGCTGTCGGCTCCTCGATCTCCTGAGTGTTTCGACCATGCTGGCCAATCTGGAAATCTGATCCTCCAGGTTACTGATTCGGTCTACTGACGGTGCCTTCAGAGCATCCACCGTCGCGTCTCGTAGGCGCGGACATTTTTATGATCTTGTCTGCAAGCAGAGCTAATTTGTTAACGTTGGAGGTGTCGCTTATGGCCAAAATACTCCTGACGTTTTCCGGCAGATTTTCTAATAGTAGCGTGCGAAGGACGGTCTCCCCAATCTGGCCTCCTGCGAGATTACGCAGCTTTTGTAAGCAATGCGACGGCTTGTCGCTTCCCAAATCATACCCCCGGACCGCTCGACGCAATTTAGATTCGGGCGATTCGTCAAACGCATTGACAATTCTGCGCTTCATATTTGCGGCGCGGTAGTCGCCCTGCCTACTGTCTTGGCGTAACGGAATAATTGAACGGCGCAACGGGTCAACATCGAGTACCACTGGCAGCGGCGCGTGTTTTGCCGAACTATTTTTTTTATAAAAAGAAAACGAAAGTGATTTTGTAACTTCGCTTGATGGTTTCTTCAGCAGAAGTGTCTGCTCTATCGCGTACGATGGTGAGATTTTCGCCTAGACCCATAGTTTTTTAAATAAATTGAAAAATATCAGCAAAAACTGGTGCGTTTTTGGTGTCTTTCTTACTTTGACCATTATTTAAACATATTCAAATGTTTACAATGTAATAACAATTTATATCGTTTTATTCGGGAAAATTCACAGATTTTTCTCGTGTAAAAAGCCACTGAATAGCTGCTATGGTAAAAGCACAAAAAATTTCCAAAGTTACAAATTTGCATTTTTTTTTAACATTAATTTTCTCAAAAACTGTACGTCTTAGAGAAAAACAGATTACAGATTCGTATTCAGCTCGCAAAAATCTATAAGAATTTCATAGTGGCGGTTACGAAATAAAAAAAAAGTCAAAATTTGTTGTACAGTGCAATTGGAAATATACTCTTTAACCTTTTGTCGTAAGCTAGGGAACCAATACAATTTCACGAGATTGTTTACTACCTTATCTAGTCCTACATGGCCAAGATCATCGTGACAGGTGCGGATAACATTATCTTCCATCGACCGCGGCACATAGAATAGCAATTTCTTTGTTTTATCCTTCCAGTATACCAGTCCGTTTCGAAGCTCAAATTGTTTTAACTCTCCTTTTTCTAACTTATCTCGAATCTTCCCTATTACGGAATCTTTATTTTGACATATCAACCGCGTTTGTTCGAACGTATTACCCTCAATTACTAATACGCTATGACAACGGCTGAGCGTGTCTACATGGCCTATCCTTTTCCCCGGTCTATGTTGAATCTCGTACTCAAAATCTTGTAAATACAAAGCCCAACGCGAAATTCTTGGGTTCACATTTTGCTTGCTTAGGGTCAACCGGAAGCTATCACAATCTGTAATAATTCGGAAGTGTATCCCGCTCAGATAAACTTTAAAACGTTTAAGCGCGTTTACGACCGCTAAACACTCCAACTCGAAGCTATGGTATTTTGCTTCCGTTGGTGTCGTCCGTTGACTGAAGTACGCCTTTTGCTGGCGGTTTTCCTGTCGGAACATACTGCACAATCTTTTTTAGTCTCTGAACGCATTATATGCAGCTTATTATCTAATCTGTTGTCTACAAAAGATGTGGATGGCTGCGTTCCAGATAGTGTTCCCTGCCGGTATGTTCCTACCAACTCGTTAACTAAACACTTCACGAAATTCGAATGGTTTAGCGGTTTTTCGTTATTAGATTCTTGTATCGTTTTGTACATTATATATGAGTTGATCACGCACATCTCCATACCCCAAAAAAACAATTTTCGCCACCATTTTAACGACTTTCGCAAAAAACAGTACGATGTTGCATATTAGTCAGCGCGATCCACGGCTCTCATTTTCTTGGTGTAATCCACGGCTATAATTGGCTTCAATACATTTATTGTATCACCACTGCGTCTTCTTGCTGTAGTGTGTTGGAGACTTGCTGCATTGCTGGTGCTCAGGAAAGTCACTATCCGTTTGCTCTTCCATGCGAGGACTAGCGTATTATTCTTTTTATATGCTACTGTAGATTTTGTTAAAAATCTAGGCTTTTTAATTTGAGGTGGCAAGTGTTACCGGTGTGGCATTATTGTTCCTGTCAAATGGATCTTCAGCTTCAAAAGTTCATTTGCAAGCGGGATACTTGTAAAAAATCGGGCTGTATACAGGTGGTAGCCCTCTGCGTTTGGAACGTTGCTGAGAAGTTTTTTTATCAATGTTAATGGAATTCTGGAACTAACTGAAAGTTCTGATTTCTCTAAGGTTTCGGTCGTCAAATTTCCATAATACGGTAAAATCGAATATACGTATCCGGTTTTCACATCGGCCAATACATAAATCCTTATACGCCATTTTGTTGGTTTTTTGGGGTTGTACGTGATGAACGCAATTTTGCCCTTGAATTTTACTATTGACTCGTCGACACAAACATCCTTGCCAGGTATGAAATGTTCAGTAAAATTTGTGTTGATGTATTGCAGAAAATCGTCCGCCTTCCTAGTGCGGGTTTTCAGCGATGTATCAGACGATGCATCGGTTCGTAGGTGTAGCATCCAAAAAATTTGTCGGAATCTATCTCTTTTGAATGTTTGCGAATAAAAAGAAATTTTGCTGTTTCTCCTGGTTGACCAATACTCCGTTATATTTGGAAGTGGCATTGTTCCCATGTTAAGAATTACGCCGATGAAAGCCACGAACTCTTCACGGGTAACGTCGACCCACGAATGCCAAATTGAATTGCTAGCCAACTGTTTTTCACTGATCTTCTTTCTTGCGTATTCATTGGTCTGCTTTATTATATGGTCCATCAATGTGTCCGTGAAATATAACTTGAAGAAGTGCAGTGGTTTTATCACGTCCCGAGATATTTGTGGTCCTACTGTTCGGGGAGAAGTTTTGAATGCAAAACTAAATGGCAAATCGCTTTTTTCCGTGACGTCCTCCCATTCTTCACTGATATTTGAGATTTCTTTTTCTCCAGAATCTTCTTCTTCATCGTCTTGACTCTCCTCACTTTCACTAACAATTCTTGCTACATTCCGTCTCTTAGGAGGAACTATACAATCACTGGCGTCACTTTCACTATCTTGTAGAGTCATACATACACGAATTGTTCGCACCTTCGTTATATTCTTCGACTTCCAACCCATCATCACTACCCTCAGTATATTGAGAATCATTCCCAAACTGCTCCATTTTTAGGAAGGGTGATGATCTCACTGTTTTGTCGAAACCTCGTCAATGCGTCGAGATTCCGCAGTTGAATTTCTTAGTCGAATTTTATTTATTTAATAGGGAATAAATGGGGGTGATTTAAATAATCAAACGCAATATTGGGGACAATACGACGAATTTATTGCCCCAGAGGAGGAAAAACCTGGACTGGCCAAGTAAAAAACCTCCTCGAAGAATGTACAAGGAATACGTGTATTGAAAGTGGACGTATATGTGTGTGTGTGTGTGTGTGTGTGATAAATATCTCGTGTGAGACAAGGGGGGTTGGATCCAACCGCGATACGATAATCGGCTAGTGCTGGACTAGACAAGACAATATTTAGAATTGGCGCTGGGCCGTAATAAATGACAACTAGTGCTGGACTAGATAATGTAATATTTGATGGGCGCTGGGCCGCAATAATATGTCGCCGCGCGAGACTTGTATGAGAATAGTGAATTTACGTGAAGAAATGCAACGATGCTATTGACAAGGTCGCGCGAAACCTTCGCGAAAGTTCGAGAGAGAAGGCGAGATGCGATGGCATCGCGTCGGGATTTCCCGCGCGATTCCCGTGACTCGACCCTCTTTATTTTCAATGAATGAGATCAAACTTTAATTAACGCGTGAATGGCTATGATCGATTCGTTGAGCGTAGATCGCAATGAATAATGAATAATGACCGCATTTGCGAAGAACTAATATGTTACGGATGACGATGCGTGTTAGAATCTCTAAGAGAAGCCACTGCTGATTCGATTGCCTCAGAGCTACTACTTTCTCCGGCACGTGCCGTACCGGCTTTCTCCCGCGTGACCGCTCTGCGCATGAGCAGAGTAGCTATAACGTTCACGACGGTTCCCGAACCATAACGATCACGCTCGAACCTGTCGTTTCTCGAACCTTCTGGTATAAACCGGTGTTATCACGACGACGAAAAAATCTAAAGGAAATTTCGACCGCGTGTCTCTACGGCGTCTTACTGCGATAGAGCTGGTTGGTTGTTGAATTTGTTTAAACTGTGTTGAGTTTTAAGTAACAATTTAATACGATAACACTTAAACTAAATACAAATGATTGTTTGTGTGATGTAAATGTTTCCGGATACGTGATTGTAAAATGTAAAACAGTTGTAAAATGTAAAACGAAGATGTAAAACAGTAAAATGTTCTAAGTCCGACTGAAGTGGACAGACTGTGGACTTGATTGTAAGCTGTTCAAGATTGACTTTAAACTGTTAGGAAGATTGTTGACGACTGTTTGAAAGATTGTTGTAGACTCCTTCCTTCAAGACTAGTTCCTGTGGAAGAAACCTCGGAAGACCACCCCGTCTTCCTGATTGGTGCTTTTTTGTACCAATAATAATGTTTAAAATAGGACATCACCCTACCCCGTGCGCCCTTAGCGCGATCCGTGCGGAGTACGATGTGTCGTGTGGAGGTGGAAGAAGAGAAAGTGTCCGTAAGGCAGAATTTCCTTTAGGTTGTCAACAAGGGGCCTGGTTAATGTCTCCTAGGCCCTGTCCTAGGACCCTCAGGAAATTCACATTTATGGCACTGGCAATTAACTGTTGAGACCGTCGAAAGAACTTGAATATACAAACCGTAAATTTAAAAATATAAAAGAACTCTCAAAAACAGCCCTAGTACTTGCATGCCACAAACGCGCTAGCAATGTGCAGGCCAAATGTTTATTCCTGTGTACAAATTGCTAGCTGCCTTCGTGAATTCCGAACCCCATCGTAAATCTAACGTTTTGTTACTAAAGATCTTTGTTTGAAAAAGGAAAGTCTAAATTTATGTCGCTAAACAACCGGATTCAAGTTATAGATATAACTAGCCAAGATGCACGTGCTCTTGCTCGACAATATGTATACGTATACGCGACGCAATATCAGGCGGCGTTTTTACGCGATTCGACTCGATAACTGTTCTTCATGCTATATGTATACAGTTTTTTCGTAATAATTATTTATATTTATTATTTGTTCGTCTTATGTCGTTTCGGCCTAAAAATATTTTGAACATCTTGAAATTTACGAATATATTTTAGTATACATTAAAATTGCAACTTAAATAACAATTGTTATTTACGCTTGGCGCTTATACTCATTATAACACAAAATATTCCTGTAGCGTCATCTGATCCCGCGACGATGGAAGGTTCTCTTCTTCGATCGGAAGAGGTGCCATGTTTTTGACGTTCCGTTTTTTAGCGTTCCGTAAGCCGTTTCCGAGAAAAGAGGCGGTAACTCTGGGGGTTGTAACCCCCATATCTCCCTTATACGACGGGGTAGGCACTTGAAACTTTTTGTAATTGCTTTCTGGATATAAAGAAATATTTAGAATGTATAAATACCGGTATTGGTGGTGGGGGCCGCTGACCCATGCTTATCCTGCTAGACTCTTTGTTCCGTTATCGGAATATATGTTCTTGCACAGCCCACGTCGAGCGACGAAACGTTTAAGTGCAGCGATG
Source organism: Megachile lagopoda (assembly GCA_036983795.1). Classification (NCBI taxonomy): domain Eukaryota; kingdom Metazoa; phylum Arthropoda; class Insecta; order Hymenoptera; family Megachilidae; genus Megachile; species Megachile lagopoda. The sequence goes on along the minus strand of CM072797.1, from coordinate 15,708,568 downwards.
AATGCTTCGGTCGTCAAATCATTCACTACCTCGAGATGTACCTCTTTAGTTGCGAAGCAGGTAAAGACAGCGATGTATATTTTTATCTGCGCTCGATTGCGGTTGCGCCGTTCCTTCACGTAGAATGGTCCGCAATAATCTACGCCGCAGCTATAAAAGGGTCGAATACCGGTGACACGTGCCGCAGGTAAATTTCTCATCAGGTACTCTACGTCAGGTGGACGAACCCGAAAACATCGTACACATTGTCGAATGACTTTGGGCGTTGCGTTTTTCCCATCAATGGGCCAGTATTTTTGACGTACGTTATATATAAACATTACGTTATATATAATGTGGCAGTTACCCCTGCATGGTGGTTCTGCATATGAGCCTCGCGAATGATGAGGTCCGTTACGTGGTTCCCCTTAGGCAAAAGAATAGGATTTTTTTTTGCGCAAAGGGTATCGTCACGTTTTGAAGCCTTTCTCCAACGCGTAAAAATCCTTCGCTGTCGACAAAAGGATGGAGTGAACGAAGATTGCTCTTCGGGTGCAGCTCTCCAGTCTCGAGATTTTTTAGATCTTGAGCAAACGCGACGGATTGGACAAGCTTGATCATGCGTTTATGGGTTTCTTGAAGTTCTTCGATCGTTAATCGACCCGTGATTCGGTGATCTGGACGGAAGTGTAACGTCCCTGGTGCTAGACTCGGGAGTTTACAGCGCTTCGTAAGGCAAAGAGCGGCTTTTGCCTATTGAGCGATTCGTTCTTTTATTATTATAACTAACTCTAAAAGGATGTGGGATTCGTGTGGTGTGCGGTTAAAGAGTGAAACCTACAGGTCAATACCTTTCAATAACTTAGGTTTATTCAATTAACTAGTGGAGAGTGAGTATTACAGTTAATAATTACTGTGAAAAATATAAAAAGAGAATATGTATCTGATTATTTAACAAAAGAACAAAACGGATTTTTATCGCGTGATGATTAAATAATGAATCTAATGAAATGAATATAATTGAACGGAAATGCAACTCGCAAATTATTTGTCTCGGAATTCAGTTTAAAATATTACAATGAGTTCTATTTAATTCGCTTCTAAATTCGGAAATTAACGTGTTCGTAGTCGACTACTATAACGCTACGCAAGTTTCGCTGTTTTTACAATAGTTAATCGCAAACCGGTCAGAACAATATTCTTTAGTTAGTTCAAGTTTAAGAATTTATTTTAGTTTCAAGAATTAAAGTAATTTTAATACGGAACAGTTACTCAGTGTTTTGACTCTAGGACTACTGGTACATTTGCCCTTTTTGTCAGAACATGAATCGTCACCCAACCCAGATCGCTTAATTGCGGAGCCCGCGTTAGCTAGCTGCTATAACCCAACGATACTGGAATCAAATGAACAACCAAGTCCAACAGGGTTGCAAATAAAATGACTCTATAGGTCGCGATCACTAAACCGTCACCCAAAACACACGGGCTTCGGAGACCAAGCTGCTCAAAATGAGGAGCCTGCGTTAGCTAGCTACTATAACCCAGAGCGAACTCCGAGAATCCGATGGCAAGTCAGTAATTCGACAACAATATTTATTAGAGTGGCTGTGAGCTCTCGTTTCGATGTCTCAGACTTTTCTGGGGCTGAGTAGTGCACTCTCCAAACGGAGTTTCAGATACAAGACTGCTCAAATGGGGAGCCCGCGTTAGCTAGCTGCTATAACCCAGCGATCGAGTATCCAAATGGCCGATACCCGCTGTCCAGTCAAGGCATAAGAATCTTTTTGGCTCTTACCAGCTAAAACTGTTCCGGTTATATTTCTCCTACGAGGTTTAGCGCGTAATACTTTGAAAATTGTTCTGCCCCCTATGGGTTTTCCGCTCGCTCTTTTATACCCCGAGAACGGCTAATTTGCCTTTCACTTTTCAAGGCCACGCAGGCTTACCCTCATTCTAAATGCGTACTGGTTTTACATAATTTTTTTAATATTATTTTATTATGCTTTATTTAGTAAGAAAAATATATTAATTTGATTAAGAAAAATAAGCTTTGATTTATCGTTAATTAAGATTTCACAAGCTAGTTCGTTAAATCGTAAGTTTAATGAATTTTATTTACGGAATATTACAAGTATTTTAATAAGAAATAATTAATCGCAAATAATACATAAAATAATAGCTAAAAATACGTTTTGATTTATAGTAAATAAATAATTAATAATAGAAATGTTTAAATTATAATTCATAATGATTTCTTCTCGATGTGTATCTGGCATCTCTTTCTATCTAACGTGCGCGCCATCGATCATTCACTGTTGATTTACTTGGGATGTTACAGAAGCGTAAACAATATGCTACGATTCGAGTAAGCTTCCGTATGCACAAGTATCAGTTTACGATTTCGTCGATCCGAACGATTGACGTAACGAGGCAGACCGTTTTTTTCATTTCCGGCACGTCGCTCGAGGGTTTGAATTTTGATTCTGGCCACGTTGTTGCGTCGTTACGTAACCATTTGGGTCCATTTTGCCACAACTTGTTGTTGAGGAACTGCGCGGGCATCACTCCACGAGATATAAGGTCGGCTGGATTGTCTTCTGATCTGACATGGCGCCAAGTCGTTGTGTCGGTTTTTCCCTGTATATCGGCCACCCGATTGGCTACGAACGTTTTCAACATGCAGGGTTGACTATCAATCCAGTTGAGGACTATCGTCGAATCAGTCCACAAATATGTCTCGTGAATGACACGGATAATGGCTCTTCGCACGGTTGCGTATAAGGAGGTCAGAAGAACTGCACCGCACAATTCGAGACGAGCAAGCGTTACGGTTTTCAACGGCACAACGCGAGATTTTGCGCACAGAAGTCGCGTTTCGATACGTCCGAATTTATCTATTGCGCGTATGTATAGACATGCACGTATGCTAGCTCGCTCGCGTCAGAAAATCCATGGATTTCTATTCGATGATGTTGCCGTAGTGATACGTGTCGCTGGAATTCAACGTCATTTAGCGTCCGAAGCTGACTCATGTAGGTGGTCCATTCGGTATGGATGTTAGCAGGAAGCGACTCGTCCCAATCAATTTTTAATTGTTAAAGGCGCTGTACACGACAAAAAAAGGCTTTTAATAATCGTATTCTAGCAGTGCCACAGTTCGGTTTGAACTTGTGACTCCTCGGTTTGAGGTGCGTATGCGTCGAGGGTAGATAGCCGGTTTGTCTATCTTACCAGGTCGGTTTGACCTCCCGATCGCGTACCGTTTTTGCTGAATAGATTTAGAGAGATCCTTATAGGTTCGCTTCCAGACGTAGAGTGTCGAAATTGATCCTTGCATCGACCTCCTTCGATCGCTATCGATCCGCACGCATAATTACCCTGAAGTGGGGCAAATACACTAATTGTAAGTATCTATCCCCGCGACTATGATCATGGCTTGTGCCTGGAGTAGGGATATCCTTTACCGCTGAGATAGATGAATACACAGGGTGTACCAATAGTTATGTAACCCGCACGGTTACAACTACTTTCAATTATTCTGTTCATTATTTAACTGAGTTTCGATGTAAAGACTTCTCGTTAGACGATAGACTATTCCGAGGCAAAGGCACTTGATCGCGTTCGCGCTCATCTGCAAGGCTCGAAGCTGTCGCTCCCGCTTCTCGGCGTGCGTAATCCCTGCGCTCTGATTGGTCCGTGTTTTTCCTTAAGAAAAAACGAAACTCCAAACCCCATTTTTGCAAAGGGAAATCTTGTTCAGAATGACTTCCTCTACCACCCCCTGCAGGGAGTAACACCTGTCGCGGGACACCCTGTATTTCAGTTTTATTACATTTTTCTCAATCTGTTTCCTTGAGAAATGATACTTGATGTCGACATGTTTTGACCTTTTATGATCAGTCGGATTATTTGCTATGCTAATACAACCATTATTATCTTCGTAAATTATTATTGTGTTTACAATATTTAAATTAATACTAACTGCTAAAGATCTTAGCCATAATGCTTCTCTAACAGTTTTAAAATGCGCCATGTATTCAGCTTCTGTAGATGAAACTGCTACTGATGCTTGCCTTTTTGTATTCCAACAAATCGTACAACGTTCAAACAATTTAAACAGATAACCTGTTGTACTTTTTCTATTATTTTTGTCATTTCCACCCCAATCTGAATCTACATAACCCTGCAAAATATCATTATAATTACCTCGAACAAAAGTTAATTTTATATCAATGGAACCTTTAAGATATCTTAATATTCTTTTTAGACAGGTCCATAGTTCCTTATTATTTTGATTTAAATAACGACATAAAATATTAACGGACACACTCAAATCAGGTCTAGTACATAACATTACATACATTAAACATCCTATGAGATTTCGACAAGGAGCATCGAATTTCTCATCGGAGTCTAAAGCTACGTAATTTAATTTGTTTTCCATAGGTGTACTCACAGATTTACATTCTGACATATTAAATTTATTTAAAATTGTTTGAATATATGTACTTTGAATCATTGTTATTTGATTTTCATTTCTTCCTATTTTTATTCCCAAAAATAATTTTATATCTTTTAAATCTACCATACCAAATTTACTCATTAGATAATTTTTGAAACTATTTATTTCTTCAATATTAGCAGTAGCAATCACAAGGTCATCTACATAAAGTACCACGTATATATACAGGGTGTCCCACAATAAGTGTAAGAGCCGAAAAGGGGAGGTAGGTGGGGCTATTCTGAACAGCTTTTTCCTTTGCCAAAATATTGGTTGAGGCTCCATTTTCGAGTTATTTGGAAAAAACACTGACCAATGAGAGCGCGCATAGACCGGGCGCGCGACAGCGTGAGCGAAAGCTTCGAGTGTGACGGCCGATCGTCATCGTGAACAAGCATATCGATACCACGTCAGTATAACATGAAGCTATTAGCTGAAAGTTAAATCGAATAACAAATTCAGAAGTTAAGAATAATATTAAGATCTTCATTATTCTTAAATAGAAAATAAACCAATTAGTTGTTGTTTACCCAGACCAAGTATATTGTATTTATTTTATGCCTTCGAAAATGAATAAGGAATAAGTTCACAAAAATTAATTTTGTCAACTATTCTAATGAAGCAAACGAATAAATTCATTTCAAAACGAATGAGTACCTTGTCTATGAAATGAGATAGAACTGGAATGGAATATGTAATGCAGTAACTCACTGAAGTCAAATAAATCAATTCCTGCGTACGTTTAATTGTAAAAATTCACAAACAACTTAAATAATACTTACCCATTGATCCATGAAAAAACTAGCTTCGATAAAAAATATTTGTGTCACAGGGTAGATTCACCGATCAGAGCATCAACAGCTGATGTCCTGGCAGGGTCAATGAACTCTCAATTTATTTCACTGTCTCTTTCTAATAATCGCACAACATAAGCACGACCGGTAAACGGATCGAATAAAAACGCGTGAACGATTATTCATAGATATGTATGTTTAACGATACTCTGTATTCTCATTAGAAGGCATCCGAATTGAGGAATCTGTATTATATTATATTTTATTAGGAGACATTGTTGAACGGACCACGTATCTCGGTTTCGTTCTCGATCGCGAGGCGTCTGTTGCAAACGGTTGCTATGCAACGGTGATCTGTTGAACGACTACGTCGTCGATCGACAGTCATCGTTTATTGTCGGAAGTAACCGGCCGAAATAAAATATATCGTAGTTTTTAATCGAAAATTCCGCTTTCTTGCTTTTAAGACAGTATAGTTAAAATTATTTATGAATATTCGTTGACACTGGGTGCAGGAAATTTTTTCTTTTTCTTTTTACGCGTAAAAATTCCTTTTTACAATTATTTTTGGAATTTAGGGAAAACGAAGACGTGGCACCCGTGCAGGGAAACGAGTGCAAGCCGCGAAACGCCGTCTCGCGGAAGAACAGTTTCTGGAGCAAGTGTTTGGACCCGAAGTGGTAACGATAGACAGTGATACGGACACGGAAAAATCTTCGCGGTCAGTGCCGTTATTAGATTACGACATTCTAGACACTAAAAGTGCTGTTACAGTTTTGAATCACCGAGACATACCGGACGAAGTGCTCTATGACTTTTTGCGCGCTAGGTTAAGAGAACTGTGGTCGTGTTTGTCTTCGGTGAAAGAGTTTTGTGAGAGCCATGCCCTTACAACAGGGTGGACCCCCGAAGACGACGACGATGGAACTCCGCTCGCGACAGACGGAGGGCCTGAATGAGGAGGAACCTGCCGCCATTCAAAGGCAACAAACCGAAAAAGAAAGGCGTATTCGGGAAGAAGCTCGACGAATTAACGAAGAAAGGAGTGAACTGGCGAAGGAGCGCCAGGAGAACGAGGCCATTCTGGCGGAAATACGGAATGCCAGAAGAAATCCAGGAGCTACGTCCAAGGAGGAAGACGGCGAGGAGGAATCAGCCGTGAGAATGGGGATTTTCAACGACGACGCCGGTGCAGAATCTCTTGGCTTTACCTTGAATGAAGCCGCAAAAATGGTACCTGCATTCAACGGCACCGTACTAACCCTGTTAACCTTCACGCGGGCCTGCAAACGGGCACAACAGTTAGTTCCTGCGAACGCCGAACGAACCCTGGTGAGGCTGATCACCGGCCGCCTGACAGGACATGCAGCAGCGATCATCGAAGACGAGGAAATGGACACGGTGACGGAGCTGTGCAACTTCCTGAAGGATATCTTCGGCCCACGGCGAAGCATCAACCACTATCGAGGCGAGCTAGCGAACACGTACATGAAGGTCGGTGAACATATTCTCGATTATATTAGCCGCGTCAAAGATCTGCGTGACGCCATTCTAGATTGTGACCGCTCCGCGTCAAATGTAAACGAAGTACACGAATTTGTAAGGGAATGTTTCATCGACGGATTAATCGCGCCGTTGCGAGAACAAGCGAGATCGATCGCCTCGCAACCTTTAAAAAGCGTATTCCTTCAAACTATCGCTAGTTTCAAAAGACTCGAATTAGACAAAGAGAGGCAAGGCCGCGACGAGCCTAGGCGCGTAAGCTTCGAAAGGCGTGATAAAACTCCTGAATGAAAACACCAATACCTTCGCGAGAATATAGGCCACCGCGTGATTTCCAGTCTAGGAATGATTATCCGCGAAACCCTCAAAACGAAAACCGACTAAATTCGTCGCGATCGGAAAAGTTTTGTCGATATTGCAATATCCCGGGACACGATTTGCACGAATGTCGAAAACGTCAATATAACGAACGAATCAGGAACCGGGAAAACGGGCAAAACCCTTCCACTTACTACGACCCGAGGCCGGTAGCATCGAAACACGAGAACAATACACGCGATCGCGACAGAACTGTCAGAATTAATTGCATCGGCAGTCGAGGGGCAGAAATCCCCCAGATCAGAGTAAAAGCTCCCGAAGTTAAAAACGCTATAACCCTCATGATTGACACAGGAGCCGAGCCAAATCTCATTAAGCTCGGAGCATTGAAATCTAACACACAAATTTATTCGGAAGATCAGCTGGAAATAGTAGGAATTTCCTCACAACCGACTACAACTATCGGTTCTGTCAACATAACCCTTTTGGGCGAAATTTACAACTTCTATGTCGTGCGCGATTCTGTCCCAATACAAACGCACGGAATATTAGGGCAGTCCTTTTTGAAGGACGCGGACATATCAATGAGAGATCAATGCGTCCGGTGGAAGGACTTCGTCCTGCCGTTCGATTGCCAGACCAAAGCCGATTCGAGACCAGAGAGATTGAAAGGATTGTTCACCCGAAAAGGGGAGTCGACTGACGATACCAGGGAACTCGGGACTTCGAGTTTGGATATAGAATGTACAAACGCCGCGTTGCAAAAATTACGGCTAGACCTCGACGATAGTATAGATCCCTGTTTTTCAGATAGCGATTCAGATTCTATAATCGAAAATTTTTCCCCCGAACCTTACGTGCCGGACGACGAATCACCTTTCGATTGGATGCGTAATGATGACTGCTGTAAAACTAGCGAACGGTACCTGTTAGATTTGAAGGCAAGACTCAACTACATTCGAGCAAAGGCTCAGGTAAATCTAATGAATGCGGAGCGGAGCGAAATTGACACTCAAAGAATGTTCACGAACTACCTGCGGTATGACGAATGCGAGTACAACTCTCTCCGCGAAGCACGAGAGTGTAGCGATAGCACGGACGCGCTATCCCGAGATACAATGCAATCCTTTCCCACTCATGCAGATCAATCAACCCCAGACAAAATCCTCTTAAGCAATCCACCTCCACAATTACCAACATTCCTCCGTGCACCGATATTGAACAACGACGACGAAATCAGCAACGACGGAAATGACACACGCGTCCCTCGGTCTAAGCCAATGACAACTAACACTCGAGTACCTGCATCAGATACGGATTTAACGGAAACAACAAACAGTCTATATGACCAACATCTCCGAAAACCCCAAGCAAAAATCGAACATACTCCGAGCGACGCGCGGGAGAGCTTTGTAAATACGAAGGTAAAACCCAAACGGTATGATAATCCATGTGTACGGTCTGAAAAGTTTAATGTCGGTGAATGGGTCATGTTCACGAGTGATTTGCATGATGACGAGTGTGTTGGGCCCTGCGAGGTCCTTTGTGTGTTCTCTAGCGGTAATGTAAAATTGGCTGTAGAGGGCCGAACGGAGATTGTTCACACGAGCCGACTTAAGAAATCAGAAAATACCCATGTAAAAACCCTACCAGCCTTGCGCAAAAACAGGAATACGAGCGCAGCCGAGCCGAAACGAGGGCACTCGCTAGCTAGGAAGTTCGCTTACAGCTTAGCAGTAATCATGACAGTCGCGTGCATCGTACTATTAACCATGGAGAACACAACCAGACACCCCAGGGATCAACGTTCAAGCGAACCTAGGATCGAAACCCCATGGCCATCGCACCTGTCGGTCCACGGAACATCCGGACTAAAATCCATCGAAGAGGCAAAAAGAGAAACAGACAAGGAACCCTTTTGCTACTACTGCAAAATCAGTGGACACGAGGAGACCTGCTTCCGACGGAATCATCTCCTACCACCGCCGGGACAAATCATAGGACGCGGGAATCAACACATCAGCCAGCACAAACAACGACCGATCCAGCTGCCGAATTTCCCAGGAGACGGAAGCTCCTGTGTGCCCCAAGTGTGTGCCCCAAGAAGGAAACTCAGCGAAACCCCGAGAAGGTGAAAGTGCAATGATTAGTAACCCCCTGTACCTCACTTTAAAAGAGACATATGAACTGAAAACCCAAATACCCCCAACAGACTTTGTAGTGAAGCGAAACCCGGGAAGCCAATTTTTCCCTACCGATAAAAATTGACTTTTCTAGGGGGGGAGGTGTTACGTCGGGCCTCCGACGTTGACATAGAGTTTAAGACACATTTATAACCGCTAGAATATAAGACATATTATACTCAAACCATGTAACCGTTTAGACACGTAAATCATATTGTATCTCCAAGCATATAACCGATAGACGTAAGACATATTATATCCAACGCGAGCATAGTTTATAAGAGCATAGTTTATAAGATTGTACAGCGGAAACACTCGACATTCCTTCCCATGCGATAATTCCTTTCCACGAACTTGTAACCTGGTACCGAACCTTTCGGTAACCTGTGAGATAGGTAATCCTACTCCAGGCCCGTCCACAACGAATCTATCTCCGGCATTCAACAATCAATCTCCTTACGGGTGGTCGTAATCGTCACCCATCACCGTCGAGTGAATACAGTAAGCGAACATTATAATCTGCTATTATACAACGAGCAAACATTATATTCTACATTTGTATCAAACCTCATATTCAAGAATATATATTAAAATATATATTTAAATCTGTGAGAGAATTCATATCGAGATACCCAAGCGACATATTTCCAATCCATCAATATTCCACTCGTGATAATTCACGAGCATCGCTGCGCGCTGAGGAATACAGTTGGACACTTCGAGGATTGTACGAGGATTTACACGAGGATAATAAGAGGATTTTTCGAGGATTATTCAACGAGCATTCAAGGATTCAGATCGGCAACCCATCACGGACCCCGGGGAACGACGTACGCGCGACGCTACGCTACCCCAAAAGCTGAAGACTTAGAAAAGAAACGGTCAAGAGGCAACAGGAATAATAATTTATTCCTCCAAGGAGCCTGGGCCGTAACACGATCACGATCGGTCGTCATATTCGAAGCTGTCGCTCAAGCAGTCGCGCGCCCGGTCTATGCGCGCTCTCATTGGTCAGTGTTTTTTGCTAATAACTCGAAAATGGAGCCTCAACCAATATTTTGGCAAAGGAAAAAGCCGTTCAGAATAGCCCCACCTACCTCCCCTTTTCGGTTCTTACACTTATTGTGGGACACCCTGTATAATTTTCGCAATAATGGAATTCTGTGAAAAAATGTTAAAAACATAAATGTTCTTTGCACCAAGAACATTTAAATGCCACCATATCATCACAACGATTGCATATTATAAGATCTAATTTTGTATAACAAAACACCACTGGATTTTCGAATTCTTCCGGCTGATTGTCTGTATAGCCAGAACGATACCAAGAATACTGAAATGAATGTTTATACCGTGGTGCTGATAATTGATTATGGATTAATGATTGGAGCTTTAGTACATTGTCTCTTGCATATAAATTGATATTAATTTGTAATGTAATGGCTATATCAGAAATCTTCCGAGCGAAGTTTTTTCAAATACGGAATCCATACACATCGAGTGGTTGAATGAGAGGTGTAGTATTCTTTGGTATTTGCAGCACTTCCAATTCTTTACCATCTGGCGTTGTGTTTTCAATAATTTCCTTGTCATATCCATTCCATGAGTCCAAAAGTAAAACTGTATTTTCTGGAATACGTGGGAAAAAGATAAATGTTAACCACGTCTTAAATAACTCCTTCGTCAATTTTCCCGAAGTAGAAACTTCAACATGTATATTGGGTGCTCTAAAAATGTTCTTTCTTACACGTGGTCCCAACTGCCCACTTACTTCCTTTAATACGATGAAAAGTGGTGACAACAATTGACCGTCGGCTGAAATTGTAGGCTGAATGGTGTAACTGTGGGTGGTTGCTGCTATCGATTGTATTAAAACACCTGTTTCTTTTTCCCCCTGATGTGATATTGTTCGACCAGAATGCATTTCAAATTGAAAACCACTCTGGTCAATATTAAAAATATTATTTGACCCGTGAATTTTAAAACACTGTCGTACGTGTGTGGAAATATTATATAACTTGATGTGGGTTCGGGTATATCTGTGAGACAATACCAATGCAAATATAAACCTTTTTATTTTTTATTTTTTCGTTACCAAACTTTTACTAATAAATTTTTTGCATTTTTCTGATTAAGGGGTAACGCCACTCTAGAAGTCAGAGTTTTTAAAGTAATAATCGTACAAGTTATAAGGTCAAAATAAAAAAGGCTTTATTATATATGTTTTGAAGATGGTTTGTAAATTTTTATAAACAATTTGGATTAAAAATGGCGGTTGTAGGTGCTGGCAAGCAACAAAACCATTTCTTTGAATGAGCTACATGGCCGGACTGTTTTTTCATTAACGCATGGTCCTAAAACAAAGATCCAAAACTTTCTCATATTATATACCAAAATTTATGGAACATCGTACGGAAATTAAAAAATATTAATAATTGTTAATTTAGTGTAGATATGAAGAAAAGTTTGGAAAAACGACAGAAAATTTAGCATTAAATTGTTAATAAAAAGTTAAGTAGTTAATTAATCAAAAAACCCGTACGATGTTCACTAAGTTATGTTATTTTACACGTCTCCACAAAATTTTAAGTCGATTAGTTAAAAACTTTTCGAGTTATGTGTCCGGTCATTTCAAATAAAGTGATTACGAGAAAAACGCGTTTAAAGCTTTGATTGCCATTCATCATAAGAAATTTGTTGTATACCTTTAATCAGCGATGCCTGCATCATACATTTGGCCTTCTATATTACCATCCTCCACGTCCTTTTCCTTCCTGCTCGATCTGAGATTCAATCTCGCCATTTTTGTAGCTTCGTTCAAAGATCGTTTTGAAAACTCTATGCGTCGGACGTCGGCTGTAGGCAAAAATTATAACAATTTTCTCCGACAGACATATCCAAGGCTTTCATTACTTGCATTATAGTGGATAGTCCGTCGTTGAATATGCAAACAGTCATATTTGCGGTAATGTCAAGTACATTTTTGCCACTGGATACGGTTTTCGGAGCCATAGACCACACTATGAATTACAGCTTTCGTTGCTGTTTTGCGTGAAGCCACCAATACAGTGCGTCAGTAAGTCGTCGCTGATAAGTTCCTCATACACGGATTTTATAGCTGAGAATACTATATTCGACATTGGAGATTTGTGCTTATAATTATCTAATGCACCCGTAGCCTTCGCTTTTTGCCAGGAGCACCAGGAATCCTCTCCAGGTGGGCATTTGTCATTCTGTGGGTTTTCATCCGTTGATATTTTGTGATATAACATTGCCCAAACAACATCTCTCATTTTTTCGACGGATTCATGGTGTCGACGGATGGCTAAACCATAATAAATACTCAACTCATCAATGAGTTTTCCTGTCAAATTTCCTTTTCCTCAAAAACCCTTTGTCTATTTTTTTAAATTTCGCAATCTCGTGCCCATACGTTTTTGCACGTGATCACATTCCTTTCTTTGTACGTCGATATCGTTGTACGGCTTTGAATCTAAAATACCTTTAGAGGTCTTGGCGTTCCCGTTACCAATATAATACTGATGTTTTGCATTGTATAATGATATTGAGCGTTGAAACATTTCCATCATCGCGTCGACTTCCATCTTACCAGCAGATTCCTCATGATTTACTTGACACTCATCATCGCGCTGCTCCTTCCATTCTGTATATTCTTCGGTGTCAATTTTTTTTCCAAAATTCACAGGACTTGCAGTATTTTGACTTCACAACCATATCGACTACTTTCCCAGAAAACCATCCGGTAAGAGCTGATACGCCAAATAAAGATGTGAAGCCACGTTTTCTTCATGATCCATCGCCCGAAACTGTTAAATAATGTGTATTATCTTTTTCCTGTGATTTTGTCTTTTCAATTTCCACTGCATTTCTTATGCTATTTGTAGCAACAACAGTAGTTGCAACACTGATCTTCTGCACAACTTTATCGTAAAAGGAATGAAATATTGGTCGAGGAAGCTCCATAAAAGCACAGAATTTTTCAATGCCATTGAGACCAATACCTAATAATCGTGTAGCAAAAATAATTCGGCGATTGATCTCATACGCTTTATCAACAAATGGGCTATTAGGAATACTTGTGTCCGTACAATTTCCACACGAAACAACGATTTTGAATCTGAAACCACGTTTGCCGCTCTCAGGAAATTTTACACTTCCATCGCACATTTTGCACTTAACCACTTCAGAAATAGCAGAGAAAACCGCAACAAAGTTCAATATTCTATTCCCAAATGTTGGATCTACATCAATATCTTCAGGAGTTTTCACTTTTTGGGAAGATGTACTAACATTTTCTTGCGGGAACTCCATTTCAAATCTATTGTACGGTCTTCTCCATGAAATACCTCTCTTCTTCGAATAGCTGTAAGTTTCTTTTTTACCCTTCCTAGATTTACAATCTTCTTTAGCACTCATTTTCGCGGAATAATATATATTTTCACTGATAACACAAAAATACAGATCGTTCACACAGTGACACACGGTCAGTACAAAATCTCGAAAGCAAATTGTTCGTTTCCGCATTTTCACGGGGTTATATAGCCTCTGCCTAGAAGATTTGACGATAGTGGGAAGTCACATAAAAATTGGTCATCAAATGTATGAATCGGCACTGACGTGCCGATTTATTTTTGCGAAGAAGCCGCTACAGAATGTTGTGATAATTTTTGTAAAAATATTGATGCATACAGACCCCTCATAAACTACACGTCAGAAAGAAAAAAAATAAACTTCAGATATCTCCAAAACTCCGTTCGGCTAAAACAGTTTATTACTTGTACGTGATTAACAGGAAACTCAGCAATTTAGGTATTATTTTGAAAATCCGCTAGATTAGTTTACAGCCTACAATCACTAGCAAGCACTGCAACGCAGGGTGATCGTTTATTACTCTAACTGAATCAGGCCTTTCGCCTTTACGCAGGTATCGTTTTCTACAATGATCATTGCGCGCGTATCCACAAGTTACAGTAAGCACGCCCGCAGCGCGCTGCAAGTGGTTGCAGTCCACTTAAAAAAATTCGCCTTCCCGATCTGTCCCCCACTTAAAACTTTTTTCTCATATTCTACACATAATAAAGGATCATTTAAGAAAAAAAAAATAAAAATCAATGTTTACAAAATTTTAGAGTGGCGTTACCCCTTAAAATGAGACCAAATACGATATAATTTGGACTATACTTATAGGTTTAATTGACGATAAAAGTTTCTAACATGAGAAGGATAACGAGTGAAAAAGGGAGAGACGCTGCGATCGTGGCAGTCGGCAAAGATCAAAAGTCTGTTCAATTCACAATATTAATCTGCTGCTATCTTTCTTATTTATAATCCATTTTTGTACAACTTTCTCCATCATATGCGTGACATTTTCCTGATTAAAATGAAACCAAATGTTTTGTCGAAACCTCGTCAATGCGTCGAGATTCCGCAGTTGAATTTCTTAGTCGAATTTTATTTATTTAATAGGGAATAAATGGGGGTGATTTAAATAATCAAACGCAATATTGGGGACAATACGACGAATTTATTGCCCCAGAGGAGGAAAAACCTGGACTGGTCAAGTAAGAAAACCTCCTCGAAGAATGTACAAGGAATACGTGTATTGATACGTGTATGTGTGTGTGTGTGTGTGTGTGTGTGTGTGTGTGTGTGTGTGTGTGTGTGTGTGTGTGTGTGTGTGTGTGTGTGTGTGTGTGTGTGTGTGTGTGTGGTGTGTGTGTGTGTGTGTGTGTGTGTGTGTGTGTGTGTGTGTGTGTGTGTGTGTGTGTGTGTGTGTGTGTGTGTGTGTGTGTGTGTGTGTGTGTGTGTGTGTGTGTGTGTGTGTGTGTGTGTGTGTGTGTGTGTGTGTGTGTGTGTGTGTGTGTGTGTGTGTGTGTGTGTGTGTGTGTGTGTGTGTGTGTGTGTGTGTGTGTGTGTGTGTGTGTGTGTGTGTGTGTGTGTGTGTGTGTGTGTGTGTGTGTGTGTGTGTGTGTGTGTGTGTGTGTGTGTGTGTGTGTGTGTGTGTGTGCGTGCGTGCGTGCGTGCGTGCGTGCGTGTGTGTGTGTGTGTGTGTGTGTGTGTGTGTGTGTGTGTGTGTGTGTGTGTGTGTGTGTGTGTGTGTGTGTGTGTGTGTGTGTGTGTGTGTGTGTGTGTGTGGTGTGTGTGTGTGTGTGTGTGTGTGTGTGTGTGTGTGTGTGTGTGTGTGTGTGTGTGTGTGTGTGTGTGTGTGTGTGTGTGTGTGTGTGTGTGTGTGTGTGTGTGTGTGTGTGTGTGTGTGTGTGTGTGTGTGTGTGTGTGTGTGTGTGTGTGTGTGTGTGTGTGTGTGTGTGTGTGTGTGTGTGTGTGTGTGTGTGTGTGTGTGTGTGTGTGTGTGTGTGTGTGTGTGTGTGTGTGTGTGTGTGTGTGTGTGTGTGTGTGTGTGTGTGTGTGTGTGTGTGTGTGTGTGTGTGTGTGTGTGTGTGTGTGTGTGTGTGTGTGTGTGTGTGTGTGTGTGTGTGTGTGTGTGTGTGTGTGTGTGTGTGTGTGTGTGTGTGTGTGTGTGTGTGTGTGTGTGTGTGTGTGTGTGTGTGTGTGTGTGTGTGTGTGTGTGTGTGTGTGTGTGTGTGTGTGTGTGTGTGTGTGTGTGTGTGTGTGTGTGTGTGTGGTGTGTGTGTGTGTGTGTGTGTGTGTGTGTGTGTGTGTGTGTGTGTGTGTGTGTGTGTGTGTGTGTGTGTGTGTGTGTGTGTGTGTGTGTGTGTGTGTGTGTGTGTGTGTATGTGTGTGTGTGTGTGTGTGTGTGTGTGTGTGTGTGTGTGTGTGTGTGTGTGTGTGTGTGTGTGTGTGTGTGTGTGTGTGTGTGTGTGTGTGTGTGTGTGTGTGTGTGTGTGTGTGTGTGTGTGAGACAATGGGGGTTGGATCCAACCACGATACGATAATCGGCTAGTGCTGGACTAGATAATGTAATATTTTATGGGCTTTGGGCCGCAATAATATGTTGCCGCGCGGGGCTTGTATGAGAATAGTGAATTTACGTGAAGAAATGCAACGGTGCTATTGACAAGGTCGCACGAGACCTTCGCGAAGGTTCGAGAGAGAAGGCGAGATGCGATGGCGTCGCGTCAGGATTTCCCGCGCGATTCCCGTGACTCGACCCTCTTTATTTTCAATGAATGAGATCAAACTTTAATTAACGCGTGAATGGCTATGACCGATTCGTTGAGCGTAGATCGTAATGAATAATGAATAATGACCGCACTTGCGAAGAACTAATATGTTACGGATGACGATGCGTGTTAGAATCTCTAAGAGAAGCCACTGCTGATTCGATTGCCTCAGAGCTACTACTTTCTCCGGCACGTGCCGCACCGGCTTTCTCCCGCGTAACCGCTCTGCGCATGAGCAGAGTAGCCATAACGTTCACGACGGTTCCCGAACCATAACGGTCACGCTCGAACCTGTCGTTTCTTGAACCTTCTGGTATATACCGGATTCAAACTATAGATGTAACTATCCAAGATGCACGTGCTCTTGCTCGACAATATGTATACGTATATGCGACGCAATATCAGGCGGCCTTTTTACGCGATTCGACTAGACAGTCTCTTCTCCTCGCTGGTTCACCATATCCCGTCCCTTGATGTTTCGAACATTTGCTGGTATGAGCTCATAACGTGGGTACTGCGGAGCGGCCTAAGAATCTCAAATTAATAATAACAATCTCCTGGTCATCTAAAAAGAGCGTGAGATTCTTTATGGGTGATGCCGACCTTATTGGTTTCTCTTTTTTTAGGTCCAGTAGCTCATCCGTGTATTGATTGATTTAGGCTATGGATGCAATGCTGCCTTTCCTCAAGATCAACTGCTGCCAATGATCCTTCGTGCGGTTAAGAAGGACCCGTAAGTTCCGGATGAACTTCTGCACGTAAGCGATCACTTGTATTAATCTCATGAAGGAAGGATAAGCGTACTAAAAAAGCTCGTTTCCTTCAAGTTTCGTCGTTACCATCAAGACACTGGTATGTTGATCTGGCGGCTCCACGTCAATAGGTCATGGAATCTTTTGCTATTTGTCGACGGGCGATTCGAGCAAATGAAGACCATGCCGCCAATTTTGTTCGTCTTTTAACGACTGAGCAGTCATCATCTAGTCGCCAGGTCCATCAGGTTGGCACTGCACCGATGTTCCGAAGATACCTCGAGAGGCAGAGACTGTATTTCGGCCATACTGTGTTCTACAAATTATTTCCACCGAGATGCATGCGCCTAGATATATTGATTTCCTGTGGTAAAAGTACATCACGCACCACACTAAGGGGCAGGCCAGAAGTAGGACATTGCAAGACTCAAAACAGAGGATGCTTTGCGGCTTACAATTTGTATGGGTTAGATTCGTCTTTGCCATAAGATGGTGGACTTCGAAAGCGTAGCAAAATCCGTGCAATTCCACCTATTTCTGCATTTCGTCCCTGAAACCGATTCGGAAATGTTATTGAATTCATGTCTTTCAGATTCTATTGGAATTGCATCCATCCACCGGGTTTTCAAGGACTCAGCGAGTGGCTCGTCCCAAGTCACTCCCGATAGCCAGAGATCCTGCATTGGGATATTTGAGCGGAAGAGGACCGGGGCGATCCAACGCAGCGGATCATAAAGACGGATAATGTGAGAAGAAAGACCTTTTCGTGTAACCTTACTGTGGAGGAACGCCAATTTTGGTGCAAGCTAGTATCGGTGTTCCAGAAACTGCCTTCTACATCAAATATATTTCAATTAGCCTGTAACAGTTTCCTGGGAGTTTCTGACAGACAATGAGTGGACGAGTAATTCAAACTCCATTTGTCCAGAAGAATGAATTATCAGCTTCTGCTAGCTGGTCGACCACATAGGCCTGATACCGAAAAATTGCTACACTTGAAGAGAACCGTTTCTCCTCGTTGTCTGCGACCTGCTACAGAACTTGCGGTGGAGTGGTCTTGTAGGTAACCATGTGAAGCGATAATCCCGGACTTTCTCGTCCAGCTTGTTACGCCAGACGACATGCCGCCAGTCTCGGTCCGTAGAATGAACCTGGATTTGGTGGAACATGTTTATGATGTCCGCGAAGAAGACAAACTTCAGAAACCTTCACTTGATCAGAACCAACCATACATCAGTTTGTACTTTGGATCCAGCTGCTAGAACCGGATTCAACGGTCACGATTCACTTAATACATAGCACCCATTAAAAACTACACTTATTTGTGTGGCTCTAGACCCATACGTCTTCCTGACTGCATAGTGAGGTAAGTTATTAAACCGGCTCGACTATTCTGTCCCAGTTGGTTCTATATGGTCCACGTTGAGATATTCATTCATGAAAGTCACGTAGGTGGACTTGAAGTGTGAATCTGCGTCTCGATGGTATTCATATCATAAAAAGATTGAGTGCGGCGATTCGGGACACTCCTATGCCCGTTAAAGGTGCTGAGGTGCATGGTATCCGAACCATGTAGCTCCCTCAATGGTCTCTCGAATGGGTGGTCCTAAAATTTTCTTCGCACTCGATGTTTTGAGGCCTCTTGGCTGGCTTTACCAGAATTTTCTCCACCAGCCAGAATCGTTGGAGATCTGCCTGAAACGGCCAAGGCATTGAGTTTGTAGAACCCTGGGTTTGCAGATAGGGGTCAAGCTGGTCTGCACGGTTGTCTGACCCAATAGTGCCCAGCCGACAGAAGTACGGACGACAGAAGGCGTCCCGGATGGTCCGACTCAGTTTTCTAATAAAGGGTAACTGCAGATAACCGCTCTGAACAACATGTGCATGTTTCGCGCTACTGCGAAATCGGGATCAGCTAAAGGAAATTGCGAAGTACGATTTCTTGTGTACTGTACCGATTTTTTACATCCACAAATTCTGCCTTATGTATTGTAGAAATCATAAAAACTTCTTTTTTGTCCTTCCATTCTATGGCTAACATATTTCCGGCCGAGCGAAAGCACGCTTCACCTTTTTTCAATTTTTCATCCATTTCCGGCATTCTTTTCCTTCTCTTTTTGATAGTGCCACACGCATGTGTATAATATTTGTCCAAAACATAAAATAATGCGGGGCTTGTATACCAGTTGTCCACATAAAGACTGTGGCCTTTACTCAGATATGGCTCTAAGAGGGACATTACAATGCTTTCTGATTTACCGTAACTCTTATTTTTAGGTCCTATAGTGGGATCAGCCCTCGTATAAACAATTAAATCTTGAACGTAACCTGTCTTGCAGTCAGACAGAAAAAACGATTTTAGGCCGAATCTATTCCTTTTCGATGGGATAAACTGTTTTGAAGACAGTCTGCCTTTGTATAGTAGCAGACTCTCATCGATACATAAGTTAGAATAAGGATAGGAGAAGTTCGAAAATGCTGCTCGTAACTCATCAATGATTTTTCGGATTTTACATAATCGATCGAAACTGAATAGTTGATCATCACTAAAGTATAACATTATCAGAAGTGAGAAGTACCGGTCTCTGCGCATTATATCGCTAAAAATATCGCTTTTCAATAATTTATTTCGGCTCCAGTGTTCTGCCAATGATAGCCTTTTGTTGGTAGTCATCAAAAAACATATTGCGATAAAGTAGTATAGGTCGCTTAGATCTGTACCAGCTATTATTTCATTATTGTTTTTATTTTGTTGCCAATAGCTGTTCCTTTTTTCAACAATGTATTCCTTTAATTTTTCGCTCATAAAGAATTGGAAATAATCTATAATTTTCCACGAGTTTCTTATCCCTGATTGTATTCCGGAATTCCATGAATTGAAATGGTGAACTTTCGGTTCGAAGTTTGCCGTTGTCCGTACCATATTTGATACGGCTGCACTTTCCACGCGATTTTTTTCGATTTCCTCACACTCCAAAGTACTTAATATATTCAAGCGTCTTTTTTTGGGAGGAACTATTTCTGATTCACTTTCATTGCAGCTATTCGGATCAATTCTTAATCTATCCAAGTTGTACGTCAGTTGCAATTCTATTGATGCCATTTTGTGAAGGGCAAAACCTAAACACTTTATTGAAATGAAAAGTAACTTATAATACTTGTAAGAAGTGAGGATATTTTTAGACAGTAGACGGACGTACCAATACAAAACTTCGCTGAAATTCTTTATCCTAAAGTTTGTAGTATTTTCGATTTTTTATTCCTTTATGGCACGTGTTATCACACACTATCAAAAATTAATAAATTTCGAACGCGTGTGTCTCTACGGCGTTTTACGGCGATAGAGTGGGTTGGCTGTTATTGATCTGTTAGAACTGAGTTAGTTTTTAAATAACAGTTTAATACTGTAACACTTGAACCAAGGTACAAGTGATTGTTTTGTAAAATGTAAACTGTTTCCGGATTTGTGAATGTAACTGATGTAAAAACTGTGCGATTGATGAGAATACGGGACTAACGTGTTAGACTAACTTGTTCAAGACGAGTTCCTGAGGAGGAAAACTCGGAAAACGGGGTGGTTGATCTACCCTGTGCGTCTTTAGCGCAGGTCCGGGTGTTGTAAGCGACCACCGACTCGAAGTAATCCCCGAGAATGAATGTACAATATTAGTTTGTGGCGATTATTAGTTTTAGGCAGATCAGATTTCGAGCTGATCGTTTTTATTAACTCTTTCCAGTAATTTAATTGTGTTTGTTTTATTCAGAATATATGTGCCTGATCAATTTCGTCGACGTTCAAGGTGCAGGAATTACACTGTGCGTTTCATGTCACTAAAAGACCTCAATGCAAGGTCAAAAACGCGATGCCAGAGAAATGTTACAAGTTTCCACTTTTGGAACTCATACGTATACTGAATCTGTCATTGTCATTCATCTGTAATCTCTCATTCACTCGCATCCCTAACTCCCATTTCCACAACTTCTGTTACTTATATTAATGAATGTACAACTATTTACATTAATACATATTTTAATCTATTATTGTATTAATGATGGTGGTAATTTAACTAACTTTGGTTGCTTCTTTGGTTTCAGAAGAATTCAGCCATCAATATTTTTCCATTTTAGGGACATGTCTGTACTGTAAAAACGGTTTAGACGTGCGAGTAAAAAGTAGCAAGAGTTTGGTTCGTTTAATAGGCAGTACGAAGATTTTATTGCACAAGCCACTCATATGGAGCTAGTTCAGGATGGCTTCGACTTGCAACAGGAAAGTCGTAAATTCTTCGAACGTTAGCGCCGTATTCGCCGGCACGCTACGAAGGTGAAATTTAATTGGCACCAGAAGGTTTTCCATTTCACACTGAATTAAACGCAGTATGAGGTTCATTCAGTTGTCATTAGCCAACGTATTCGCGACCACGGTATAACCGCAGAATGGTCTTGCCATCATGCTACGCAATACCCTATCGGCGCCAAACGTTTGTTTCAGCGTCTGTTGTGTTTATTGCGTTGCAATAGATGCATCGGCTGAATAATCTTGTAAACTGAATTCCCTCACCCGCAGATTGTTTTTACGATGAACGGATCCGCGTAGTTTATGTTCGAATGCAAAAACGCTTGGTATGGAGTAACGTGACGCACGGGGTGTTGACTATTGTGATTAGATGCTAATGTTAACTAAGGACGGCGCGTAACGACACTTTATGGGTGTGGTCGATATGAAGCGACGTTACTGGAGAATCATGGAAGGATAAGTAGGTATTTATTATTGGGATGTAATCGGAGTTTATATTGGCCAACGTTGCCTTCAGTCTATTGATACTATCCATTGCTGTAGCTGCACATGTGCACTTCTGTAAGTTAAGTGTTAAAGCCGCAGTACGCGATGTGTAGGTCCGCTATCTTCTGTGCATTCACGTTAGTTCTGATCTCTAATCTGTTAATTTAAGTCATCACGAAGGACTTTATATCACTGGAAAGTGCTTCCAACGTGGAAGGTGTGTATATTTTTGGTGTGTTACTTCTCGAGTGTACAATGTCTTAAAGTATGCCAGGTAATGAGTTTTGTAAGATGCCATTCTGTGGCGCTGGCGGAGTACATTTCGCAGTGCTCGCATAACTCGTGATGATTTAATGTTGCTGTTCGCGATTACTTTCCTTGCTCTTTGTCACTCTTATGCGATTGAACGTATCTCTCTAACTTCTAATTCCTTCGAGTATGCCTTAAACTCTTTAAATTTGTGGCAACTGTTGTACGAAACTGGGTGCCCGTAGTTCTTACATCTAACACAGTACATTTTCTTCGCTTACCGAAACTCTAGGTTACAATTTCCCACCGAGTGGTTTATTCTCTGGTATCATGTATTGTTAATAGGGTTTCGCTTGATTAGACTGTCCCAAGTGACACAAGTCCACGGACGACTTATTTTACCTTGGGCGCCAATGCTGAAGCACTCGTCCCTTTGGGCGCCTCAAGAAGGGAGCGGAATTCAGAAAAGGTCAAAGAAAAGTGACTCAGGAGCTTTGGTTCGATGTCTTTAATACAGGCCGAAACTGGCCACTCCAAGCCAGGAATTCCGTGGTACAGTCTTCGGCGAAGAAACAGAGGTACGCTACCGCCAAGCGCAGAAAAAGAGTTCGCCGTGCGAAAGTTTCCGAGAAGACGAAACAAGACCACAAGAAACGAAAGTGGGAGACATTTTAAGTCGATTATTTTAACGCAACGTTGATTTTACCTTCGATTAATACTGAATGGTCCCGAAAGGGCCCGATTACGTTGATTCGTTTTTGAATGGCCCCGAAAGGTACCGATTGTTTAATGTTAAGTTGGAGATTCTTTCTTATGAAGTAATGAGTGGCCTCGAAAGGGGCCAATTGTTTCATGTTTCTTGTGTACGTTCTAGATTGTTTCTTCGACTAAGTAATGAACAAGAACATGTTGTAACAATGTTATGAGAAAGGAAAATACACGAAACGAATGTCAGGACCGAATTTGTAAATGAAATTTTTACCGACTTATTATTGTAACCGTTTCGTTCAGAAGAAAGCACGATACTAAGGACCGTTCCTCAGTGGGTTATGTTGCACGTGGTGCGCCGACTACGAACTTGTGTAGTTTTTACTGCAGTTCGGTACAAGGAAGGGACTGTTTTATGGCTCCTTGCTATCGGGCGACGAACTGACGAGAGGCATGTGACCAGTGGACAGAAAGGATATGAATTGAAGACGGGGAAAGCTAGGAGCGTTGCAAGGAAACCGTGAGCTATAACAGCATGTTTAGTGTCTGGCAAAAAGGGTCATCGACGGCAATTAGCTTTTCGTTAGTTTGCCTTCGTAAAATTTATGACACGGTCATGTCCACACGGGACAATGGGCATTCCAGACGTCGATTATGGTGACTCCAAGTTCCGTTACTATCGGCTCTCGTAGAATTGACTGTTCGGAAGAACACGTGCGAATGTTAAAAAATGGCAAACAGACTCATTGAAGAGCTTCAGACAATAAGAACATTTGTTAAAAAATCTAGCTATGGGGTGGGGAAAGTCAGAGTTTTTTCTGGAAAGAAAATCCGTGAGCATTTTTTTCACAACTGCCGAAAAGTGCACATCGCGGAGATTTCAATCGAGAGAACTAATGCCGAATATTACGATATGCTTTTTACGTACGCGCAGTTTGAAGTTTTCGCAGATTAGCGAATAGATTACATTCGAGCGACTCGTTTTATCCTGCATGATTTCATACGGTATCGGATTCCTACGGTACGGACGGACGAGATGCTCGAAGAGTTTGAACGCGATGGAACGCAGAGCATGCATGACGTCAGCCGCCGTTTGGGGTAAGTAATGTGAATGATATTAAAACGTTTTATTCAGATATGCAAACATTTATTAACAGATTTCTCTATTGTATTTTAGTATGGATCGCTCCACGGTACACCGCATTCTTCAGGACAACGATATGCATCCGTACAAGTATTTACGGGTGCAACACTTGAACTCAGAGGACTTCGCCCAGCGCTTAGAGTTTTGAAGGTGGATCTTGGGGGAAATCACGCGGAATCCGTCGTTCCTCTCATGCGTTTTGTAGATTGACGAAGTTCTCTTTACAAGAGAGGAGTGCTTCAATGCCCACAATTTACATGTGTTGTACGTACAGAATCCGATCGCGATTCGTGCACGCGCTGCGCAACATCGCTGGTCAATCAATGTATGGGCTGGCATTTCCGAGGATTTTGTTGTTGGACCGTACATTCTGCCAAACAGATTGGACGGTCCTTCATACAATATTTTTGTGAAACATGTTCTTTCCGCTCTTTTGGAAGCAATTCCACATCGAACCAATTTTATAGCCCTTTCGGCAGTAATCGGCTGCTTTCGGGGCCATATAATATTAATCGACGGCAGGTCAACATCGGCGGGACGACCCAGTGGCAAGGACCCCAACACTTTCACTGCAGGATTATTTTCAAACAATGGGTGAGTCCTATTTTAATAAATTTCCTACGAACATAAAGTAAACTGATTAATACATTTATCATGTATTACATTGAAACTCTTTTTTCGTGAGCAGAATAATTATTTTCTATTAATAAGCGTAAATTCGTAGCCTAATATCATTGTCGAAACTGAAACAAAAAATTTTCAATATATCATTTCGCATTCATTGTCGGTAACGAATGCCGGCATTCTGAACATTTCATTTGCACAATTTGTATTAACTACACATAACTAATTCCGATCCTCCTTTATGAGAAATGAATAAATGAACACTACTTTCAATTATTCTGTTCATTATTTAACTGAGTTTCGATGCATAGACTTCTCGTTAGACGATAGACTATTCCGAGGTAAAGGCACTTGATCAGCAGCCAGGCTCGAAGCTGTCACTCTCGCTTTTCGGCGCACGTAATCCCTGCGCTCTGATTGGTCCGTGTTTTTTCTTAATAATTCGAAAACGAAGCTTCAAACTCCATTTTTGTAAAGGGAAATCTTGTTCAGAATGCGTCCTCTACCACCCCTTTCAGGGAGTAACACTAATTACACCCTGTATAGCATAATTTTCAGAAACACTCATCCCACTTTAGTTTTATAAATTTTTATTACATTGTTTTGTGAATAAATTTTTGTGTAAATTCAATAAGTCTAAATGATCAGAAATTTTTTGAACAAAATTTTTCCAAATTCGAAATTTATAGACGTCAAATGATTGTACAAATGGTGTGGTATTTTTTGATATTTTGAATATTTCCAGTTTCTTACCCGGTTTCTTACCTTGGGATTGACCATCATAACTTCTTCTCGCTATATCTTTTCCATGAGTCAAGGATCAAAGCAGTATTTTCTGATGCCCGTGGAACAAAAAGATATTAGCCATAGTGAGACCTTAGTATCATTTGGTCATACGTTAAATAGTCAAATATGAACTCTTGTTGCATTTTTATATCTTTAATGCCGATTCTTTATACATGTCGATTGCATCTGTACATCGATGAGTACTGATGTATCCTCTATTTTGATCCATATTTTACGTATACAAATCTGCATAAAAATCGAACTGCATTTCGAATAAATAATTAAATAAAAAGGTCCAATTATTTAATATATTATTTGAATAAATAATTTCTCCCGAAAGGGCCTAGCCGAATAAGGTAGTCAAATGTGCCCTTGAGTCAAATGAAAAACCCAACACGTCAGTCAGCATATCCAAAAAAAAAAACATCTCACACCAACTTTCAACCCCCTATCTCATCCGTAGGGGTAGTAAAAGGGAAAAAACGAAATTCCGGTTTTTGGCTTATTTTGTCTGAAGTGGTTGCGTGAATAACGAACACGATGTGGGTTTATACTAATTTATTACTACAACTACGTAACTATTCCTAAAGACTAGCAACTACAAACTATGAACTATCAGGCTAGATTATATTTACAAAGGTTGTAGCGTGTTGCGTAGCTTCGGAGTGACCGGAGTGAGGGCTGAACTTCGACTGACTGATTTGACCCGGGAGCCGGCCGATTTATATACTCTTTTGTTTTCGCGAAAGTTCTTGCTCGCGAATGTTCTAGCGCGCGCGCCTCGTCGCGAAAGTTCTCGCGCGCGCTTCGCAAATGTTCTTGCACGCGCTGCGTTGCGAACGTTCTCGCGCGCGTCTTCGCGAATGTTCTTGCTCGCGAATGTTCTCGCGCGCGTCCGGCTTTAACAGGCAGTGAATCCGCCACATGTCTATTTAATTTCGTACAAAAATTCTGAAACATTGAGGTCCGCATAGCGCATATTATAGAATTTTTTGAGATTTTTTGATCGCAAATTGTAGTTGTGAAAAATCAAAAACCGAAAAGAAATCGAAAAAAATGCAATTTTTTATTGAAGATGTCGGAGCACTACTCTTACATTAATGTGGTAGTTAGGTATTGGTACAACTATTATCCCCTAATTTTTTCAGATTTTTCGGTGAGGTGTGCCGTAGTTAAAAAAATCAAAAACCGATTTTTTCGCGCAAAAAAGAATCTTCTACTTTGAATTTTTATGTCTTTTTCCTATAAAATATGTATTAAGTAATTTTAAGAGGATTCACGTTCATACAAATGATTTATGGACTACAACAATAGAATTATCTTAATTAATTAGTTTTATGTTATATTCTTTATTATACTGGAATGTTAGAGCCTTTTTTAACAGCGCCGTTGGCGGAGCGGTTAAGGCTCCTGACTCGTAAACCGCTTCGTGCTATTTTTGGAGCTGGCCACCCGAACTAATTTTTTTGTCTTTTTTTTTTGTAATTGTTAATTTTCTTTTATTCTGATTATATAGCAATGGATATTACTTATTTAAAAACATTTCTAATGTATCTGAGGAACATTTCAAGGTTTATTCTTCTTTTTCAGTGGGGGAAATGCATTTATGCACAGTCTTGATGTTCTTGGACTAGTGTGGGACTCCTACGTTAATCGCAGACTACCCACTAAAACCCCCACTACCTATTGAAATAAAAATAATTTTAAGTATTTTGATTACATGTCTTAATTGTGCTACGATTTTATATATTTTAAATTTTAAACATTTCATTTTTCGTAACTTACCATTATCCATTGTTGAAGAAATATTATGTCTTGTGACGTACTGGTCCGGGGGACGAAGAATAAGTTCCCTTCGAGGGAGGGCGACTAGGGAAAGTGGCCCTCCTGTTACCCACGTACACAACCACGGACGATTTTATTTCCGGGCGCTAGTGCAAAGGCACTCGTCCGGAGTATTCGCCCTTCCGGCTGCTCAGGCGAGAGCAGAAATCAGGGGAGGTCAAGAAATAATTAGACGACCCGCGAGTAGTATAGAAAGAGTAAACTTTAACGGAGGCCAAAATTGGCCAATCTACTGGAACCGAAAAGAGCCCCTCGCGGTACAAATTACGGCCGGGAAGAAGGTCCGCACTCGCCAAACGCGAAGGGGGTTTCGCGGCGCGGGGACTCACGATACAAAAGAAAAAAAAGAAAAGAAGCGCAAACGGTAACCAACGAATGCGAACGCACGCACGGGAGCACACCCTTTCGGTGGTGTGGACAAAAGGGGGACGCTTGTCCTAAACTCGAAAATATAGCGAAAAATGTAGTTAGCGCGGTACCGCCGCATAACAACGCGGAGGCGCGAAAATCGATGAAGAAACGGTACGCGGCCTCTCGGGTCCTCGTCGCCGGGGGGTGGTCCTGCGTTCAGGTACCACCCGCACACACACACGCAAACACACTCGCAACGAAAAGGGCGTAAATCGCCTAAAGGCAAGAAAAGTATCTTACCTTTTTGTTTCCGGCACGGTACAGCCAAACGGACGCGTCTAATCCTTTCACACTCACACAAAAACACAAGAACACTTACAAGAGAAAAAAGAAGAGAGAAAACGGAGGGGACGAAGAGAAAGTAAAAAAAAAAAGAAAGAAAATGTAAGGAGGGCAAGAAAAACAAAAAGAAAACTGTTCTAAAACTTTGACTTGAGGGGCGCTCGCAACGTAGGTCTCTCGCGTATCGCGGCTCGCTTGCTTCTTCTCACGGGCCGCCGGCTTCTTCCCTTGTCCCCCGGTGCGTGGGGTGCCTCCCCTCCCCGAGGATTTCGGTTTGGAGATGGGCCACCGCGTTTCTCCTGTCGCCAGGTCCTGGGACCCCCTTCAGGTGATGGCTGGGGGTGGCTGGTTCCCAGGCCTGGCGTTCCTCATCCTTAGCTGCCGGTCGCCCCCGCGGAGGGTGACGGGTGTGGCGCGGCGACCGGTCAGCGGGCAGACTATTGTGAATCCGGCCACCCCGAAGGGGGCACGGATATGCCACCTCACCCGGTCGGGTATATGCTAAGTACTTCCTTGATCCACTTCCAACTACACCACTAACCAAAGAGGACCCGGTCCGATCAGTCGAGGCGAAGACATCACTTGACTCCATTGCTGCACCTAAGGAATTTTAATATTGGCTTACCAGTATTCCATTAAGGTATTAAAGACCCTCAACAGAGTTTAGAAAGCCGTAGTGGTTCCCCAACAGTACGCGGTAACCCGAAATCAGAAGCGATCGCCCGAAAAACGAGCGGTCACCCATCCTTCTTCGCACCGCGCCCCCACAGTAGCTTGACTTCGGTGATCGGACGAGAACCGGTAGTACCTACGGGGCTACACCGTTGGGTACCGGTCAGCGGGCAGTTGGTGGCTCCTCGGCGGGCCCATCCCGCGCCTCCATCACTCGGGTGGAGGCTCCTCGCGACCAGGGACGTAGCTCCTCTTCGGCCAGCGGCCACTGCGGAGGGGGTCGAATGGGGGGGGGGGGGGGGGGGGGGGGCGTGATTTTTAAAAAAAAGAAAGATAAAACCACTCATCCCTCCATTAGCTCCGGCGGCGAGGACGTCGCCTGGGCGGAGGAGGGAGGCCGGCGGGACTAGTGGGTGTTCGTAACGAGGCCGAAACAAGTGCCTCGTTATAGTCTACCGTATCAATCGTCACCGCTGTCTTCATTTATTACAGGTATCACTTGCTCCGTTTGAAATATTTTGCTTAATATCTCTGCAGGTCGTACAATCCTTGACAAATACCGTGCATGACTTAAGTAATAAATTATTGCTGCTACGTGTGAACAGCAACCAATGGTACGATTACTATTCGCACATTTGCAACAATAACGTTTAATGCCTGAATAGCCTATTGAATTTGGTGTATAATCAATGAAACATCTGTACGTTTTACTATTTATATGACGCGACCTGACTGAAACTTAACTATATGTTCTTGTTCCTTCAATATAAGGACATTAACATTATTATCTGCATCCATTATTTCAGCTAAATAAGAAATTGCTTGGGATAATTGGTACGAGCCGGTAAAAAGAATTTTTAAATCATTTTCTGTTATCTTTGGAAAGATGAGAAGATCTGAAGCTACTATTTGTTTGAATGGAACTGTTCGTCTGTACCAATGGTTTATCTCGACTTCCAACGCTAAAGAATTACTAATATGTTGTTGACTTAATATTCGATTTATAACTTCATTTGTATCTTTTCTGTCCAATCGGTCGACGTCCAGGTGGGTCACCCTCGAATAAATATATCAGCCCGATTTTTAAATATTTTCTTTTTCGTAAACTACCACTTTGCTTTGTTAAAAAAATATCATGTTTAGTATATCCATCCTCATCGCTTTCGTCGTTGATTACTGGTATCGCTTGGCCTGTTAGACATATTTTATTGAATATTTCTACAGGTCTCTGATCTGTCCATTGTTGACAGGTATCGTGTATCACTTACGTAATTAATTATTACTCTTACGTGTGAACAATAACCAACGTTACGATTACCATCTGCACATGCGCAGCAATAACGATTAATCAATGCATAATCAATGTAATATCTATGTATTTTACTATTAGTGTGTTGCGACCTTACCTGAAACTTGTGACGTACTGGTCCGGGGAACGAAGAAAGAGGTTCCCTGCGGGGGAGGGCGACTATGGGAAGTGGCCCTCCGGGTACCTACGTTCACTACCACGGACGATTTGATTTCCGGGCGCCAGTGCAAAGGCACTCGTCCGGGGTAATCGCCCTTCCGGCTGTTCAGAACGGAGGCGAAAAAAAAAATAGCTGATCAACGAGTGAATCGACACAAAAAAGAGGCTTTAATACAGGTCGAAACAGGCTTTTCTACAAAGAGAACCCCGCGGTACAAAGTATAGTACGGGGACAAAGTACGCAGCCGCCAAATGTGGAAAAGGGTTCGCGACGCGGCGGTTCTCGGTACAAAAATGCGGACGCAACGCGATGCGAAAGACGCGGTATACGGTAAAAAGAAAGCGATGAGGAGGAGGCACGTCCTCTCTTAGGGGCCATTTACAAGAAGGTGACAATAGCCCTAGAAAGAGAAATACAGAAAAACGGGGAACGACAATAAAATTTAGCGAGGGAGCACGGTACGGAAGCCGTTCAGAAAGGATCGGTGTCAAAGGTCCTCGTCACCGGGGTTCTGTTGTCCGGTCGCGCAGTGCCTCTCGCGCACCACGCGTCAGTAGTACAGTAGAAATTGGATAACTGTAAGAAAATCGAGACTCCTGCTTCGCAGTTTGTAACCGACCGGTTACAAGTTATCCAGTTATACTGTCCCTGGATATATGTATGCCGAAGCATATGATACGCCGGAATATTCCATAGAACATTATTACAATTCATTATCTATCCAGATTAACAAAATAGTATCTGACTTCAAGTATCGGTAATTAAACTTAACATAACATTTGCTAATTTTATATATTGATGGATTTGATTAATTAATGATTCTAATGACCAATAATACTGTTAATTGAAATTATATACTCTGTCTCTCTTTAGAGATCGCGAGCTAATTCCAAGAAATCCTGTCTAGCGTTGTGTCACGTAGGCACGTAGCATTTCGGAATCTTCCGTACGAAATATTTACAATACATTATTTACAATACATTATTTACTCAAATAGAATAATATGCGAATTTGGCCATCAATGACTCAGCTTAACATATGATTGAATTAGCTTTCCTACATTTTAATTCAAGAAATAATTATTTAATAACTTTCATATTTAATATTGTTGTTAACGAACATATATATGTATATATACTATCTTTGTCTAATATATAGCGTACTCTTTCTATGTGTCCTGAGCTAGAGTCGCAACGCGTGGAATATTCTATAAAAAATTCTTATAATACATTATTTATTTAAACAAACGAAATAATACATGAATCCGATAATTAGTAATTGAACTTAACATTTGCTTAATTAACTTGCATATTTGCTAACTTAATAATCATTTAATATTCGCGAATTAAAAAAATATATGTTACCGACAGTTCAACCAAATTTTGATGGTAATTGACATGTCTAATTGCCGCGGTCGGTATGAAGAAAATAAAGTACGGTCGATAATGGTAAATTAAGGATATCATTGAAGAAACGGAAATGTGATTACCATTGAGAGATTTCTGAGAACGTAAAACAAAAGATTTCTTCAGGAATATTACACTTTCCCCCTTATTTTGGTCTCTTGTCTTCAAGAGATTGTTGTTTGATGAGACGTTCGGTGATACATTTATTGTAGCGGCATTCCTCTTCTCCATTCCTAGGAGAAATTGCGCCTCGTCCAAATAGCCATAATTGTTTCCAACATCCTCGCCTCGGATCTTGTTGATTCTCGATTTGCCTATAGTTCCTCCATGGGGGTTCGGGTGTGTCAATCTCGATCAATTGCCGAGGAGCTCATTTGTGCTAATGTATGTGTATGCATTTGTGTGTCTAGGCGTGGAGCTCTCTTAGCTCCACGATAATATTTGGGGGCTCCGTTCCCATCAGGACACCCGCCTGATACGCCTCGTTGTATTCGCCCTCGTGTTCACTTATTCTTAGCATGCATTTAGTGCATGCAATTGCCGGTCGTATGAGGCTTAGATCCTTCCGGCAGGGGACACAGTTGACCTGTTGCTGGACCTCATCACGTTTTACGTAGTGATGTGTCCCTACGTATATGTATATATTTACTTTATTATTAAAAAAAAAAAGAAATCCCTTTTATTAGTGTGAAATATATGGTTTTTTCGTTAATAAATTTTCAACTATTGCCTGCGTGCCACCAGTCGACTCTTGCTTTGGAGATTGCTTGTAGAGCGCAGATTACGCAAATTCGGCCCACTTGTGTATTATATTTGTAAGAAAACTAAATTTCCTGGTCCTTTATGCACATGGCGGTCGTAATTATTTGGGCGTTGCCGTGATTCCTCATCTTCACTTAATAACTTTCTTTTAGTACAACTCAAATCTGTCCTCTCTGCTTGCTAATGCTACGATTGATGAGCATGCGGGGTGATTTGAATCTTCCTCCCTCCTTCGAATTGCGCGTTCATCTCATGATTCAATTCTCGATCTCCGATTGGTAGATAGGCCCGCTTGATTCGATCCTTATGAACGATCCTTTTCTTATTCCTACCACCTACTTGTAATTCTACATTATTGTCTTCTATGGTTCTAATGATTTTGTAAGGGCCTGAGTATTCCTTCTCAAGTTTATTTTTCCGCGGCGGATTCAAGAGAAATACGTCCTTGCCGGTCTCGTAATGTTTGGGTCGAATTTTCCTGTCGTAATAATATTTCTATCGGTGTTTGTCCTGTTTAAGATTATTCCGGGCGGTATTTCGAAGATTGTGTGGTATTGAAGTGAATTTATCGACGTAATCAGGGTATATGCAGATGCTTTCTTCGGTTGGAAAATTTGATGGTTGCCGTGCCTTTCTTCCAAATACGAGTTCGTGAGGAGTGAACTTGGTACCTTCGTGGATGCTGGTATTATATGAAAACATCGCCTGTGGTAGCCATTCATCCCATTGTTTCCGTTGTGTGAGAAAATGCTTCAGGTATTCTTTTAATATTTGGTGGCTTCTTTCCAGGGATCCATTAGACTGTGGGTGGAAGGAAGATGTCCTGTATGTCCGGATGTGAAAAATTTTGGCTAATTTCTTCATCAGGGCACTCATGAAGCATGCCCCCTGGTCTGTTAAGATTGCCTTGGGACTTCCAAATTTACAAATGAAGTGTTCAGTGAATGCCCTTGCAACTTCTTCCGCAGTTATTGATGCTATTGGTGCTGCTATAGAATATTTAGTTAAATTATCCTGTATTGTTAGTATATAACTGTACCCCTTGGATGTTAGAGGTAATGGTCCCAGAATATCTAATGATACTTTGTCAAATGCATCTATGGGGGTGTCAGTGATTACCATGGGCTCTTTGTTTTTAATCCGTACTAATTTATTTCGTTGGCAATCTATGCAGGTCTTGAC
The DNA here is from genome assembly GCA_036983795.1 of Megachile lagopoda. Taxonomy (NCBI): domain Eukaryota; kingdom Metazoa; phylum Arthropoda; class Insecta; order Hymenoptera; family Megachilidae; genus Megachile; species Megachile lagopoda. The sequence continues at coordinate 15,675,073 of CM072797.1, read as the reverse complement.
GTACTCGGAGATGTCTCTCTTCATATTTTTCCAGTAGTAGCTGTCTCTTACACGGTGGTAAGTCTTTCGTATTCCTTTGTGACCCCCCGTTGGAGTCATATGGTTTTCTTTAATAATGGGAATTCTATCTTCAAATAGCGGAGTCTTAATATCTCCAGTGCAGAGTGTAACTTGGATAGGTGTATCGGCGAAGACTATGTACAATATTTTCCTAATAATTTTAACATCTGGTAAGCTGATTTGATTAATATTATTTTCTTGGAGTAGCAAAGCGAGTTTCCTTAATATATGTGGTATTTCTTCTTTCGATGTAATTGTAACTCCAAATAACCATTGCTTCTTTAATTTAATTTGTGTTATTTCCTTTTCAGGTTGTGGTCTAATCTTCTTCTTCCTGATTAATATTCCTGACTCAGGGTCAAGAGGAGTCCCCTGTGAATCCCAGAATACTGCTACTGGTCCTTTCCTTGTCCATAGATGGTCTTTTACTTCTATTATGGAGCTTATTATTTCTTCATTTATTATCTTGGGTCCTCTAGGTTTGCTTATCGTGAGTTCTCCATTTTCTCTTTTAATTTTTATGGGAGTTACTGGCCCAGGTTTTGCAGGGGTGAAATCAGGATTTTTTAATCTTTCAGGTTTATGTGGAGGAGATTTTTCTTTTTGGGATTCCGAAGAGGAGGAGGGGTCGGCGTTAATTTTTGGAGGATCTTTAAATATATGGTTTGGAATTATTGTTTCCTCATCCAGTTCTTCTATCTCGTCTCCGATAACTACTGGATCCTTTTTCCTTAATACTAGCGGTGGCGGAGTCTTTCTTTTGAATTCCGAGGGTGGTCGATGGATTTCTGCTTGTGTCTTCATTTCGTATTCTTTATTTTCTCTTGGGGTAATGATTTCTTCCTCCGAATTGTCAGTATCGTAATAGTTCGACTCATCGGAACTGATTTCCGTTTGTTTCTCTTCGTCGTTTGTTAGGTAGAGAGTCAGAATTTTTATCTTCTAATGGACGAGTGGGATATTGATGATGTGTTTTCTTCTTCTTGACTTCCCTCGAACTAGTATTAGAGGTTGAATCCCGTTGTCGAGTAATAGGCTGGTGCCATTCTTTCTTCTTCTTCTTAGTTTTCCATTTGGTATCAGTACTAGTTGTCGATGATTGAGGCCTTTTAGAATTTACTAGTAGTACGGTAGTTTGTACGGGATTACGGGATAGCGCGTCCGCGTTGGCATTCAAACTTGCTGATTTATATGTAATTTCGTAGTCATATTCGCTGAGCTTAATTCGCCAGCGTAGTAGCCTCGACGTAGGATCGGCGATACTGTTTAACCAGACTAGAGGCGTGTGGTCCGTTATGAGGAAGAATTTTCTTCCATAGACATATGGGCGGAAATGGTGTACTGCGTATACGATGGCGAGTAGTTCTCTCTCAGTTGTGGACTACCTGGTTTCAGCGGGGTTAAGGACTCTCGAGGTATAGGTGATTGGCCGGTCCTTTCTAATTTCACCCTGGCTGAGAATGGCTCCAATTGCTGTCCCTGATGCATCAGTTGTAATATTAAATGACTTCGAGAAATCCGGATGCACTAGGATTGGCTCTTTACATAGGCTTTCCCTAAGGATAGTAAAGGCCTCCTGTTGGAATTGAGTCCATTCGAACTTCCGCTCCTTTTTAGTCAAGTCTGACAGTGGCTTGGCTATTTTTGAGAAGTCCTTGATGAATCTTCGATAATAGCCGCACAGTCCTAGGAACTGTCTTACGTTTTTGACGGTCTCTGGTACAGGGAATTTTTCGACTGCTTCAATTTTCTTATTAAAGAAAATTTTGACAACTTACTTGTTCATCGCAAGGTGTTCTGCGGCCGGTTTGGGTAAGTATAGGACTTGGGGGAACCTGTGAAGGTCCCGGCAGGTTGTCGAGCCCCCTCCTAAGTCCTTCGTTCCTATGACTCTCCCTCTAGGATGTTTCGTATTGTATGCTCCTCGCTAAGTCATTTTTCTTTCTAATTTGTATAGGACAAGTTCTGAAATCCAGTGCTGAGTGTTTACTGTCCACTATACCAGACCTATCACAGTTTATGCATTCAGTTTTTTCTTTCTGCTACATTCCCTTGAGTCATGTTCATCTCCACAGTGCCCACATGTGGGTGTCGTTGCTGTACAATTTTTGGCTAAGTGGTTGAACTTGAAACACTTATAGCACTGGAGAACCTTAATATAATCTTCAATCCTGCATGATTCGTAATTAATGTACAATTTTCCGTGCGATAGCATCTTTGTTCTCATTATAGGTGATACCTCTAAAATCACATTTTTGTATCTTTTATCTTTGTTCATATATTCCGTCAATACTCTAAGTTCATGTTCATTTTCAGTACATCCCGTTGTTTCTAATACAGTTTTTGCAATATCAGAGAATTGAATGCTCATCGGAAAATCCCTTACCAATAGCCTCGGTTTTAGCTTTTCTTTTCCTTTAACTTTTAAGCCAATATTCTTTAATTGTTGGGAATCGGTTAGTTTATTTAGGTCTACTGTTTTAGCCATAATTTTGACAGCAAGCGAATTTAATGTCATCAAGTGATTTACCCTTAGGTTATATTCAACCGGATTAATTTTTTCTTTCAGGGCCTTCTTAATGTCACTCGAGGATTTGTAACCTTTAGGATTATTATCGGTAGGTATTACTAAAAATTCTACTATGTCGCTGGTAATAACTTGTGTTTCCCCTTTGTTTGTTTTCATGGTTATGCCTTTCCTTGCTGCAGACGCATAGGACTTCGGAGGTTCGTTTGAGGTTTGTGTTACATTAGTCATGTGTCTTTTAACTGAATTATTTATTTCTTCTTCGACTGCTTCCGTTACTTCTTGTATCATTGCTTTCTTAATCTCCTGTATTTTAGTGTGCATGTCCTCTTCAAAGACTTCTGGGTTTGTTCTTGTGTTTCCTTGTTGCACTTGTTCTAGTAACTCTTTCCTTGTTGCCTCCATTTTGCTTATTTTAGATGCTAATTGTATATATGCTCGTGCTACTTTGTCATATGCTTGATATATTTATATCAATATAAATTATTTAATTTACTGCTTCTTCTACAGCTTGGGTTCGTTTAGCAGGCTCCTTAGCTGGTGCTGATACTTTAACATTGTATAGATGACTTTTAATATCCAACTCTATCGTATCGAAATATTTTACATCAATTGGTAACTCATATTTGTTTGTTTCAGGTCCATCCATGGAGTCATCGGAGTTGTTCGATGTGGGAATCCCAGGAGACGAGATCGCCCTTCTATTCTTCCCCTTGGTGGGGGTCGAAGACGCCCTCGTATGCACCATCGAGGTAAGTAATTGCAATTATAATCTTCTGTATTCCTATTTACAATAAAATACAATTAGTACAATAAACAAAAATTAATGAAGATTTAAGTGGTCCAGACGTAATAAGTTAAATAATTGTTGTACTCTTGGTGTATCTTGAGGATGTAAATCTTCAATAGGTGACTCGTCGAAAGGTTGCAGTTCTACTTCAGGCATTGCGATTTTTATTTTTTCGGAGGGAACGTTAATTGCGTAAATGAATGCTATTCCATTTCTATTAGTTACTACAGCGTTACCAAGATGCAAATTTGGATTAATATTTCATTTTGGGACGTAACCGGTGTTAATATTTGTGTTTAAGACCCTAATTGGAATTACATCTCGTTCCCTAGCTTTTATGTGTATTATCGGATCTTCGAATGGTATCGTGAAATCTTTGGTGATTACTATAGATTTTGGATAATTAATTATTGGTCCGGTGGTTTGAAAGAATTCGTTCCCTAGGATCCCGTCCTGTTCTATTGGCAAGTTCGCGGCTATGTGTAGGATTGTTTCTGTGTTGAAGATCTTCATTTTGATGTACCCTGTTGTTGAAATTTTTCCCTTCGTTATCCCACTTAGTTGTAGACAGACATCCGTATAGATGTGAGTAGGATGTAATAATGAGGATTTTTTAATTAGATTGAGATCTGAACCCGTATCTATCATAAATCGAGCTGTTCCTAATTCAAAATTTTTGCTTCTCACTTCTATACTAGGAGGTTTTTTAATAACTTTCGTAGGTACAATGAGATTCGTTGTGCTACATACCTGCCCGTTTTTCCTATCTTCGTAAGCTTTCTTTCGTCATTGTTCATTTGTATGCCCGATATTTTTGCAAAATGAACAAGTAGGCGAGGGAGGCTTGGCTATTGGAGGCCTTCTGAGAATATTTTGGTTGGCTACTTGGCTATTTAGATTTGGGTCTCTATGTTGCGGTCCCGGTAGTTCCTGGCTAATTTCTCTCCAAGGTCTCTGTGTTGGTTTATATTTCAGCAATCTTGCGTTCTATGCCCTAATTTCTGGCAGTTTTGACAAAATTTTTGCTGCCATTGTACCCTAGCTGTCTGCTGAGTTCCTGACATATAATTTGGACGCCTATAACTAATTACGCGAGAATAATCCTCGGCCATTCTTAATCGAAATTGACTTTTTCTAAATTCGGCTTCTGCTAAAATTGTTGCGCTAATCGCATCGTCTAAATATATGTAATCGTGGCTTCGCAGTCTACTATAAATTTCTGGTCTTAGGCCGGTTAAGAATGTTCTAGTCGCGTTATTTTCCGCAGTTTTGTTGTATTGGTGAGCTAAGTTTGGCTGTTCTAATTCATTGCAATTTTTAATTTGTAGAAAAAGACTAGAAACGCGGCTACCATAATCTACGACGGATTCATTCGGCATTTGTGCCATTTTAGATAAATCTCCGTATAACTGTTAACAGCGCTCATGAGGTAAAGAGCGGCTTTTACCTATTGAACGACTCGGTTTTATTATAACTATATCTAAAGGAATGTGGGATTCGTGTGGTGTGCGGTTAAGGAGTGACATCCACAGGTCAATACTTTTCAATAATTACGTTTATTCAATTAACTAATGAAAATGATGAATTTTACGCAATTTTATGAATTTTAATGAATTTTAATGAATTTTAATTTGATAAATTTTAAAGCAAAACGCGATAGATTGCGGCTAACACGGTAACAAAAAGTTGGGAAAGATTAGTATAGATAAAGTGAAATAGTATAATATCTACAAAAAATAATATAATAGTTACAAAAAAATAGCATAATAATTAATTGCTATCTTCTTCGGATACTTCGGAATCTCCTGTATCAGGAATGTCAAAGAATTGAGTGACAGTTTTTGGATATTTCTTGGTTTTTTTAAAAGGTAACTTTCTCAAGTTGGTTATATACGGATCTGAAGATACTAACAAATTGTGAACAATATCCTCCATGTTTTTGACTTTACAAAATTTTCGCAAATAACCTTCCCTATATCTTTTTATGTCTTTGTTTCGGGATTCTTGCGCCTCTTCTCCCAACTGCCCAATTGGAAGAATTGCATAATTGATTATATCTTTGCAGTGAAATAATATTTTGTGAACTGTGGTGGGCATGTTGTACCATGGATATAAATCAACAAACTTCCTTGCAGTTTCAAGGCAATAATTTTGAAATAACTCTACTTTTATTGGATACAAGCTGGAAATAGTTAATAAAATAATATGCATCCGTTTTATAATTTCTTCGTTAATTCCCGTTATTTCTGCTAAAATACTTGGCTGTGCGAAAAATCGGCGTGCGGTATGACCATCATTAGTATTACCATATCCAACTTTCGGTTTATCGACTAATAATCCCATTTTTTCTCTAAAACTATCCTTTTTTTTTTTTATTTATTATCGGCTACTTTTTGTTTATCTGCAGCTCCACGTACATGCCATTGGCAAATGATTAACTTAAATGAAATATGCAGAAGGCATTCAAAAAATCGTATTCAGGCATGCAAAGGCGAAATCCCAAAACGCAACTTAGACCTATCTAAAATTTCTTGATTCAAAACTAGATCGATGTTATTAAAATATTTTGAAGTTAGTCCCCATAAATAACATCTTTGTGTGGAGGAAGTTTCTGAAATGGTGTTACAAACTTTTCCATCAATCATCGTAAATAATAATTTATAATCTATTGATATACGAATATCCCTAATCTGAAATGTTGTTGATTTTAAAGATGTAATTTGATTCTCTATATTTTCGACTTCTTGAATAGTTACGCTCGCGGTTTCATGGGTTAGTAATAATCTAATGGGCCTACAATATCTGGGAGAGGAAGGACAAGGATTCTGCCACACTACAATTTTTTCATTCGAACAAGAGAACTATACTTGTATCAGAAACATTCGGATCTATGAATTTTTGTTTGTATCCGGCGAGAAGAAGTTATGACGTTCGATACAGCGAGAAGAAGTTATACATCTTCCATAAAAAATCGCATTTTTTCCGATTTTTGATTTTTCACAACTACACTTTGCGATCAAAAAATCTGAAAAAATTCTATAATATGCGCTATGTGGACCTCAATGTTTCAGAATTTTTTCAAAATATTTGTACGAAATTAAATAGGATAAATCGCAATTTCGTTTTTCCCTTTTACTACCCCCATGGATGAGATAGGGGCTTGAAACTTGGTGTTTTTTTTTTGGATATGCTACCGACTGACGTGTTGGGTGTTTCATTTGACTCAAGGGCACATTTGACCACCTTATTCGGCTAGATCCTTTACTATATTCATATTTTAATGTAGAATATGTAGATTGGGCAATATTTTACCAAAAAAATACATATTTTCAGAATATTTTTAAACTTTTTTATCAATAATCTTCATCAGAAGACACATTCATCGATTCTTCTTCGGATGATGTCCTGTTGTGCCCTTCGGGGTACACTGTTGAATATAGGATAGTTTATGGTTCGAGAGCGTGAAAGAACTAGACTTTACCAGTCGTCAAGGGTAATATAGCGAAAGACTTTATTCATGATGAGAGTAACACAATATTTTTCGAATTCCACACTCTGGCGGTGTATCGGCTATTATATCTTTCGCGATTGGGGATTTGACCAGGTTCGCTCTACTTTTGCAGCTGACGATGGTGTCCTACTATCGGGGCTGACGATGACCATTCCGTAGTCTTTGCACAATGATCTGCATATTGTCACTATGTACAACTCTTGTTGCTAACGGGGTACAACAGTCTCTTCTGATTCGTTTGTATTGTCCGGAACAAACGTATTTAAAGATTCTTTGGAGTATTCCATTTTTTTCTTCTTCCGAATTGACCTCATGCTTGATAAAAGAGGGTCTGAACTCAATAGAAGTCTGTCCAGAACATCTATATTACACAACTCTCAGCTACATTTCCTCGCATGATTTTGTCTATATAGACGAAAATATTTGTTTCTGTCTTCTGCAGCCTTTTCCGATAGCTGTCTAATTGGTAAAATAGCATGTTCAATAACTATGAGTCCATGGATTAATATTTTGTGCAGTGGTGGGCTCATAGGATGTCATGGATATAATTGCACATACATTACTGTAGTATCCTTGGCACATACTGCCAATTTGTTAGTATTAACTTTCTTTCCTCTTGAAATTACCTCTAATATTATTTTTAATTTATATATTAATTGTGTATCAATTTCTGTTATTGCTGCCGATAGCTTATAGATCGAAACAAATCTTCTGCTCGTATTTCCATCATTTGTATTTCCGAAACCAGGTTTCGGCACATCAACAATTATTCCCATTTCGCTTTAAAATTATTTTGTATCATTTTTTTTTCTTTGTTCTATTACATCTTTTTCATTTTTGGTCCTTACTTGCCACTTCTAAGGCAATTTATAGGACAGATGTAGTACATGTTCAAATATTCTTATTCTGGAGCATAGGATAGATAAACAAAACTCCATTGATTTTGAAAAAACTTCTCGTGTTGCTGATATATTATTGAAGTCCGTGGATGTACCTCCGAATATGTAGCACCTCATTGTTGATGTCGTATTCATTACAGTAATGCATATTTTTGCGTCGATCATTGTAAATAACATTTTATGTTTAACTGATATGGACCTATTTTTTTCAAATCTTGTTTCTTTCAAAACATTTATTTTTGTTTCTATATATTGAATTTCTTCAATAGGAATGTTAACTGATTCTTTAATAAATCTTATTCGAATCGGTCGACAATATCCAGGAGAAGAATAAATTCACTGCAGAGGTACTAAAGAACTTTGAAATATGTTTGCAACAGAATCAAAATTATTTTCAAGTTTTTGTTTAAACTGTACCTCTTGCGATCCGTCACAACCCCGTTTGCTTATTAGTTTCAATGCAGTGCACACATCATCCCTTAAACCATTTAACACATCTTCTATGGATAATAGTAGGCGAGCAATAGTATGATCCAATCTTGTAAGTTTGTTTCAGCACTAGTTGCAATTACTGAATATGATTCGCGAATGGGATAACATTCTTTTTTTGCTTTTTGCAGTACCGAATAACATGGATATAACCTTATGTTGCTTCTTCTGATGATTCCACATTCTTCTCTTGACAACTGAGCATCAATAAAAATGGAAATAGCTTTAATGACTGCTAGTTGTAATTTTCCTTCTTGCTGGTTACTCGAATAAATTTTTCTATATTTAGTTGCGCGCGTGGGAGATTTTATAATTTGTTTCAATACAGCAGACGCGTCTACTAAACCGGAAGTTTTTAGTTTCATTTGTGTTACGAATGATAGTTCTTCTGCGCTTGTATTTTCACGAATATTTGCTGTTTTTCGGCGTTTAGAATGTTCAGTCAAATCGCTGAAAGATTTGGTTGGTTGTCCAGGTCGAGAATTCGCAATAGGAATTTCTACTGTTCCTTCTAGTCAACTCTTATACTTTGTCCTAAAAGTCTCTTCTTTATAACTAACGGACAACCTAAATCTAAATTTGTATTCGTATTTTAAATTCATGTATTAAATTCGATAATTTATGCTGTAATTTTCGACGTTCTTCATCCGAGTAATTTTCTTGAGCGAGTAAGAAATTTTCTAAATACTCGATTTTTTATTAATATTTTTACCCTTGTGTTCCCACATTATTTCAAATAACTTCTTTAGCGTCATTAATTTAATGCCAGAGGGTCCTGCAGATTGCATCGAAGAACTTACTGACATTGTGACACCTACATGTACAGGGTGTCCCGCGACAGGTGTAAGTCTCTGAAAGGGGTTGTAGAGGACGTCAGTCTGAACAACATTTTCCTTTGCAAAAATGGGGTTTGAAGCTTCGTTTTCGAATTATTAAGGAAAAACACGGACCAATCAGAGTGCAGGGATTACGCGCGCCTAGAAGCGGGAGCGACAGCTTCGAACCTGGCTGCTGAGCGCGAGCGCGATCAAGTGCCTTTGCCTCGGAATAGTCCATCGTTTAACGAGAAGTCTTCACATCGAAACTCAGTTAAATAATGAACAGAATAATTGAAAGTAGTGTTCATTTACTCATTCCTCATGAAGGAGGGTCCAAATTAGTTATGTGTAGTTAATACAAATTGTGCAAATGAAATGTTTAGAATGCCGGCATTCGTTATCGACAAAGAGTGCGAAATGAAATATTGAATATTTTTTGTTTCAGTTTTGACAATGATATTAGGCTACGAATTTATGCTTGTTAATAGAAAATAATTATTCTTCTCACGAAACATGTGTTTCAATGTAATACTTGATAAATGTATTAATTCGTTTACTTTATGTTCGCAGGAAATTTATGAAAATAGGACTATTTGAAAATAATCCTACAGTGAAAGTGATGGGGTCCTTGCCACTGGGTCGTCCCACCGATGTTGAACTATCGTAGACACAACCGATGGCACTCACATGTCACTGCACTGTCTTCACTTCAAAACACGTTCACTTTCACTCTCACTTTCCGGCAAATCCCTAAAGGTATTGTTCCTTCCGTTGACCGCTGGCTCCTTGTGGTTCCGAAAGGGGCCGATTATTTTAAGGTAACGTTCATTTAACGTTTGATTAATACTGAATGGCCCCGACAGGGCCATGTTATGTTTGAGATTGTTTCTCGTATGAAGTATGAGTGGCCCCGACGGGGGCCGATTGTTTAATGTTTCTTGTTTACGTACGAGATTGTTTCTTGCAAAAAGTAAGGAGTGGCCCCGAAAGGGGCCGATTACTGCCGAAAAGGCTATAAAATCGGCTCAATATGTCCACTGTCGACCGCGACACATGTATTTAGCCGTTTTACAATGTTTTCCCGTACTTTCCGCAGCATGTCCGGTGTAATGCGTGCTGCTGCGGCGTGGATGCGGGCTATCGCTTCCTCCTGTGTTTGCACCTCCACGCGGTACACCTCATTCTAAAACATTCAAAATAAAATGCATAATTTACAAATTTGTAAGAGTACTGATTAACAATTATACCTTCAAGTAACCCCACAGAAAGAAATCGAGAGGTGTTAAATCCGGGGACCTGGGGGGCCACTGCACTGCGCCCTCGCGGCCGATCCATCTGTCTCTGAAGGCTCTGTTTAAGTATGACCTAACACATGCGGCAAAATGGGCAGGCGCACCATCCTGTTGCAAAAACATGTTCCTCCGAGTCTCTAATGGAATTTCTTCCAAAAGAGTCGGAAGAACATTTTTTACAAAAATTTTATATGAACGACCGTCCAATCTGTTAGGCAGAATGTTAGCCCTTCAGGCAGCTTGGACAGGAGCGAGACTCAAAGGAGGACCAACAAGAATTACTCGCAAGTAGTTCGGAAAACGGAGGCTTTAATACTGGCTGAAATAGGTCGTTCCAAAAGAAAACGAGAATGAACCCCACGTGGTACAGAGCATGACAGGCAAAAAGGTTCGCACCCGCCAAACGCGGAAAGGTTTCGTGGCGCGGGGCTTCTCGGTACAATAAAAAAGACAACGAAACGGTAATTCGCGAACGCACGCGAGATAGGAGCACGCCTTCTTTAGGGGTCGTAGACATAAAGGGGGCGCTGGCCCTAGAGATAAATACAAGAGAGAGAAACGGAACAGTACCTAAAATTCACGGGGAAGGCGCGGTACTAAAAAGATGTTGCCATAGTGGTCGGGCCTCGAGTGTTCTCTTTGCCGAGGTCCGGTGGTCCTGTCGCGGTACCATTGGCACGTACTCCCACGTTCTCGCACACGCACACATCCAAGAAAACGTCAGGAGGCGAAATCTGACCTGGACATGGGCGCATTGTTAGTTCGACGTGGATTCTATTTTCCCGCACGGGTAAGGGGACTGTTGACTCACTGGTCATTCGCGAGGGGACTGTTGACTCACTGATCATTTGAAGTACAAAAAAAAGAAGGAAAAGGAAGTAACGGGCTATCGCGTGACGAAAGAAACTTTTCGTTTATCTCTTTTCGCCCGCGGTTTGTTTGCATCTCCCGTCCCGGACACGGTGTTGCCCCTCCCCGGGGAATTTCGTGTCGAGGATGGGCCACTGTGTCTTGATTGGTTGACCGGGTCCTGGGGCCCTCTTCCGGTGGTGGCTTGTCCGCAGTCTTGGCGTCCACTGAAGCTGGTTGCCAGTCGCCCCCGTGGAGGCTGATGGGTGGCTCGTGGCGACCGGTCAGCCGGGCGGTTGGGTCTTCGGGTGAATCCATCCCGTACTTCCCTCGCCCGAATAGGAGTTCCCCGGGACCGGGGACGCGGGTTCGACATGAGGGTGGCATCGAGTGCCGACAAGGGGAAAAACACACATACACACTAAAAAGAAATTCTCACACATATATGTCCCGACAAGGCCCGAATATTGAAATTGAGAAAGAAAAGGAGGTGAAAGGAGACGAAAAGAAGGAGGAGAAAGTAGAGGAATGGGAGGAGAAAAAAGAAGGAATAGACGAGAAAGAAAAAGCGAAGAATGCGTCGTCGATTGTAAAAGTAAGTAAAGTGTTTGACAATTATTTATTACGATTTATTTTTCTACGATAGATTATATATTGGTAGAAAATTATTGTTACTTGCATATTGGAATTCTGCCTACAATCTAGAAAGCTATGTTAAGAGTTATCAACCGATTCATATTTTTATCGATATTGCTTTTTATCGATGTTTAAATAACTTTTTTAGATTTCTTGAGGTGGAAAATGAAGCATCATTTATTAGTGTTTCTATCCCTGATAGACTAAATCCGTACTAGTGTCGTGATATTCTTCCAAATTTCCGTCAAATTTATAAACATTTTCCTGTTTGGACATCATTGATATCAAATTCAAATGATTTACCAACTTCACCGTATGTAGAGGAAGATTTTAAGGAATTAAAACAATTAACTCTAACAAGCTCAAAAAATATTCGCGTAGATAAATTTAAATTACGCCATATTGCATCAAAAACAGGACACATGCAAATTTTAAATGCCATACAATTAAATGAAAGTAAAAACAAACAACCTAATAAAATACCCTTGACTAGTAATCTAAACAAAATATAAGAAAATTATAAAGTCCGAAAACGTAGCTCATTACTTTTTTTCAATTTTCAGTAGGCAGATAATAGTTTAACTGATATTTTGAAGTAACGCGAACACAAAAACATGAAAAGAAATATAAGCAAATACGGCTGATCGAGAATTCGAGACGATAATAATACGATCCCGCGATATTTACAGCGATGGAATTTCGGTCGACTGTTACGCAGAAAAACGCTGGTTCGAACCATAACCTAATACACGCGTTGCGGCGAAATTACGCGTTTAGAGCGCGTCAAAGAAAACGCATGATGGCCTGCCATCGAGTCTTGTAACGAGGCATTTTTTTCTGCCTCGTTACGAGTGGCCAACAGGCCCGCCGGCCTCCCTCCTCCGCCCAGGCGACATCCTCGCCGCCGGAGCGAATGGAGGGATGAGTGTGTTTTTTTTTATTTATTATGTTTTTTTTTTGGACAACGCGTTCCCCCCCCCATGCCACCCCTTCCACAGAAGACAGCCGCGATCGCAGGGAGCCGCATCCCCGGTCGCGAGGAACCTCCACCCGAGCGATGGAAGCGCGGGATGGGCCCACCGGAAAGCCGCCAGCCGCCTGCTGACCGGTCGGCCAGCCACCCCCGTCATCCTCCGCGGGGGCGACCGGCAGCTAAGAAAGGGGATGCCAGGCCTGGGGACCAGCCACCCCAGCCACCACCTGAAGGGGTCCCAGGACCTGGCCACCAGAGGAGCGCGGTGGCCCATCTCCGACGCCGAAATCCTCGGGGAAGGGGAACCCCGCGCACCGGGCGAAGGGAGCCGAAAGGAGAGAAGCAAGCGAGCTGCGAGACGCGAAGGAGACGTTGCAAGCGCCCCTGAAGAGCATCTTAGAGTTTTCTGTTTTTTTTTTTCTGACCCCTTATACGTTTTGAGTGTGTAGTTTCTTTTGTTTTTTTTTTTTCTTTTTTTTTTGTAAGTGCTTTGGTGAGTGTGGAAGGAGTGACGCGACCGCTTTGTAGTACCGTGCCGGAAAAACAAGGTAAGATACCTTTCTTGCCTTTAGGCGATTTACGCCTTTTCCGTTGTGAGTGTGTTGGCGTGTGTGTGTGCGGGTGGTACCTGAACGCAGGACCACCCCCCCGGCGACGAGGACCCGAGAGGCCGCGTACCGGTTTTTGTCGATTTTGCGCCTCCGCGTTGTTACGCGTCGGTACCGCGTTAATCACACCTATTTTTTTTTGCTATATTACCGAGTTTAGGACCAGCGTCCCCCTTCTGTCCACACCACCGAAAGGGTGTGCTCCCGTGCGTGCGTTCGCGTTCGCTTTACCGTCGCGCTTCTTCTTTCTTTCGTTCTGTTCTTTCTATTGTATCGTGAGCCCCCGCGCCGCGAAACCCCCTTCGCGTTTGGCGAGTGCGGACCTTCTTCCCGGCCGTAATTTGTACCGCGAGGGGCTCTTTTTGGTTCCGGTGAATTGGCCTCCTTCGGCCTCCATTAAAAGTCATTCTTTCCAAATTACTCGCGGATCGCCTAATTATTTCTTGACCTCCCCTGAGTTCCGCTCCCGTCCGAGCAGCCGGAAGGGCGAAGATCCCGGACGAGTGCCTTCGCACTGGCGCCCGGAAATAAAATCGTCCGTGGTCGTGCACGTTGGTAGCAGGAGGGCCACTTTCCCTGGTTGCCCTCCCCCGCAGGGAACATATTCATTGTCCCCCGGACCGATACGTCACAGTCTTTATTTGATTTTAGAAAATTCATTTAACAAAATTAACCAAAATATCACACCGACATCTTTAAGTTGTAGGTGTGCTGCAATGCACGGTCGTATCACTGCTTTTTTCTTTTTCGTTTATGGTATTTAGGTCTAGGGTTTCAAATAGTTTGTCCGTTTGTTCCGTGTCTTGACCGTCATTAATTATTGATTGATCTTCAATTATGTTGACAAATACGGTAACGAACCATAACGGGTTTTATTGTAATTTTGTACACATATTATTCTGGAAGAATAATCACATATTAATGTTCACATTTACCGAAAAGAATATTTTGATTAAGTTGTTGGTGAAGAGCATTCTTAATCATTTTTATAGAATTTCGTTTAAGGTGTTGTGTTTATTGAAATGTATAGACACAAGACAAACGAAAATAGCTTACGAGGGGGTCACTATGACTGAAGAAAGAAACGTGTTAATTATTTACTTTATGGCACCTCTTACCGATTTTGCTGACTTTGAAATAAGGTAATCAATTGACATAAGTAAAAATGTCCTATATAATATAACTAAATATGTTATCCCCGTTATTGAGGGGAAGACCTCTCGAGAAATGTAGCGTTTTCCGCATTCTAGTATATCCGTGAGACAATATTAATGCAAATATAAAACTTTTTTATTTTTGAATTTTTCGTTATCAAAGTTTTACCAACAAACTTGTCACATTTTTCTGATTAAAAGGAGACCAAATATGACGTAATTCAAGTTATATTTACTTGCAATAACTTATTGGAGTAAAGTCCCCAATGTGAGCGTAAAGTTTGAAATTACAAAGAAATATGTCCCGAATTACGTCGTGTATGGTCCTATTTTAATCAGGAAAATGTCTCAAATATGTTGGTAAAATTTATATAAAAGAAATTAGAAATAAAAAAATTTTATTCTTGCATTAGGATTGTCCCACCGATATGTTACTGATTTGTCTACGTTCGATCTCCTTCGTTCACTGTCCTTTTTTATGTTCCACAAAACATCAGTCAATGTAGGACCTGTACGATATACGCAAGCAGCGGACGTGTTGCGTTATTTGCTGTCCTTTCCTATGTTTCGAAAAACATTAATAAATGTAGGTTCTGACGGATATATGCAAAAGTTCAGACTCGAAAGACTTTATTGTCAAAGACAACATTCTGAGTAACTTTTGGCTATACATATTTGTATAACGATTACAGCCAGAAAAAAATATTAACTAACGAAGTGTTGTAATTATTAACAAAAAGCCACAAGTAATCAATTTGGATAACTTTGAAATATATTGTCGATGGCAAAGTTCTAAGTAATTGTTTAACATATTCTATCATCATATATCCAGTATATCGCAGGTATCATCATTCTGATTAATATTTAATTGAACTTGTGTAACAGAGCATAAATTATAACAAGGATACTTTGAAACACTGGACGTTCCATAAAAGGTGTCGTTTGATGTAACTACCAAGTCAATGTTTATTACTTTACTACGACCCACCAAAGTTGCAGGTAAACAATTTGTTTTTCACATTGATATTCTATATAAAAAATGAAGATCATAATAGTTTAATGTTTTTTTTTTATTACTGCTCGGTAACTATATCAAACCACACATACCGTTCAATATGCTTAGGTGTATTATAGAACACAAAAATGAAAAAATGTATTATACATCAGAAGAAAAATTGTAATATAATCGAAAAATTGCAATTTCTAGAAGATTTTACATTACCGAAGCGTGGCGAATATGTAGAAGAATAAATTAAATAAATCAAATACGAGCTTTAATATATTAAAACAAAAATTGAACTTAGATGTATCAAGTCACATAAAAAGCGTGATATTTTTTTGAAAAACAATCATAAGCAACTGCATATGACATTTAAAATTGTAACATCAAGAATAGTACCAGAACGGTCATCGAAGGTATTAAGAAAGTCGAACGATTGAAGTAAAACACAAAAAATTGAATAGTTTCCTCATACTATTGGCATAGAAGAGTTACTGCACAAGTAAAGCTGTATATTACAGGACAAGAAGATGTTTCGCAAGTACTTCAAGAAGTTTTCAACACTCTCATGCCAGAAAATTAATACTGGGAAATGTGTAAGCAAAAAGAGTGCATAAATATCATACCTGCAAGCAGTATCAATGTATGATGAAGCTGATGTCTCCAGATAACAACATATTAGTAAGAATTACAATAAAAAATTGTACTGATGCTGTACAAGATTACAAATTGTAAAAATGGACTGTTATTCCAGATCGGAAAGGTTTAATGTAAGTCTTGCAACTTGAACGTGCTTACGTTCTTACTTTATAAATCTTACGTTAACAGAAATGGTATGGAAGGAGAGCAAGGGATTAGTGATTCAGCCGTTATGGTTTCGCACTTGTAACATAATGTATTAAGAGATTTAAAAATCTGCAATTATATACCATTTGGTTAACAGGCCTAATCGTCGTTAACTCACTTATACTTGTTACGTGACTAACTTTGTAACCTGGCTAGCGTATCTCTTGACGACAACTGTTATTGTATTTGCGTAATCGAAGAAGTGGAGTTACTTGTGGTGGATGTACGGTCGAAGATTAATACTTTATACTGCAGGTCTTGTACGATAAGATTCGGTGACATCCATTAGCCGAGGGCGATTCTGAAATATAAATAGGCAGATCGCTAGGAATGTTTTACAGACCGCAGTTATTGTACACAGGGAAATGATTGTTGCGTTATTAGGAAGAACGCAAAAATTATGTGAGGAGGGCCGCAACATATTTTAGCTGTTTCATATATTTCAAATAAGCAGTACGAAAAGCTTAGAAAGTGTTCTCCGATGGAAAAGCTATATTCCGAGATTATTCGGTACAAATTTTTACGAGAAGGTGAGTGCAAACCAGTAGTTTTGGGTGACAATTATCCATAACGGACGAGTATTTTCTGCTGGTATAATCAATTCCAAAGAAAAGAGTTTACCATCAAAGGCAATCCACGTTCAAGCTGATCTTGAAGACAGTGACAACTGAAAAGGTTGCAACGATGGAAAAACGGCTATATAAAGATACGCGTATCATATATGAGGAAAATGAGAAACTGTTGGGAATTGGTGGTTCGAAGGTCCATCGAATTCTACATGATTATTTACAAGTCAGAATGATCAGTACCTACTGAGCATCTTGTGTGTTGACCGAAGATCCGGAATCACAGAGTGACAACGTTTCGTTGTTGAAAAAATGGTCGAACGGATTAAATGCGGATTATCTCAGAACCAGATCGGCGTTATTATTGTCAATGGAACTTGATTTAACATGTCTACCAAATCATAGAGCAAGATTAAACTCTTTGAACATGCAGATATTCCAGTGGAATTGCGAAAATCTCGGTTCATAAATAAAGAATGATCCCAGTATTATTTGAAAAACGAGATATTGTGGAAACTGTTGTGTTGGAAAGAAAAAGGTAAATTATGACTTTCTGTGCTCGTATAGAGGGTATGCTTTGCCTCCAGTTCAGCTTCGGGACAAAAACGAAAATCTCGATTGGATATATAATTCTTTCATCATGACAACGTCTTAATACAAGATACCATTATCTGTTTTATAAAATGTGAACTGACCCTACTAAATCAGTTTCCATATAGCGAAGATATTGTTCCCTGTAATTTTCGCTTGATATCGAAAGTGAAAAATGACTCAAAAGAAAACATTTCTTCAATGGCGATAAGCGTCGGGAAGATCATATAAGAAATAAAAAGACCTGGGTCAGAGACTGAAGTACATTTAATGCTGTTGAGGCTATTTCAAGCGATTACTAAAAGTATATCTACGTTGCATAACTTTTATAGCGACCTACATTCGGTGCGAAATCGAGACGAACTGATTAACAACAAACGAAAGAAGCAAGAAAAAACAAAAAATTGTTGTAAACTTCATCCATTGGTTCTTGTAATATCATAGTGGGGTGTTACGTAGCCAGTCTACCAGTCGGTCATGTAACGTCAGTATAATTATAATTTGAAACGCATTCACGCAGTTATAAATTATAATGTAAGCGAATTGCTTATTCTTTATCGCACGACGTGTTATAATAGGAAAAACGAAGATGCAAGTTATAATTCATAACTGAATTTTCCTTCGTTTTCTCTTCGAATTTAGAAATATAGTATTTTTGTTCAGCTGTAGGAGTATAATAGAAAGAAAGATCGAGGTTTATTTCTCGTTAAACGAACCGAGGCAGCAATTGCAATAAAACAAAGCTTTATTTGTACGGGACGGGGACATATTCATAGTTAAAAAATGAATATATTTGGTTACCTTTTACGGAATGATGTGTATTTGTTCCTCACAATAGCAATGAGTTGAAGTTCAGTAAAAAACGTTACTCATTAGATATTGATATTTGTATCTTTCGTTAATTCAATTAGATTAGAACTTGAACATTTTGTTATATAGTTGCTGATTCGACTCGTTTAACGGAATATAGTAACTAGTATATATTTGTGCATTGAATGTAAGAAAATATGTATAATGTAGATTGAATATGCTTGAAAGTAATAACATAGATTTGTGTAGATAAATTTGAATGTAGTATTTATAATTTGAATATAGTGGGTAAATAATTAATTGAAATTTAAAACTTCAATTAATGATATATGCGCGTAATTATTTTGTAATGACTACTCATATATCTTATAATTAACGCTGTTTAAGAAATATTTATGTAAAGAGTATCCAGATTTAAACTACATGTGCATTGTAGATTTTATACACCTGATAGTATTGGATTATAGGTTTAATGTGTAGCGATATCTATTTACTTATGTTGTTAGAATAGCAGCACTTCGTGGATACCGCTATTCTGTGACATGAATTCTGTGATATAGTATTCTTTATATTCTTTATAGTATTAACACTAATTCTACTGTCACACTTACTTTGAAACTGAAAATAAAGAGGAAATCTGATAAATTACTGATATAACATAACTGAATATACGTATGAAGTTTTTTATCTTGATAAAGATAAACATACATTTCAAAATAAATATTCTAAAAAAATGTGTAATATTCAAAATAAAAATCTTGTAAAGCAGTCATTTGATCGGATTAGTAGTTTTAGTGTTAAAGATTTATTCGATTTTGATTTAAAAGAAGTTCTTAAAAATCGTTTCTAGTGTTTTAAACTAATACAGTAGTGATTCGTAATAAGCAACTCGCTCGGGTCTGGCCAGTTGCTTGTTACGAATCAGGTATACTATTCGGCTTGCCTTTGTTCCCGAGCGCGACGACGGAGACCGCGTACAAAAAACAGTGGGTTGGGTGTCGCGGTACTATAAAGTGGTCGGTCGAGCAGCGATGTTATTCTTTAGGCAAGGACAGAACATAACACGCTTTCTCTTTTTAATATTAGTAAAATTTCATGAATGGCTATGTATCGCTATGTATCAGAGTGAGAAAACAATATACATGTTCTTTCCTCTTTCCACTACACTGTTCGGTCAACCGTGAAAATTTATGACTTCTTCGGTTTCGGACCTCTCACTTTTTCTCGGATCTCTCACTGAGTGGCCTACTTCAAAAAAAGAAGGAGGGATAGAAATTTGCTTGTTACGAATCACGAAACTGTTGCTTGTTACGAATCAATACTGTATAAGTTTCTAAGTATTCATCTCTTTCCGTTCCATTACATAACAGAAATGATTTTGGCCAGCTAGATCGAGAAAATACTTCATTGTGTGATGGTATAGTGGATATTCATATAGAATATGCAACTTGTAATATGCTAATATTGGTTAAATGTCTTTCATGAACAACTTAGAAAATTACACGTCTAATGGAAAGTTACTTAGAATATTGTCTTTCGCAAGTCCTAAGGATGTCTCTCATCGACATCTTCATCAATATTTTTGTACAATTAATGAAACAATGATGGTCCGGGTGTTTTATTAGAATTTTAAAAACTTCAGTTAATATTAAAAATATATATTAATAGTACACCATATAAATACACTAACAGTATTACCCGGCATTTGTACACTTTTACGTGTATGCATACAGAATTTTCTTTTCGTTCCAATAGATTTTATTTAATCTTTTAGAATTATGCAAAGTTTGTTTTTTTACAAAAAGTTGATTTGAATCGCAGCATTCAAGGAACAGGTATCGAAGGTACCTAAAATCGATCGATAGTCGAAGATGTAGAGAAGCGACAAGTGCATAATATTCGTCGCTGCAGCGTATACAGTATGTTGAATCGTGAGATTAGTCAGGAAAGCTACCAGAGATTAGGTGCAGGACGCATGAGTGGGTCACGGAAACTACATTTGACAACTTGAGAGCGCGTAGGTCTAAATTCAATTTTATCATTTTTCCGAGCATTTGGTTTTTGTACCTTTATGTAAAATACGCTGTTTAAACGTTTGTATGAAACAAAATTCGTATCGGTATTATCGATGGCATAAAGTAATTAAGAAAATAATTAATATACCCATATAAAATACACATTTATAATATTGTAACGACCCCTAAGCTGAGTTCTGGTGTTAATTGCTCTAATTAGATGGAACCACACAACTGAGCGGTTTATATCTAGTTCCATTTTAGGGATATATGGGCTCATGTCATAGATATATGGAGGTTCAGGTGTAAAATTCGCAGGTTGATGTCTTTTAACAAAAGAGTTTATACAGGCTGTCCCACAACAAGTGTAAAAGCCGAAAAGGGGTGGTAGGCGGGACGATTCTGAACAACTTCTTCCTTTGCCAAAATATTGGTTGAAGCTTCATTCTGGAGTTATCAGCAAAAAACACTGACCAATGACAGCGCGTATAGACCTGGCACGCGACAGAGTGAGCGACAGCTTCGAGTGTGCCGATCCTCGTTGTGAACAAGCGTATCGATACCGCGTCGGTATAACAGGAAGCTGTTAGATGAAAGTTACATTGAATAATGAATAAAAAAATCTGGATTACTGTTGAATTGTCATTTATTCATGGATAAGAAATAAAGAAATTAGTCCTTACTCACGTAATCAAAATAAATCGAATTTATTCGATACGTATATTCGTTATCGCAAAGAAATAATAGATAAAATGTGGAAAATTATTCTCGTTAGATATTGTGATGATGAAAAAGAACAAATTTTTAAAAAATTAAATAACTTTTCTATTCAATAAATAAGAATTTAAATCGAATAATTAATAAATGGTCTAGCCGAATAAAGTAGTCAAATGTGCCCTTGAGTCAGCTGAAACACCCAATACGTCAGTCGATAGCATATAAAAATAAACATCTCGCACCAAGTTTCATCCCCCTATCTCATCCGAGGTGGTAAAAGCGAAAAAACGAAATTACGGTTTTTGGCCTATTTTTCCCATTTAATTTCGTAAAAAAGTTTGTTAAAAATTTGGTAACATTGAGGTCTACATAGCGCATATTATAGAATTTTTTCAGATTTTTTCATCGTAAATTGTAGTTGCAAAATATCAAAATCTGTAAAGAAATCGGAAAAAATGCGATTTTTTATCGAAGATGTCAGAGCCCTACTTTTATATTACAGTATTCTCTCCATATGTGTGAAAACTGTGACTCTGGAGTTTCACATTTATAGAATAGGTACTACATTCTTTGTAATGAACCGAACGTAGGAAAGAATAGCGACACAAAAACAAAGAGGGACTGAGATTCGAGACGTTCGGCGTACATGAAAGACTCTCCCGAATTAGAGGTGTCCCAAGGCAAAATTTCTTTCGTATGAAGCCGAAGTATTTTACCTCGAGACTTCCGTACATTGAGAGAGAATATGAAATGGCAAATTGTGGTGCATGAATTTAACGAATGATCAACATCAGTTGGAAAGTTCGCGAAAAATTTTAAAGTAAAAATCGACTTATGAAAAGTTGAGCAAAAATCGCACTTTTTCACCGTAAGAAGTGCATAAGAGCCGGCGTCGCCGACCATTCGGTTGGTCGTTCGGTATCTATAAGGGAGACAACGGTTCGGAACAACCGGACACGGGGCAGCGTCGTTCTCCGCAACTATTTACCGCGGGTCAAAATGACCCAAAATGCGGTTAAGCAGAACTGTGGCGATTACAAATAATCGTTGCTAAAATGCATCGAACTTATATAAATTGAAATTACGTCCCAAGTAATATTATTGAAATTTTATATGAACTAGAGGTGTTCTAAGGAAAAATGTCTCTCGTACGAAGTCAAAGTTATCCATCTTTGGAGACTTCAGTAGAAGACAAGACACTTAGATCGTACGAATAAGGAGAGGTGTTCTAACGATAGGGGGAACAGGGTAGAGGTTCCCTGCGGGGGGAGGGCGACTGGGAAAGTGATCTTCCACGGCCAGACCACGCTGCTGTGGGCCATAAAACCATTGCACATGGCGTTGCGTGATCCCAGGAATCTGGGCAAAGCACAACCACCTTTGGTAGGAACGTGTGGTAGAGGCGAGAGGAGCGTATTAGGCGCCATCTCGACTCGATCCCAAAGGTTTGCGTGACAGGCCCGTCGCTTGAGGTGTCGGGCTTTGACCTAGTATCCGAGACGAGATTCTGGAGACCACGCACCGCTTACCCTAAAATGGAGCTACCCAATCCCAGAACTATGAGTAACGGATGCCTTTGGAGTGCAGTCTTGTGTGGTAGAGGTGTTACGGTTAGTGCCCTCAGCCGTTCGCCATCAAACGCCGGAAGAGGAGTCTTCCTTACATGGGATTGTGCGCAGGATAATTGCACGGCCATCGCTGAGGTGTCGGAATGATGGACCCAGTCATTCTAGTATCCGAGACGAGTCCGTGATGCAGACCACTCTTTCTAAAGGTGGGCTTTTTTTGCTCAGTTTTTTAAATACTATTTTATACGCCCTACCCCAGATGTCCTTATCTAAATCTTTAATGAGCTTTTCCCAGCACTCATTTCTCTTCTTCTTTATCATTTTTTTAAGCACTTTCCTTGCCACCACATATTCCTGCCATAAGTTATGATAAATGTCCGATCCCTGCATATTCTTCTTCCTCAGTCTTTTAATTCTCCTATTCATGCCGTTACTTTTTTTCCAGCAGACCTCCACCTCTTTATCCTACCAATACACCTTCCTGTTGCCCTTACTCCTTTTCCTAGTCAAGAACTTTTTACTAATATCCCATATAATACCCTTAACCCTGTCTACTATAGCCATTATACCGTTATACTCTCTGCTATTTTTTAGCATCTCATCAATTTCTTTATCAAAGAACACTAATATAATATCTTTCTTTTTTTTTAGGTTTTCCAGCTTTCAACAGATGCCTGGCTCCACTTCGCTCATGGACCCGTAAGTACCACTCGTTAAATTAAAAATTATCAGTCTATGATCACTTAAAATTTTTTTTTCGTCGACACGCCAATTTTTAATCATTTCAACAAGGGTTCCAATTGCAAAAGTAATATCCACGATCGACTCATATCCTTTAGAGGCATAGGTGGGCGTATTTCCCTTATTCAAGCAGTACGCATCATTGGCAATCGCCCATTCCGCTATTGTCCTACCCCTATCATTTACCCTATGCTCTCCCCATAGGTCCGCGTGTGCGTTTAGGTCGCCCCCTGCTATAATTTTTACGTATTCCTTGTCTCTCAAATTCTTAATAATCCTCACTATTTCCTCCTACATCTCCTCAAAACGGCTTATACTTATATTAGGCGACAGATAGATAGAAAAAACAATTATGTCCTTAATCTGTGCGTACACGTAATCCATACCCTCTCCCATCCCTCTTAGTTTAAATTTATTGGAAATATTTACAATACAAGCTTTCCTATCTAGGCTCCAAAAACAATCGTGTTCGATAGCCTTAGGAGGTTCACTTATTAGGATAAGATCCAGTTCTTCTTTGGTAGCTTTTGCTTTCAGTAAGTCTAGTGCCGCAGTAGAATTATTTAAATTAATTTGCCCAAACTTTACCTCATAGTTCGCCATTTTTATAATTAATCAAATAACCTATATGTAACTACATCTCCTCCTCACTACTTTCCTCCTCTAATTCCTCGCTCATTAATCTGTTTACTGCCTCGTTCATATAAATAGGTTGGTTTCTCGTTGATTCTATTGCACTTTCTATGGTATTTGACTCCTTGCCCTTTACCCCCTTACTATTCGCCTCTTGTCCTTTGCTCGCTATCTCTTTCAACCTTTCCACTCCTCCACCTACCCCCAATTCCTCGTCCCTTATTCCCCTGTTCTTCCTCTTACACTCTTTGGTCCCATGCCCAAAGCCGCCGCACCCCCAACACTTTATTAAAAGATTGCTGTATCTAAGAACTCTACACTTGGACCACCCTATACTAATATTTCCTTTTTCCAGCAGCTTTTCCGCGTATGTTCTAGGCAGCTTTATCAATGCAGTTTGTACCTCTCCAGGTTCCCTAAAAAGCCGTACGATTTCAATGTCGTCCTCGTTAGTCAGTAGACCTAAAATAGCTGAGATTTTCTCTCTCAGTCCGTTTTTGTCGATCGTGGGATCTATGCCCTTTACCTTAATCCCCTCCTTTGGTAAAAGCCTCCTAATCTGGCACTCTTTACCCATTTTCAGATTAATATGCCTGTACCAGTTATCAATATTACAACTATCACTATCCTTACCTTCTATCTCGATTAAAATCCCTTCTGACCTAGTTTCTTTTATCTGCTTAATTTCTATGCCTTTAGGCGACCCTGTCTTGGTTTTAAAATTATTCAGATTTTCTCTGTACTTACCTTTCTCATAGTTGACGAAGATGGCCTGGTTGGTATGTTTTCTCACCTTGGTGTTTTTCTTAATGTCCAGTTTCCCTTCATTTCCCAAAGCCTTGTCGCCTTTCCTTTCGTTATCAATTATGTTCACATTCGCCACGGCTCCGTTAAGTCCCTCGCTAACCCCGGCTCTTCCACTTCCTATCCTTCTCCTCTGTCTTCTCCCCACCACCTCGCGCCATTCTTCCACAGGTGAGGAAGTGAAACGCGGCCGTCCCAAGCCAGCTACCTCTTCTTCCGTCCTTGGTTGTACCAGCACATCCCTCCAGTCTGTTTGAGTTTCCGTTGACCTGAACTCCTTCCTACCACTTCCTACATACGTTTTCAACCGTCTCACTTTTCTCCACTAAGTTGCTCACTAGATCATTGTATTTTTTCTCCACCTCATACAAGAACTTCAGGTCACTATCCATAGGCCTTACTTCCTCAACATCACCACCATTTGCACCTTTGTCATTCCTGACAGACCCATTTACAGTTATTCCCATTTCCCCTTTGCAATCCTTCCCTAAGTGCCCCGGCCTTTTGCACTTAAAACATAACTTGTGTTCAGCCTTGCACATTTTTGCTAAATGTGCTTTTCCTCCGCACCTATAGCATCTTCTGTCATCAACGTAGGGCCTGACCGAGCAGCTGGTCCAACCTACTCTAATTTTTCCCTCTTCAACTAGTCTTCCCGCACAAGCCTCATCCACCTCTACACATAACACCTTGTTTCCGCTGTAGTTTTGCTTATAAAAAACTACCCTATCATTTCCCTCTCCCAGTTTCTGCACCAATAACTCCTTCACCTCTTTTTCACTCAGGTCCGGCTCAATACCTGATATTACCACTTTCCTTCTTACGCCTATAACTTTCTCGCGTTTAATTCCTTTATCATTCAATTTACTGTATAACCCCTTTAAGTCCTCTTCATTGCCCAAATAAATTAAGAAGTTTTCGTTTCCTTTTAACCTTCTCGTGTGTCTAATGTCAAGATTTTCGGCACTACTTTCGTTTTTTATGTGTTTAATCTTGTCCGTGTACGTCTCCCCTTCTTTACTAAATACTTTAATAAATCCACTAAAATTTCTTACCTTTTCAGCTTCCTGCGTAGGTAAGTCGTCAGGTACTATATTATTGTATTGCTTTTCAGGTCCAACCGCGCTGGAACCCCAGTAGGATTTCTCCTCGTCGCCATCCTCTTCACCGGCTGGCGATTATCCGGTGCCGACCACGACTCTTCACTTTCGGTAAGTGACTCGATCACCGGCTTTTTTCTTTTCCTACCCAGTTCTTGTGCTACACCCCGTTCGCCCAAATTTATACATTCTGTCGCTAAGTCTTGCGTTTCCCTAATTCCCTCCTCTAGCCTACCCGTCGTCCTCCACTCGGTGACCCTATTGGTCCCAGTCCTTATCAATTCAGCAATTTCCCTCAATAATTTACTAAACTTTTTGCAGACCATTAAGCTATTCATGACCTCGTTCATAACCCCAGTCCATTCATGAATGACAGAGATCAGTTGTTCTTTTTCTGCGGATGTTTCCGCAATTACCACTTTCATTGTCATTTCCTTGATCGTCTGACTTAGTCTAAGTTTAGTGTCTCTCTTTAAGTTTCCGCTTTTGCTATATGTACGCATAATATCCCCACTAATCTCCACTAAGTCTTTAGCTATACTAATAGCTATCTCTATGTCATTATTATTTCCAGCTTTGTCCTTACCTTGGCCTTCCACTTCCACCTCCATATCCTCGTTCCTTATGTACTTTGTACCATCCTTTTCCCCTCTTCATCCTGAGACTCTCCTTCCATCTGTACACACAGAGGTTCCTTTTCTTTCCTTTTGTCGGCTGCTGGTTCGTCCGTTAGTCCTATTATTTCAGCCAGCTCGTCCTTGTGGAGTCCTCCTATTCTTTCTATAGCCCTGAGGCACTCCTCCGCACTGGTGTTAAGGCTAGCACCCATTTCTGTTTGGTTTATGTCCCATTCTCTTCTGTCCTCTTTCCTTCTATCCTCAATGCCTTTCCTCCCCTTAGCCTCCTCCTCTCTCCTAACTTCACCACTCTTCGTTGTTTTAAGTTTATATTTTGTTTTTAAGAATTCCATGCTTGTTCCCACGCATAGGTCGGTGATACGGTCAACTGTGGCAGAGCCGCCTTGCCACAGCAAGCCTTCTACAACCGGGGGGCGGCCGGTCCCCGGAGGTCGGCATGCTAGGGACTGATGCACCCAACAGCCACGCAGCCCCGCGAGGATCACAAGGACCCCAGGAGACTACGCGCCCTCATCACCGCAGCCAAAGCTTGGGGCTAGGAAATTTTTTATAGAGGTTTTCATCCTCGCGGTCCGACCAAATAAGGTAAGGTAAGGCATTAAATGTATTAATACCTGCCCACTTTAAATTTACAAAACATCTAGAAATAATTTAAATTAGACTTACCTATTGTTTAAAAATAATCCTGCTTCGGTGAAAATGTGTTGTCGTGACTGGGTCATTTCATCGGACTTGAACTTCCGTAAAGAAAGATGCAGATCGCATAACATCTGTTGTCACTTCGCTGACACTTTCCATTACCACTTTTCACTACAATATTTTGTTGTCACTGTTAAATAACTTCCTAATGTAATAACGGTGGATAAACAAGCGAGAACGTGGACACGAATATCCAAAAATAACTTCAGCGATTATTTTTTTTCTTGTTAACGTTGCGCTTCGAACGTTTTCTCCTAAACTAGCGGTCGTAACATGATCGGCGTGACCCCCTCAATTCGCCTTTCTCTCTCTTCACAGTGTCCAATATTATTTTTCAAGGAATTGTTGCGTCGCGGCGTAGAAGCTCGCACGTGTTTTTTTTTCCGTCGAGGATGTTCGTCGTGTTGCGATCGGCAGTTCAGGACACAGCGTCCAGTATTCAACATCGAAAAGAAAATGAGAAATCGGTCAAGTTATTTATGAATAATTGTTCACGCGTTTCATTTGCGTTCTTGCTTTGTGGTTATTACATTAAACAATTAGTGAAAAGTCACAAACAATAGGTGAGTCTGATTTAAATTATTTCTACATGTTTTGTAAATTTAAAATGGGCAGGTATTAATACATTTGTTAGTTATTAGATTTAAAATCTTTTTTGATAAATAGAAAAGTTATTTGTCCTTCAAAATGACCGAATTTGTTGTTTTGTATTTTTATAACGAGAAACCATAACGATTTTCGATATTTTATTCCTTATTCTTTTCGAATAACGAATACAAATATTGAACAAATTCGATTTACTTGGTTTAAGTTAATAACAAATAATTAGTTTATCCCCTATCTGTAAATAATGCATAACCGGATCTTATTTTTAATTGCTTTATTCTTTATTTGATTTAACTTTCACGTAGTGGTTTTCTGTTAGCAATTCCACTTTCACGGTGCAAACGTGCTTGTTCACGATCACGCTCAGCCGTCAAGCTCGAAGCTGTCGCTCTCGCGTCTGGGCGCGCGCTATTCTCGCGCTCTGATTGGTCAGTGTTTTTCCTTAATAATTCAAAAACTAAGCTTTAACCAGCATTTTGGTAAAGGAAATAATTGTTCAGAATCACTCCAGCTACCACCCCTTAAAATTATACCCACCAGTAGCCGAACACCCTGTATACAATATAATAAATGTATAAGCAACATGAAATCTTTGGTCTACGAGCAGGGCTATTCTTCAAAAGAAAAGCACGACACAGTGAAATGTAAAAAAAGACATAATTAAGTTTAATGTTCAAAGTTTTTGCTTTAAATAGTTTGAAACTTAACTTTTTCGAATTATGGCAGTCTTCGATGGTTACAGCCTAAAAGCGGTCAAGTTTTATCACATAGGATGGTAATAACACTAGCTGCACGTTCGACCGTAATTTTTTCCAAATTGTTTTATCGTCGCAGTAACGGCGATGACCTACCATTTTTGGACATGAATATTTCTTAAACTATTTTATTTCAACAAACTACAATAGCAATAATAACACAATACATACATATGTAGATGTATGTTAATATTCACATAATTGTAAAAAAATAAGGCGAATTGTGGCAAATTAGGAATTGGAGCGTATTCCATTTATGAAATTTTACTAATATCAAAAAGAGAAAGCATGTTTTATGTTATGTCCTTGCCTAAAAAATAACATCGCTGCTCGACCGATCACTTTATAATAGTTTACCGCTACACCAAACCCCCTGTTTTTTCTACGCGGTCCCCGTCGTTGTGCTCGGGAACAAAGGCAAACCGAATACTAATACCTGATTCGTAACAAGCAACTGGCCAGACCCAAAGCAAATTGCTTGTTACGAATGAATACTGTATCTCAATAATTCAGAATCATCGGATCTTATTTACGATATAATGTATAGGAATCGGAAAGAAAAAATGCAATCTCGGTTGCTGGGAATCCAACCCGCAACTTCAGCAACGCAACCGCTGACTGTACGCGTTTACCCACACAAGTTTTTAAAATTTTGTTCTGTAGCCATGATTTATTGGAGCAAGGTTTATTGGAGTCGGAAAAACAGGATTTATTGCGAGGTTTAGGAATCGGTACAGGAAATGTGTAAAATAATTTTTTTCTTTCGCAATATCAATCAGGCGTCCAGGAGTAACTCTGTTCTCTCCCGTTCGAATGGCGTCCAGGTATTTTCTTCGAACTCTCCATAACGAACGGGCGACCAGGAGTATTCTCCCGTACTCTCCTGTACTTTACTCGGGGCGTCCAGGAGATGCTCTGTCCTCTCTCTACAATCTCTCGCGTCTCGATACAATTCGATTATTCTAGATCTTCCTCTTTTCTACAATATTCGCGACGCTATATAATATTTCGATCGAATCTTTACTATTTCTATAGGATTTCAAATAGGTTTATGTCTGATTATCATAGAATAATCTATTTTATTCGCTCGCGTTTTACATAATTTTCTTGTACGCTACAGTTCTTTAATAGTTATGACTTAATTACATTGCATCAAATTCATATCACAACAGGAAATAATATAACATATTACCCCTTGCCGGCTGTTAATTCGTTTTCTTATTATAAAATATATTTTAAATAATTATCAGTAATTATCAAAATTTGACATTAATAGATGAGCTTCAGATGCAACAATTTTTTTTAATTATCGTTACACATTTCTACACTTACAGGATCAAAAGAAATGGTATATAATAGTATATGCAATAGTGTTTAATATAATAGTGGGACTATTATAGATAGTATAACCTAACCTAATTTATATTAAAATCATTACATTAAAAAAAATTAGCCTTTATAATACTGTTAAAAAATAATTTGATTTAATTCTGTTTTTTCAATTTCTTAAAAATCTCAAAGTTTCCAAAAGTTCTAAATATTGTATTTGCATTGAAGGCTGTACGGCCGCAAAAGTACAAAAGCAGTATTGGTCATAAAAACCGATGTTCCTTGCGGCGGTGATTAGAACCGCGCGACACTCATACCTGCGGTACCTCCAA
Source organism: Megachile lagopoda (assembly GCA_036983795.1). NCBI lineage: Eukaryota > Metazoa > Arthropoda > Insecta > Hymenoptera > Megachilidae > Megachile > Megachile lagopoda. The sequence goes on along the minus strand of CM072797.1, from coordinate 15,644,717 downwards.
TAATTTTTTAGAAATCAATTAACAGCATATGAAGAGGTACAGAGTGTACAGAATATTGTAAAAGATTGTAAAAATGATGATATTTTTAATAAACAATTGCTCCTCTTCACAGGAGGTGATTTCAAATTATTCTCTATTCTAGTCCATAATTTACACACACCAAGTTGCAAATGTATTAATTTTTGCATATTAAGTGTATTAATTTTTCTTCTCTATTCATTCTTTTCATTTTTTTTCGTAATAAAATACTACCATAGATGAAAAAATGAATCGTGATGATAACCACTGTTTAGCATGTTGAGAAATTCCGAATTTTTGCCAGATATGTACCCTATGTTGGACGCACATGGCCACGATACAGCGACCATCACAACAACAAGGACCGTCGATGCGATGTTAGACTCGCCATAAATTAACCCGAGATCTTTCAGTTTTCGCTTAGAACCAGGAAACCTTCCTGGACGCGGAAATTTATTCTTTTCAAAACGTGCCTGACATTATTCGCAGTTCTGGTTGCTTTTAGAAATATATTCAAGTTTCACATAGTGAATAGCAATCCATTTAATTCAGTCGCTGACCCTTACAAGTATTTTAGTAAATGGATAAACGGTCGTGACACAAAAAGCCGGTGGGTCTTTTGATTGTTCAGTTTTATACGCCTAGGCTATAAACTCGTTTAGGTCTGGACGTCAGACTTTTTACGAGCACTTGAAGACTTTTCACGTTTTATTTTGCAGTTTTCAGAAAGCATAAGTGTCCTTTTGTACCTCGAAAAAAAAGTCGTCAACAAAAATAGAAACATTTGTGTGTTATTTCTCTACCCATTTCCAACAGTTATATGTATATTGCCTTGTTTGCCGTTTCCTTTTTCTAAATTATGTTGTCCATTGTCAAGTAATTACAAGAAGCAAAAAATATATTCCATAATTAAAGTATCTCTGAAATTTGTATGTCGTATATGTTTGAAAAAATACAAGAATTTCTCGCAATAAAATGAAACTAAAAAATCAGATAAAATGATAACTTGACAGATTTTTCTAGCGCTGCGTCGTTGATTCGTTACAATGCCTATAGTCGAATAAGGTAGTCGAATGTGCCATTGAGTCAAATCAAACACCCAATACCTCAGTCGATAGCATAACAAAAAAAAACATCTCACACCAAGTTTCAGCCCCCTTTCTCATCCGCGGGGGTAGTAAAAGCGAAAAATCGAAATTCTAGTTTTTGGCTTATTTTCCCGAATTTATTTCGTAAAAAAATTCTGAAAAAATTCTGAAACATTGAGGTCCATATAGTGCATATTATGCAATTTTTTCACATTTTTTTATCGCAAATTGTGGTTGTAAAAAATCAAGAACCGATACATTCCTTTAAAAAAGTACTTTCCTCTTCAAATTTGCATGCCCCCTTTTTTCAGTTTATTTATTACGTAATCTTAAATAGATTCACATTGTTTCGGACGTGATTAACAATTTTGAACAACAACTAGAGAACACAAATTAAGTATTTAATAACTCAAGTCTTTTTAACAAACAAATTTTAACAGAATTTTATAGAGTTAAACGAGTAGATTTTAATCCTACTTTTAGATATTTTATCACCCGTTGAAGACGAGCACGTGTACTTTTAATAAATACAAAATACAGTTTTAAAGATTTCGCTTTTAGTTCTACAGTTTCTCTTTCAACCTCACACTCTCTCTTTTCTCGCTTTCTTTAGTTTTAAATCGCTACTAATCTGTGTCGCCTCGCTTCTGGGCTGTCGCATATATATAAGAAGTATAGGAAAGGAGTGGGGGGAGAACTTGGGGAAAGACCTTTCAGCTCTCCT